>JACRUU010000018.1:4736097-4818597 GCA_030449085.1 Kryptopterus vitreolus
GTGTGTGTGTGTGTGTGTGTGTGTGTGTGTGTTAATTACCCAAAGAGATTCTGTTGAGTGCCATCAGAATCTGTGTCACAAGAGCCATGTCGTTAATGTTTTCTCGTATTGGAAGACAGACTTGTGTGGGGGTCTCTGTGTTTGAGGTGTGTGAATGGTAAGTGTGTATCTGTTTGAAGTGTGAGATATCATGTTGTTCAAATAAGTTTTAAAGATAAGACTGTCAAAAACATCCTCTGCATCACGAGAACCAAGTTGATAATGTTTCTCGTAGTGGAAGACAGACTATTGTCCCATTGTGGGGAGTGTGTGTGTGTGTGTGTGTGTCTGGGGGAAGCAATGGTATTGTTCAAAGGGGGTTAAACCTTTCTGTTTGTGTGTGTCTGTGTGTGTGTTGATTACCCAAAGAGATTCTGTTGAGTGCCATCAGAATCTGTGTCACAAGAGCCATGTCGTTAATGTTTTCTCGTATTGGAAGACAGTCCTTGTGTGGGGGTCTCTGTGTTTGAGGTGTGTGGATGGTAAGTGTGTATCTGATAATGTTTCTCGTAGTGGAAGACAGACTATTGTCCCATTGTGGGCAGTGTTAGCTGTGTGTGTGTGTGTGTGTGTGTGTGTGTTTGCTTTGCTTTGACCAGCATGTATTTTGTTCTTTAAAAAGAGTGTAGCCAATGCTAGGCCATTTTATCAGAGCCACAACGTCTGTGTAAGACTCAATCTACGTGGTTTCTTCTTCATTCTTTTTCATTTCATCATCATATTCAGCACTTTTCAAGACAAGATGTCTGATTATCGTAATGGTGAGTCTCTGTTTTTTGTTATTATTATTATTTAGCTATATTAAGGATATTTTATTTCATAAGTTTTTTTTCACGGTTGATGTGCTATCTAATACAGGATCTTTAACGCTCCAGGTTCCGTGTGTGATGTAGACTTGACTGAAATTGTTGAAGATCTCAAGTTTCTGAACCAGGGTTATGGTAGGTAGTGTATATCTGATTATACGCATTCATGTCTACTTATACTATGTGTTGTGTACATAGTATACCATGTAAAACGTGTGTGTGTGTGTGTGTGTGTGTGTGTGTGTGTTCTTTACAGCAACACCAAATCCCTCTCGTAGTACAACAGCAGATTATATACCAGAGAGTGTAAACAACCACCTTTGTTTCTTTCCCTATAAATATTGTAAAATAAGTAAGTGTTTTATATTTCTCACCCAAGCACATTAAAAGACGACAATTACAAACCAACTACATGTTAGTGATGTGTACTATTTTTCAGATGCTATGGTTTAAAAAAAAAACAAAAAAAAACCTATTTGTTTCTTTCCAGATACTATAATACACATTGTCGAACTGATAAAGGACGGATTCAAGACCATCGAGGAGCGTATTAATTGTATAGAGAGACGATTGGATTCTATCGAGAGCAAACAGGAGGACTGTCGCTGTACCACATCTGCTGAGCAGCTAAAACTGGCAATTGGGATTAAACAAACCATAGCGACTCTGCGTTTACATGGTGGATCGATCAAACAAATTACCCGCGACCAATGTCTGACAACAGAACTGTTAAAAGAGATTATACAAATGTTTATAAAGAAACAGGGGTGAGTTGGAAAAAAAACATATACTTTTTTGTGTGTGTGTGTGTGTGTGTGTGTTTGTGTATTAGCTTTGCTTTTATAGGTTTCATAATTATTTAAGTGTGCGACCTAAGTTTTTAAAAATGACAAAACGTTGTCGACAGCCAGATGATTGTAATGAGGGTCCAACATCTAGGTTTAGACTCCACATCAACTCGGTAATACCGAAACACTGCTCGATTTAATTAACACAATGAAAGAGGTAAATAGCTTAGAGTCCACGACCGATACATTGATAGATTTATTAAACACAGCCAGATCAATGTCTAGTGAGCAATTCAGTAATCCAGAACAATGTAGTAACACAGAAACACTGGTCGGTTTAATTAAGATGTTGGATAAGATGAATAGATCTGAATCCACAACCGACACCTTGATAGATTTATTAAATTTTGTGAGATCAATGTCTGATGAACAACATGAACCAGATTTAGATTTTGAACAAAATGTTAATACCCTACAAACTGGAGAATTGTTAGAACCGTCTCCAGAACTAAATTCTAATTTTAACCAAATTGTCACTTCTCAACAGTCAGGATATGGTTCAGACAACCGGTCTCAGACCACACTAAATCAATCTGTATCCAACATGGGTCTGACATGTGGTGAAATAGAATCTCTAGTAAGAGATGGTGGTGATATTAGTGGTTACACAGTAGTCCCCCGAAGTCGATTCAACGGTTTGCCAATTCATAGACTTCTAAATCTGAGGGAGATATGTTCTACAGATTTAGCGGCCTACACAACATTTATACATAACAAACTTTCTGAAATTGTATCCTTATCCAGATTATTAGGTGGGGAGGGTAGCTTAATCAGTATAACTTTGAGGGGTCCGAGTTTGACATCCGATGTTAACACACTTTTGTCAGCTAATGATGAACAAGCTCAAGAGCATTTTGTAAACCAACTTGAAAAAATAATGCAGAGCAACAATGATGTGCAGTTTGACGAGAGATTGGATTTAAGAGTGTCTATAGCGAGAAGTAGAAATGGTGGTGCTTATAGAAAGTTACGTGATCTTGCACATAATGAAGTGATTAGTAAAAACAGGCTTAATCTGTTTTGCCCTATAAATATCTCAAATAATCTATGCTTCACAATCTGCTTGGCACACTTTCTAAACCCACAGAATCCAGACACAGAGCTGGAAACGGTCGCATCATCATTGCAGAAGTCAGCTGGGTTTAACGATCAACAGAAGATAGCATTTAACGACATCAGTCGGTTTGAACACATGTTGAATATTAAAATAGTAGTCTTCTATAGATCAAATATGGGGGTATTGGAAATGTATACAAACACGGACAAGCCACATCCTAAAACTGTTTTTTGTACTTGCATGATGGTCATTATTTTATGATTAAAAAATTACAATTTATAGGCATGTATTGCTATAAAGGGTTTACCTGTAGGCGTGATCACAGGTGTCGGTATGTCTGCGATGTATGCAACGCGCCTGAATGCCATAAGCAACCCAAAAAAACAAATCCACTGCAGTGACTGCCTGCGGTACTGTAGGTCTAACTATTGTTTTGAAATGCATAAAAAACCACCTCCAGGTCTGCAGCATGCTCAATGCGATGTCACTAAATACTGTCCGAAATGTAACAGGCGTTACCACGTCAGCGGTACCAATCCAAAACCACACAGATGTGCTGCTGATCGTTGTCTCCACTGTAGGGAGAGTCTGGTTCCTGATGGTGTGCATCAGTGTTTTATTCAACCGGTTAAGAAGGAGAAGCCAAATAAACGCTACATCTTTTATGATTTTGAGACGCGGTATGAGAATGGTAGACACGTTGCCAATTTTGTGTGTGCTATAACATTTGATGGTGTGGAATTTACTGCTGAGGGGGCAGATTGTGTCGATCGTCTCGTTAAAAACTTCAGACGTCCTCTCTATAGTAATTATACATGGATTGCACATAATGCATCCGGTTTTGATAATTTCATACTTTTGGAATACTTTACCATGATGGGGATCGCACCAAAAATTACAATGCAAGGCTGTCGTATAATCTTGATGTATGATCCAGCTTTTAAGCAGAGGTTTATCGATAGCTATTCATTCATACCCATGCGGCTCGCAAAGACACCCGCTGCATTTAATCTGATTAATGCTGAAAAAGGGTATTTTCCACATCATTTTAACCAGTGTTGAAAATGACACTTATCTAGGTCCATACCCTGACAAGAAATTCTATGGGTACTCGACGATGTCGGACAAAGAGAGGGCGGCGTTTGACTCATGGTACAGTACCGTATCTGACAAACTGTTTGATTTTAAAAAAGAATTGGCAAAGTATGGTAGAAACGATGTAGTGTTACTGCGAGAGGTTTGTATAAAGTACAGGAAAGAATTCATCTCATGTACCGAACTTGACCCGTTTAATTATACAACCCTGGCTGCAACATGTATGGCTGTGTATAAAACCCACTACATCCCTAAAGATACAGTAGCACTGACACGTAACAAAGCGTACATAGACCAACACAAGACCTACTCAAACATTTCAATCGAATGGCTTGAATATGTACAAAAATCACGTTGCATACATGTTCAACATGCATTAAACCATGGTGAAGCATCGTTCGGTAAATATTATGTTGACGGGTTCTATAACGACGGCCGTGTGAAAAAAGCATTTGAATTTCTTGGTTGTTTTTACCACGGATGCGATCGATGTTATAAATCCAGTGATTTAAATCCATTATCAAAAGTCCCTTATGGCGTTCTCCGAAGACAGGTAGATGATAAGATTGAGATTTTGGTAAGCGTGCTTACGGTCTAGAGGTCGAGACAATGTGGGAGTGTGACTGGGCTCATGCTAAACAGAACGATGATGATGTGATGGTTTTCATGTCCACATACAGACAACCAGAAAGGTTAAAACCACGGGATGCTCTATTCGGCGGCCGCACTAATGCTCTCAAACTGTACCACAAAGTTGCTGAGGGTGAGAAAATCAGGTATATAGACTTCACCTCACTTTATCCTTACTGTCAGTCACGAAAAAACTACCCTATTGGTCATCCTGAAATAATTTCAAGGATTTTCAAAACCTCAAAGATTATTATGGGATTGTCAAGGCTAGAAGTATTACCACCACGTAAAGCTGCTTCACCCGGTAGTTACCATATAGGACAGGTGGAAAATTGAATGTTTCCACTCTGTAGGACGTGTGCTGAACAGCAGAACCAGACTCATCAGTGCACGCCCACTGATGAGGAAAGGTCCATTCATGGAAGCTGGGTTAGTATTGAACTGTTAAAAGCTGTTGAGAAGGGTATGTTGAAAGAAGGATTGTAGGGTCCAATTCATTTTTTTTTTTTTCAAGATGGGTTTTTTTTTAGTTTGAAACTGTTTTTTTTTTTTTTTTTTGAACTGTTAAAAGAAAGACTGAAGGTGTCATTTTGTGAAGAAAGGAGAAGTTCCCTTTGAAACTGTTTTAAAAGCTTTAGATTTGATATGTTGTGACAGAGATTGCTGAGGTGTGGCATTTTCCCCAACGATCTGACACATTGTTTTGCGATTATGTTAAAACCTTTTTGAAGTTTAAGCAGGAGAGTTCAGGATACCCCAAAGACGTCGTAACCGACGCCGACAAAGAATCTTATGTTAAAGATTACTTTGAGAAAGAGGGGATTATACTGAATCGGGACAAGATTGAGCACAACCCTGCCCGTAGGTCTATCAATAAATTAATTCTAAATTCACTTTGGGGTCGGTTCTCTCTTCGTGAACAGTTACCAACAACCGAAATACTCACAGATCCTGAAGATTTTGCACGACACATTTTTGGTATAGAGTATGACATCAAACATTTCTCATTTCTGTCAGACACTGTAGCGATCGTTCAGTGGGCTTACCCTGATGGGAAAGGATGTCAGACTCGTGACATCAATGTGTTTCTCGGTGCTTTTACAACTGCCCATGCGCGCTTAGAACTTTACAACCTTTTGGATAGTTTGGGTGATAGGGTGCTTTATTGCGACACTGATAGTGTAATATTTACATCTAAAGATGGTGAATACGAACCAGCTCTTGGACCGTATCTTGGCGAGCTTACTGATGAGATTGGTGACGGGGACCACATAGTAGAGTTTTGTTCAAGCGGCCCAAAGAGTTACGGATATCATACTGCTAAGGGTAAGGTATGTATGAAAGCCAAAGGCATCACACTGAATTCTGTGAATTCCGAGGCCGTTAGGGTAGATACAATGATCAAGCTTGTTGACCGGTATGTAAAAGAGCGAGATGCCAGTCATCATATTCTAGCAAAAGTCGACAGTATCGCAAGGAACAAAAAGCATCTCACATTGCACAACAAGTCAGTTGATAAAAAATTCAAAGTGGTGTACAACCAACGTGTGCTGCTACCCGACTTTACAACATTACCATATGGCTACTGACAATGTTTTTGGTCACAGGGGGGTGCGAGACTCTGAGGGTTTTGATTTCAGACTACAGCATCCTTTTTCATGTGTTTTGGCAGGTCCTTCTAACTCAGGGAAAACTTTTTTTTGTAAAAATGTTGTTAAAAAATGTTAAAAGTTTGATTTCTAAAAATATTGAAAACATTGTGTATGTTTATGATTGTTGGCAACCTCTGTATGATGAATTGTTAAAACTGTATGACATTAAATTTATTGAAGGAATCCCTCAGACGCTGAATGATGTCCATTTGTTCCCCACGAACAAAACAAATTTGTTGATTTTGGACGATGTTATGAAAGATGCTAGCAACAATTCTGAAGTTGAACGTGTATTCACACAGTATGTTCACCACAACAATTTGAGTGCTTGTTTATGTAGTACAAAACTTGTTTTTTCAAGGTAAATCCAGCAGGACCATCAGCCTGAACACAAATTATCTGGTCTTGTTTAAAAACCCCAGAGACAATACTCAAATTAATGTCCTAGGTCGTCAAATGTACCCAAGAAATACAAAGTATTTTATGGAATGTTATCAAGATGCTACCAGTGTACCATACGGGTACCTTTTTATTGACTATAAAGCGAAAACCCCGAGAACAGTATCGTCTCAGAACAGACCTGCTGTCACAATATCCTGTCGTGTACCTACAGAGAAGGAAACAGTAACATCGCTGGAGATTTTTTTTTGGGGGGAGAAAAAAAATAATAATAAAAATAATGTCTACAAGACTATTAAGAAACCTGTGTCTTTTAAAGTTGTTATTAAAAGCATCACCAAAGCAAAGACGTGTTATTTTACAGGCAGCCACGGACGAGCTGATAGTTACGTTATGTGAGTTAGCTCTTAATGTTCTCCATGGTAACATACCTCTAACACCACAACAGTATAAAAAGTTGAAGAGAAGGAGAAGTGAAATCACAATTGCTGCAAATAAGAAGGTCTTTTTTTTAGAAGAAAAAGGCAGTTAATCAATCAACGAGGTGGATTTCTATTACCTCTTTTAAGCGTGGCAGTGCCTTTTATAACCAGTTTGATAACGTCTAAATCAACTTGATCAGCTGGATAAGTTGAAATCCACTAACACCCGTGAATCTATCCAAGCATGTTGTGGAGAATGATTTGGACGTGACCATAAGAAATATTTTACACAGATCCGACCTGGAGGATTATGAGAAGGTTAAGATGTACACTGCTGTTTTGCAACAGTTTTTAACACTCACAAGACAAGGAGATAAGGAGACCAACATGTTAACTTTAAGTCTGCCACAGACTGAGTCTGTTGATAAACAAGATTCAGCCAGGACAGACAGTGTGGGGAATCAGGACGTATTGGATAATATCGCGGATGATATTTTAAAGAACGTACCCAAGAGGAGTGGAAAAAATGTACGTTACATTTTAGATAAAATGACGAAAATTAAAGATGTTACATATTGGACTGAATCAGGCGAGTTTGTGTTTAGAGGGAAAACAATCCCGGGGTCGCACATGTTTGATTTAGTTAAAAGTGTTACAGCTCCACAGAAGATTATAGATGAACGAAGACCTGTGGGGTGGAGTGATTTTCTAGAGGCTTTTGCTAATTTAAACATACCTCATTCAGTGGTACCAAATCAATATGTCAGAGATGCAATAAACTCTTTCAAAAACAAATCAACACCGGTTTTAACATCAGCGTCTAAAAAGAGGAAAAAACAGAAAGTCACAAATATTAACAATACCGTAAATCCAGTATTCAAATCACCGGTTCTTGACCCGAGTCGATGGCTGAATTTTTAATCGGTGTTTTACATGTTTTTCACACGTATTTTATGATTCATGTATATGGTTGTGTATAATAAATATATTATAATGTATAATATGGTTGAGTCTTCAGAAGAAGTATTTAGCTTTCAATGTCTTTTTTTATTGAAAAAACATTAAGTATGTGACATAACATTTCAAACATTTCACCCGTTTGCACACATTGAACACACTTGAAGATATTTTCATTATTACATCGAGTTTGTTTTAGTTTTTTCACAAAAAACGTCACTTTTTTGTCATTTTTAACAAAGTCATTGCTATACAGTTTCAACACAGAATCATAATCACCACCCTTTACCATGTGATAGAGAAAGAAAACACAATGCTGCCCGCAGGTGTCTGATGAAAAATCTTGGACTTGCACTGCTGAATAGAGCACAACCCTGGAATTGAGGTTTAAAAATTTGTCGATTACAGATGGAAAACGACGGTGTTGTGGATCATTACCAAAACTGTCAAAAAAACACCCCACACCATCTTCATTTATGTAGATGGCTAACCAATGTTCTCCAGGGAGTCCCGAATGATGCGTGTTAATTATAACCATCGATGGTAGTTTTCTCACAGGGGTTTTTGGTAGATAGTCACACGGTAGTACTCCCAGAAAATGAATATTGCATGAGATCTTATCCATGACTGTAGAAAGCTCGACAGTGTTCATTTTTTTTGTTAATAGTAATCAGCCAGAACTTGTCTATGATTTGAAACTTCGACGATGCTATCGAAGATGGCATAAACAATTAAATTTATTGTCCGGGGCAACGGTTGTCTAAAACGTGCTTCCAGTCTAATATTTCCAGACTTGACGAGGGATATATGTTGTCCACACTCCTCATCCGGTGTTAAATTGAACGCATAAAGTGTATACCCGTCCAGATACTCTGTCCTATCGATAGATAGTGGTTCATTTTTAAGGTGTTTTCCAGAAGCCTGGGCGAGTTGGTAAAACTCCCGCACCGCAGAACCACTTTCATATTCAGGTTGAAAAGGTTTAGTGGGATATTGCTGTCCATCCACATAAATGGCCAAAAATTCGAGATCGTAGTGTTTAAATGCAAATGGATTTTTGGTGTATGATCCTACAAATGCATCATTATCAACCATTGCAAGAACCACAGATTTTGGTAGCGTTCCTAGGAATAAGTTTTCCTGGTTGCAAACGCGTGAACCTGCAGGTATTGAAAAGTTTTTCAGACACACTCGATCAATAGGGTACTTGGCCGTGGTTGAGAGTAACGCATGCGCATGACCCAGTCTCACAGCTGGTGAGACAGAAACTTTTTTCACAAATAGTGAAGCCGAGAGGATGTTAAGTTTATAGGGTATGCCACCGGTCTTCATCAAACAAAATTCGTCCTTAGCTCTGGTCATACGGATTTTAACATCCACCCCATTAAGCATTAGTTTTTCTTGAAAGAAAATATCACTGTGAACAGGTGCAATCAGTTCAACCACGTTACTGGTGTTGGTAAAAGAAGCTCTTTTCGCCAGACCGTGATTTCCGCCAGCAGGGTCCGCTATGTCCATATTACCAACCGTGTCTTTGTAAAAGAGTCCAGCCGAGAAAACAGTTTCAAGTG
This sequence comes from Kryptopterus vitreolus, assembly GCA_030449085.1. Taxonomy (NCBI): domain Eukaryota; kingdom Metazoa; phylum Chordata; class Actinopteri; order Siluriformes; family Siluridae; genus Kryptopterus; species Kryptopterus vitreolus. The sequence continues at coordinate 4,745,574 of JACRUU010000018.1, forward strand.
TGTCTTTACCGTAATTGGTAAGACATTCTAATATACAGCGATAGGGGTATGTGCTAGAGCTCTGTGATATTAGACGATCCCCGAGTGACACGTCCACTTGTGAAAATATTGTAGCACCTGGATAGTTAATAAGTCCTACAGGTGCTCCGTCTACAATATTCGATCCGTCGGCATGAGTGATTTTAAGACATTGTTTTAACAACAATGTGTTGTTTAGGTCCAGATAATCTTCACCATTCCCAGCAATAAAAAACTCCAGAGGTGACGAGTCCGCCATGATCTAAAATATTGTTTTAAGAGAACTTTTTGATCTTTTTGATGTAGAACGTTTTGCTGACGCCACATGCTTGCGTTTACCGACTGCTGTTTTCTTAGGAGGTCGTTTGGTTTTCTTCTGAGTTTGACCACTCCTCCGCACCCCCGGCGGTTTAGCTGATCTTTTGCGAGCCATTACCATTAATCCTGAGCCGTCTTGAGTATTGTCATTATTTAAAGGCCGTGATAATGTGTTACTGACAACATCTGTTAGAATGTTTTTTGCAGCTGTTTTAAGATGTGGCTTGACTATGTTAAAACCGCGTCTTAGTAAGGGAATGGCCATTCGAAAGAGTCCTCTAAAAACACCACCTAAACCAGCCCCGTACATAACACCGCACCCTGCGTATCCGGGGAGCCCATTACCAGCCTGGTTCTGGTAATATGCTACGTACCGCTGTGTGTCCACGTTGTGGGTGTTGAAATATACCATTTTGGCTGTTTTTGTAGTGTATTGATTAGGCCTTGTGTATTGATTAGGCTTGTATTCAGTTCGGTTTCCGGGTTTTGTGTGGGTTGTTCTGCGGGCTAAGTAATGGTGTCAAGTTACTGCACTGTATTCATTAAAGCATGTTAAATCTGCAGTGGTTCTCCTTCTTCAATATATTACAACATGCACGGCTGAAGCCAAGATGTTCTATTTGTAGGTTTTCGATGAAAAATCACTTTCCAGATGTTTTTCGATCATACTTTTCAGTTTTTGACATTTTTCCATAATTTTCTTGATGAATATGAAAAATCATATTTTTATCATAACTTTTATGTTTTCATGAAAAATGTCATATTTTTGTCAAAACATGATGTGTCCCACCCCATGTCATCGAATATATGCGAATCGGTCTGGATCAAGTGCCTCCAACCAGCGCGATTCAATTTTTCGCTAGAAAAACACTTTCACTGCGTCCTACCCAGCTCTCGTTTGCGGAAAAGCATTACCAGCGTCTGAGAAGCACCTTTTTATTGACACATGCACGGCTGAAGCCATTGTTATTTTTGTAGGTTTTCGATGAAAAATCACTATCCAGATGTTTTTCGATCATACTTTTACCAGTGTCTGAGAAGCACCTTTTTGTCGCCATGTTAATATTCTAACAAAACATCTTCTTAAACAGCGTATTAGATGTGAGATGACCAACTTGTTGTACAAAATCAATGCTGACAACTCTGGTGTGTCCCTGGCTGTTAATAGTTGCGGTGTTGATGCCAAACGTTTCACAAACCTCAAGGAACAGATGGATGCTGTAAGAGCTACATGGAGTGAATGGAATGATATGTTGCGTGTGTGCATTGATGCCTGTGTACCGATTTCTGCATCTGTTGTAAAAATACTAGATCTAATGATTGTGTGTAACAGTCGTGTTAGAATTATAGATATCATGTGTATCTATGGACTGGGGGAAACGTAACAGATTTATGTGTAGACATGTTGTTAAGAAATGAGACATTTAATGCACGTTTTGTAGTGGAAACAATGGCAAATTACTTGTTAGACAAAAACATTATAATGTGTCTTAAGTTTCTACAGTATATTGACAATGTGTGATATTATCTGTATGTGTGTTTTCTTTTCAGTTTGAGAAAAATAAAAAATATAGGTCTTATTCTTTTTGTTGACCCTGAACAGTCATTATGTCTGAAGGTGCTGCTGAACAGATGAGAAAAACATATTATACACCGTCTAATCCCGGGGCTTTAGGTGGTAAAAACATTTAAAGGAAGCCGTTTGAAAAGAAAGGTATTCGTTTAACTGACAAAGATCAGATTTCAGAATGGCTTGCGGTGAGGATCCTTACACACTCCACAGAACTGCACCACTTAAATACAAAAGGAACTGGGTTTTTGCCTATTGTATAGACAACCAATTCCAGGCTAATCTAGTTGATATGTCTGCGTATGCAAAAGAAATGACGACAAATCTTTTCTGTTAACATGCATAGATGTTTTCAGTAAATTTGCATGGACGCGTGCGTTAAAAAACAAGAGCGGTACCGAAGTGTCTAAAGCTTTTGACTCGATACTGAAAGAGGGCCGTGTGCCTCAAAAATTACATACAGATAAAGGGAAGGAGTTTTTTAACAAACATTTTCAAAGTTGACAAAAAAGCACAACACTAATGTGTGAAAAGTGAAAATCAGTTTTGGCCTAATTGTTTCTTGTTGAGCAAGCCGAAGCGACGGTGGCAAGGAAAAACTCCCTGGGAACAGGAAGAAACCTTGAGAGGAACCAGACTCAACAGAGAACCCATCCTCATTTGGGTTGTTAGTGTTGTGTGTGTGGTTGAGGATGTTTATTGTGTAGTGTGGAGTGTATTCGCGAAATTTGAAGCATCATCAACCGGGGGCGGAGTCACCATGAGGTTCTGACAGGAACAGAGTGCAGAGGGGGTCTGGATCACTGACAGCTCAGCAGTGGGACATGTAGCTCAACGGAGAGAGAGAGAGAGAGAGAGAGAGAGAGAGAGAGAGAGAGAAAGAAGAGAGAGGGAGACAGAAAGAAGGAGAGAAATGAAATGAGTGGTTAGTAAAGGTCATGGTTGCAGTATGGGAGTGTGTATATGTAGTGTCGAGTGCAGACGTGGACTCCGGCAGGATTAACTATAACAGCATAACTAAAAGGAGAATCAGAGGGAAACACAGACATGAGAGCTTCCTGATGTGTAAGCAAACAGTCACTCTCACCACCACAAACCTGAGTGATTAATGAGAGTGAGGCAGACAGCAACTAAACACACCAGATCACTATAAAACTCAACATCCATGTGTCCCCCAGATCTACTCCTTTATCTAAGGTAGGACTATTCACTAAAAGCTTGGTTAAATAAGAAAGTTTTCACCCTGGACTTAAACACTGAGACTGTGTCTGATTCTCGAACATTAATAGGGAGGGAGTTCCATAACTTTGGGGCTTTGTAAGGAGAAAGCTCTGCCCCCCGCTGTAATTTTCCTAATACGTGGTACTGACAGACAGCCTGCATCCTTTGATCGAAGCAGGCGTGGTGGAACATAAGGCTCTAATAGTTCTGTCAGGTACTGTGGGGCGAGACCATTCAGTGCTTTATAAGTTAAAAGTAATATTTTAAATTCTATACGGAATTTCACTGGGAGCCAGTGCAGTGTGGATAGGACAGGGGTGATGTGCTCATATCTCCTAGTTCTAGTGAGCACTCTCGCTGCCGCGTTCTGAACTAACTGAAGTTTATTTATACACCGTGCTGAACATCCAGACAGTAAAGCATTACAGTAATCCAGCCTGGATGTGATAAAAGCATGGACTAGTTTTTCTGCATCATTAATTGACAATATATTCCTAATCTTAGCGATATTTCTGAGATGAAAAAATGCTATCTTGGTAATATTATCTACATGAGCTTCGAATGAGAGATTGGAATCTATAATCACACCCAGATCTTTTACAGTTGTACTGGGTGTGATAGAAAGACCATCTAGAGTTAATGTTTGGTCTGATATTTCACTCCTAGCTGCATGTGGTCCGAGTACTAGAACCTCTGTTTTACCCGGATTAAGTAGGAGGAAGTTACTTAACATCCATTCTCTTATGGCTTTCACACATTGCTCAACTTTACTTAACTGATTTTTTTCATTTGGTCTAGCTGAGACATATAACTGTGTGTCATCAGCGTAACAATGGAAACTAATATCGTATTTACGAATTAAGTTGCCCAGAGGAAGCATGTAAATAGAAAAGAGCAATGGGCCTAATACCGAACCCTGTGGCACACCATACTGTACCTGGGAATGCTCAGAATAATCACCATTTAAGTCTACAAACTGGTAGCGGTCAGTTAAATAAGACCTGAACCAGGCAAGGACTGTTCCCTGAATTCCTACTACCTTTTCTAATCTGTGAAGGAGAATTTTATGGTCAATGGTGTCAAAGGCTGCACTGAGGTCGAGTAATACCAGCAGAGAGACACAGCCTTGATCAGAGGCCAGTAAGAGATCATTCACTACTTTGACGAGTGCTGTCTCTGTGCTGTGATTGGGTCTAAATCCTGATTGGTAAACTTCGTGTATGTTATTCTTAAGTAAGTACGAACTTAACTGCTGTGCAACTACCTTTTCTAAGATTTTTGAAATGAAGGGGAGGTTTGATATTGGCCTATAGTTTGCTAGCTCAGTGGGGTCGAGGTCAGGTTTTTTAATTAGTGGCTTAATGACTGCTAATTTAAAGGATTTTGGAACATACCCACTGCTGAGTGAAGAATTTACTATTGTCAGCAGGGGTTCTGATACTGCTGCTACTACCTGTTTCAGAAAGTGTGTCGGTACGGGATCTAATACACACGTTGTCGATTTAGCAGAAGAGATGAGTGAAATTAATTCATTCTCTTCAACAAGAGTAAAATGATCTAGGATCTGGTCTGGTGTATTTAGTTTATCACCAGAATCAATGAAAAAATCGGGATTTAAGGCCTGAATGTTTTCCCTAATATTTGTTATTTTGTTATTGAAAAAATTCATGAAGTCGTCGCTACTACATGTTGTTACTGTGGAGATTTCTATCGTGTTCCTATTCCTAGTTAACTCTGCTATAGTGTTAAATAGAAATCTAGGATTGTTTTTATTAGTTTCTATAAGGGTGGAAAAGTAAGCTGATCTAGCTTCACTCAGGGCTTTTTAATATTTCCTGGTGCTCTCTTTCCATGCTGTTTTGAATGTTAACAGTTTCGACTGACGCCATTTTCGTTCTAATTTTCTAACGCTCTGTTTTAAAGAGCGTGTTTGGTCATTATACCAGGGGGCAAGTTTCTTATCTTTAACAAACAATGACCACATTCAAAATAAAGTGTTTCTCAAATCCCCACCGAACACATCGCTGACATTTTACGGGAAGTTGGCTGTTATTTTAGGATTAAAACCAGGCGTACCTATACAGACAAGCGAACAAAGTCATGCCGAATATGCTGTGGGGTACGTAGATGCTGCATACGCACCCCACCAAGCGGACATAAATGGTTTTATACTATGTATATCTACACGGATATTATAGAATATCAATCAGTCGGTGATCATCATGTGCCGTTATTACGATGTGTACATATAGACGGTGACCATAACAAAATTGTTAGTGTGTGTTACAACAGACCGCATTACGTATCGGTTAATAAATCCTCCATCAACGAGATAAGTATACAAGTAAAAGACGATCGAAACCAAGACGTACGGTTTAGTTACGGGAAGGTTAGTACAAAACTATACTTTAGACCTCTGGACTCTGGACCTAATCAACACATTGTTGTTTTTGCGTCTTCAAATCACTAATGCCGATGGATCGAATATTGTAGACGGAGCACCTGTAGGACTTATTAACTATCCAGGTGCTACAATATTTTCACAAGTGGATGTGTCACTCGGGATCGTCTAAATTGAAAGTTTATTATTGATGTTTATGTGGGTCACGGCTGTAGCTGCAGTAGAATACATGTCTGGAGCTGCAGTAGTTCGCACCTTGTTTGTTTATTCAGTACAGGCATTTATTGTGTCTACAGCAATGGCAATGGCCCTTTATAATGAATTTCTGCATATTATGATGGTTTTTATAACCATCAATTCAGACGGAGCACTACTAAAGGCCTAGGCGTGAAATGCACGGTCCGCTACTGATATAATATATATGTTTATTTCATCTGGAGCCTATTGTAGTGCATTTGGATCGACACAATTTCTAAGTGATTCTAAATGACATTCCATAGTTTACGACCACAACTGGCTCCAGTCGGGCTGGGCCATTCACAGATAGGCCCCATCTTATCTGCACTTCTGGCCAGTCACCTTTGACTTCATGCCTCCCAAATACTCAGTTTACGACTGTCATTTAAATCCCAAACAAACCCCTATTGTCACACACACACACACACACACACACACACACACACACACACACACACACACACACACACACACACACATTTGCCTATATGTGTAATGTATGTATGAGTTTCTATTTTATCATGCTGAAACTCATAATCTGTGTGTTAACTTGAACAATGTTTTATGAAATTATCATCATTATTCTTATTGTTCTATAAAACTTCAGTTATAAAACAATGCTGTTTTAATAATTAATAGTGATTAAACAATAGGGTTCATCAAAATAATGATTATATTTCTAGAACATTGTTATTATCCCTTATATTAATCATGTAGTGATGACATGTATTAGTATTAAGGCTGATCAGTTCGTGCATCCTTCCATTCTCTCTTTCATTCTTTTCATTTTCAAATGATCTTCAAATTATCTCTTTCTTTCATTGCATATCAACCAATATACTTATATATAATTCTCTGGTTGTTACAATGTCTACTTGGCCGTTCTTGGTATCTAATTAATCCATTCGTCATTTCCCACACCATGATGAAGATGATGTAACTGTAAGAGGTTTAAATTCATTAATTCATATTTCAAGTAAATAACTTGATTAACTTTTGGACCATTCCCAATATGCAAATGAGCTTGGGCATAGACAAAGAAATACCTTTCTGCTCAAGTTTCATGGCATGCCATTGGTCAATTTTCCGAAGTTGGGTGTGTCACAGGGGGGGTGTGTCACCCAGGCCCATAAATTCTGTCTACACTCTACACAACCCGAGGAAAGGAAGGAAGGAACAGGGACAGGGAGAAAGGAAGAAAGAAGAACAGGAAGAGAGAACAAGCCGGAGGGGGAGACAACCCCCACGGCGAGACAGCATGGGGAGAGAACAACCTGGGGAGACACCGGCGGAGGACAAAGAAACAACGAAGAGATGAAGTGAGACGAAGCTGAGAGGCTGCGGCCTCTCAAGCGGACCGACTCCGGACCAACTCGGAGTCACTCGGGAAACCATGCTAACCCTGTCTCCAACCAGGAGCGAGGCCATGCTGGCCTTTCTGAGTCATGAATCTCCTCCTGAGACAGAACAGCAATTCCTGATCGTCATCTACAGGACTTCATCTTCAAGCACCTAGAATCGTCCGGACTTTTGTTCAACTTCAAACCCAATGCAAGTAACGCTGCTGATCAATTCAGCATCTGTAAGTTAAGCCCCTTTTAATTAAGGTGAATTTGAATTCCTCTTTACGATTCTCATCAAGGTGTGATAAATTGATTTGATCCTCCTTCAACTCGCCGTCTTAAAATTGATCCTTCCTTCAACTTGCCGTTTGTCTTTTCCTCTTCCTCTCTCTCTCTCTCTCTCACTTTCTTCCCCTCAGTACTATTGTATATAGATGTTTGTCATAGATTAGTATGTGTCATGTGCCGTCTATTAAATGTTGTATATACACAAGTGATTGTCTTTGTGTGTGCCTCACAATTACAATTCAATGAATCTTTGACCTTGCTACCTCGCTCAATTACAACTTGTATTATATTAGAATAGTTATTTTCTAGGCCAGGAAGATAACTTTTCTTGGGATTAATGAATAATTATATTGTCTGCTCGCCGGACGAACAGATCAAATAAGTCAATTAAGTCATTGATTCCTTTAATATTCAGTCTAACATTCAATAGTCATAATTAATTATAAACCATTATAATTAACGTGAGTATTTGGATGTACAACTTAACTTACTTTAACTTAATTTCAACTTAAATTGTCGGTTACCGACTGGTGGAGAAACATATGGTTAATTACCCCGTAATACTAAACATTATATTGGTGGATAATAGCGGGCACCTCGCTCGTTCATTTTCCCCAATATTAAAATGTTACAGATGATGATGTTGGAATGCAGTATTCATTACACTATGCTTGGTACACAGACATGCTAATAGTTTAATTGAATTAAAAAATGCACTACTGAAGGCCTAGGTGTGAAATGCACAGTCCACTACTGAATTACATAGGCATTCAGCATAAAGATGGTTTAAATCTTACCTGTCTAACCTTTACCATTTTGTAGATTTAAATAGAGAACTATCCAGATTAACACACGTAAGGTATGGGGTGCCACAAGGTTCAGTTCTAGAACCCCTGCTTTTCACAATATTCAATTAATTTTTTATTTGTAGTTTTATTTGTTACTGTTATTTTATATATATTTTTATTTTACTGTTTATTTTTTATTTGTTATTTGTTGAATGTGTGATGTAGGGAAGTAAAAACTCCGTGAGAACAGGAAGAAACCTTGAGAGGAACCAGACTCAACAGAGAACCCAGAGGGGGTCTGGATCACTGGCACCTCAGCAGTGGGACATGTAACTCAATGGAGAGAGAGAGAGAGAGAGAGAGAGAGAGAGAGAGAGAGACCTATATAGATCCATTGAGAAATATCCTTATAAGGCTTTGGAATTAACTTCCACTGATATTCTGATGATAATCAGCTACATATCTCAACAAACCCATATGAAACATCTCAATTAGCTAGGTTATCTGAGTTTGTTAAATATTTAAAAGATTGGATGACTTGTAACTTTCTATTATTTAATCCTGATAAGACTAATTGGCCGAAAGACCAGTACACAGAACCTCCAGCATTTAAACTTAATTTAGAACTACTAGTTCTACAGTAAAACACACAGGAGTTATTTTAAACAGAAACTTATGAGAGATATGATTTTCAAAAGATATTACAAAACAGCCTTCTTCCATCTTAGAAATATTTTCAAGCTAAGAAACATGTTATCTATATCTGATGCAGAGAAGCTAATCCATACATTCATGACCTTGAGACTGGACTATTATAAGCTGTGTTGGTAATGCTTTGGGAGCGCTCCAGTGTGTTATGCTCTAAACATGTGTGAGATTTCGTCATTTTTTTTAAAGAGATGAGAGTGAAGTCGCTGGCAGATGATGCCAGGAAGTATAAAAGACACTTGAAAAGGATTCGATGCCAGCATCTGTGTGTTCAGTAAGAACTCTCTGTGTGTGTGTGTGTTTGTGAGGGGAGAATTGTTGTCTGAAAACCTCTTTACAAAATTATTTAACTGAGAAAGAAAAGATTTGAAAAGATGGAAAGTCATTCAGGAGATGTGTCCCTTATTGTCCCATTTTATCTTGGGTGAGGATACACATTTGCTTTGTGTGGCCTGCTTGGGAGCAGAGCATACTAAGTCTGCTCTTGGGGGAGCTGGCTGTGACCATTGTGAGAGCATGTTTTTGACGAAATCGCTCTCATAAGTGATCCTCGTGCTTCTGTTCCCACTTCCGCAGAGGCAGAGGGAAGGTGGCGACTTAGATCACGGGACTTGCAGATGGATCCGGTAGAGGGAATGGAGACGGTTTCTCCCTTTTAGATTCGTCACCTGCCAGATCCAGTGCTCTATCGTTGGTTGTGGAAGCATGCCTCTCATTGGTTTCTTCCCCCAGGAGGAGCACACAGTTTCTCCTCTTGTCCTCTGAGGAGGTTGATGTTGAAACTCCCGAATTGGAGCCTGTGCTAGATCCCCCACAGCCTCCCCACAGCCTCTCCAGTTTGTGGGACTTCTGGAGGTCTACATTCAAACGTCGATTGAAGACCTACCTATTCCAACAACACCTATCCTAACATTCCTTTTATTCTCTTTTATCTCGTTCTGTCCAGGAAGAAAAAGGGCAACTGTCTATCCTCGTGTGCTTAAGTTTGTATTTACCTTTCTTGACTAAATCTTATCCTTCAGGAAGCCTTCTCCTGACCTCCACCCGTCTTCTCGCCCGCAGTTCAGCACACTTTCCTTTCGCATCCCCTCAAGTTTCTTCATTAACCAGTCACGTCCTCTTTGAGCTCCCGCCACACTTGTCACCTTACACCAGTAAATGATCATCTCACTCCTCTCTCTGCTCGGTGACTCTCCCCGAGGCTGATATCTCTCGCTGCTTTCGCGGTAGCGTGTTCACACTGATTAATATGCAAGTAAATGTTTTGATTTTGAATAGCACTGAATATTAAAAACAAGTCATTATAATGGTAATACAGTTCATTATTATATCGCTTGAAAAGAAATTATAATTTGTGTGTAACGGAAGCACACGGACACGGATATAAACAAAAGAGGCGATTAATTGAAACAAACAAGAACTAAAATGACGTCACTCAACGGAGTGACCAGATTGTGGGTACATTGTGGAGAACCTCGTGCAGGAAACGAGGTCGACTCTATCGGCGGACGAGGTCGCGTCCGCGAGTCGTGGAGCTCCGGGGAACGGAAACAGCCGGAATCAGAACCTGATATGGAAATTGGAGACACAAACAAGGGTTAGTTTGGAATTCACGGCTTATCCGTGCGCTCGCTTCGTCATGTATGAGACCGGACGGGGAAGGGTGAGTGAACACCTCTTATATAGCGCAGCGCGCTGACGGCTCTAACAGGCTCCAGGTGCTGCTTGTTAAAACTCTGGAGACTGTGAGCGCAGGAGATCTAGGTCAGGCACAGACAGAGTCGTGACACAGTGTGATGCATAACAAAGTAATAAACTATTCTATTATAAGAAGGTATAATACATACAGTTAAAATCATAATACTACTAGCAGTCACTCTGGTCCATGTAGTTTTCTTTTATAAACTGACCTGCCCCCCATTAAAGAAAGGGAAAATTATGTGGCCCTCTGAGAAAATTTTGGGGAACGCTGGTCTAGAGAGTAAATATAGAGAGAGCGGCCACATGTCTACTGCCATTTTGTGGTGAAACAAAATAGCTTTTTTGTATGCGTGTATTTTATACTGTGGCCAACAGCTCTGGCGGGCCACATATAATTGATTTTATGATGGAGTCCAGTGGAAATTAGAACATGGGCTGCATTTGGCCCCCGGGTCGGACTTTGGACATGTCTTTGTTAACTTTCCTCATGTCTTAACCGTTTTCGGTTATAAATGCATAAAAGTACCACAGAAAATTGTTTATTGTATCAAGGCTTTTTGACTTTGTCAATAACCTCTATGTAAACAAAAAAAAAAAGAAAAAAAAAACAATTTCACTATAATTATAAAATGCTATGTTGAAATTAGAACCCTTATGTTGTTGGAGTCATCTTAGACCCAGTAATAATATAGGAACAATAATTATAAAATATCTAAAACAATAATTAGTATCAAATCTGAAATTATAAACACACCGTTAGATCACCAATACTGTCATACAACAATCCACTTACAAACAGATTCTCTCCAATCCCTGTGAGCTTTAAGGCGCCTCATGATGACTACTGGACGGCGGGGGTGATATCACATGTGGGTTTATTTTTTAACTATGATCTTGGGTAAGAATTTGTGAGGAGGAAACTTAACATGGTGGGCACAAGAATAATGAACAGGGCCCCATTTCCTTCAAACATTGCTTTTACAGACACTACCACAGTTGTTTTATAGTGTACAAAAGAAAACGTAGTTTGTTATGTATGTCTGCTTTCATAAAGATGCAGGTGTGTTATCAGGAAGTGCCAAAAAGCCCACACTTATCCTGGAGTATAAAGAAAAACAAAGGAGGACTGGACAACCTGCACAAAGTGACTGCCACCTACACTTGCCAACGAATGACGAAGAGATAGTCTACGGTTGTTTTTATAGCATCCTAGATGTGTCAGGTATACAATGCATTTGTGTTATAGACCCACATCCACCCAGGGTGGAACCAAAAAAAACAAGCAGAAATGTTTTGGGGGAGCTGGAAGCTCCACTGTTAATTCTCACATTGAGTGAAGGGAACGTGCGATCCCGAGACCCAGCCATCACAGCCTTAATCTGACAGCTAAAGATTTCACCGAACTCTCCATCAACACCATCACAACACCATCACCAACACAGAGAGCATCAGCACCAGTATCTTCTCAGCGAGTCCTGCCTCAACATCAACTAGTACAAGCACAGACAAAACCACACTGAGGCCACCTGATTGTAAAAGAAAGAAGTGTCAGCTCTGCTATAGCAATAAAGACAGAAACACAAACATATTGTGCTTCTACTGTAAGAAATATCTCTGCACTAAAAGTGTCAGTTTTTGCCACACATGCATCTAAACATGCATGTTCTTGTCTTTTTTTGGTTCAAGTACAAGATTTCTATTAATTTGATATGTTTGATTAGTTGTTCTTCGTTTGACCTTGCAAATCTACATTCTACTTGGTCTGCTGTCATTTTGTATTTGTGTTAAAGGCCTATTTTGGGGTGTTTTTCTTGAAGTAAAAATATACACCACAGATATTTATATAATTTATAATTTTTAAATAAAAAATGAATGTATTCATGAGATCTGTTCTAACCTCCCTCAGAAATAGTTAGGTAACATAACAATCTTTTATTTATTCATATAATTCTCTTGAGGTTTATTTGACCTTTTTTAATTGAAAATGCTGACATTTACTGTAGAAAAGTACAACTCAGTAGAACTTGAGACAGAGATGTTCCCAGGGTTAATGATGGTTCACGCGATGGAGTGATGATGGAGTTTCATGTGTTGTTCGTACTGAAAGGAGGATGCTTGAGGTGCTGAAAGAGATTAGTGGTAGATTACATCATCTTCTTACACACCTTGTTAATGACTGTATTTTTATTGGTATTTGTTATCTGAAAACCAAACCAAACCTCATATTACAGATTGTGTATTCCTTTTGTAAATTAATTTATCATCTGATATATTCGTTTTATCGCCCAGCCCTACTGTAAAAGATAGAAAACATCTCTCTAATATACTGTGTGATATATATATATATATATATATATATATATATATATATATATATATATAATAAATATATATATATATATATAAACAATCAGCCGTTAATGCCTTTGTTGTTTTCTGATCCCAAATTGATGATAAATGTTTATTTTGTGAATTGTGTGTTTCACTCTTTGTAGAATGTGTTAGACTCAAACCAATATTTGTATTGTTGTATCAGGTGTTTTACAGAATATGAAGGAAAGAGGAAGAGAGGGGGGTTGAGAGAGAGGGGGGGTTGAGAGAGAGAGAGAGAGAGGGGGGGGTTGAGAGAGAGAGAGAGAGGGGGGTGAGAGAGAGAGTGAGAGAGAGAGAAAGAGAGAGAGAGGGGGAGAGGGGAGACGGGAGAGAGAGAGAGGGGAGAGAGAGAGACGGGTTGGAGAGAGTGAGAAGAGAAGGAGGAGAGAGAGGTTGAGAGAGAGGTTGAGAGAGGGGAGGGTTGAGAGAGAGGGGGGGGGGTTAGAGAGAGAGGTTGAGAGAGGGGGGTTGAGAGGGGAGAGCCGGGGTCGTTGAGAGAGAGAGGTTGGAGAGCCGGTAGGAGGGGGGGTTGAGAGGGGGAGTTGAGATGGAGAGAGAGAGAGGGGGTGCGGTGTGTAGAGAGAAGAGCTAGGGAGCGGAGGGGGGGGTTGAGAGAAAGAGGGGTCGGGGAGAGGGAGCAGGGGGGGGGGGGTTTTGAGAGAAAAGAGAGGGGGCATGAGGGGGGTGGGGGGGTATGAGAGAGAGAGAGAGAGAGACGGAGGAAGAGGGATATAGATGATGAGAGGATTTTTTTTCTAAACAGCTTTAATTAACAGTAAATTGTACATCACAATTGCGGTTTTGGAATGAAACAGCTCTAACTCCAAAATGTATTCAGATTCATTTCTCCTTAACCAAAGTGTAGAGAATGTTATTAAAACTGTAATTAAATTTCAGCTGTAAGCTTGACAAATGTAACGGTGGGTGGTGCGCTGCACAGACACACGGGAAACGGGTAATCCAAAAACAAACGGATTTTTAAATTCCAAAGCAAAACAACAAAAGAGACGCCGCTCTAAGGATCGGCCAGACAGGCTTGAGAGCCTTGAAGTGCGCCGTGGTCTCTGGAGGACCGAGTTCATGGAGCGGACTTGGAAGTCCGGATTCTGGAGCCGAGCGAAACGGGAACTGGACACAGGAATAGACAAAAGGTTAAGCACATATATATATCGAAAGCACGATCCGTCGCACGACCTAAGTCTTACGAGCCCGGACAGGGTGAAGGGAGAGCCGGGCTATTTAAAGGGAGATGAAGAAGGGAATGAAACACCTGCAGAGAGTGTGAGTGCGTGTGTGTGTGTGGTCTGTGGAAAGAGAGGGAAGAACAGGTGAGGGTGTGTGTGTGGGTGTGTGTGTGTGTTTAAAGAGAGAGAGAGGAGAGAGAGAGACGAGAGAGAGAGAGAAGACGAGAAGAGGAAGGAGAGGGATAGATGAGAGAGGATGGAGAGAGAAACAGTTATAACAGTACAATTGTACTCACAATTGTGTTGTGAATGAAACAGCTCTAACTCCAAAATGTATGTCAAGATTCATTTCTCCTTAACCAAAGTGTAGAGAATGTTATTAAAACTGTAATGTAAATTTCAGCTGTAAGCTTGACAAAAGCCTTGAAAAGAGATACTACATCCTGCAAGGCTGTTTTCTGTTCTAGTTCTCTTTGTACTATTAAAATGTATTAAAATATTTGTTACTTTGCTACTAATTTTGTAAATATCTAATTCAATACTTAAATATGGGTTTGAGTCTAAAATGTTCTATGAAGCAGTGAAACACAGTTCCTCTTAATCCACAAAATCAACATTTATCATCAACAGTGGAATTAAAAACAGCAACAAAGGCATTAACAGTAATGACTCCATGTAATATCCAACATTGCAAGTCACCTGGTTATTCATTCAATGGGGGTTTGTACTGTATATTACCTTCCACTAAAGGTGTTTGTACATAAAATATGTTTTAAAAAATACATTTCACTATAACAACATTATACTAAGTTCAGGATTATAGACTACTACTACTACTACTACTACTACTACTACTACTACTAATAATAATAATATGATGATGATGATGATGATTATTATTATTATTATTATTATTATTATATTATTATATTATTATTATTATTATTATTATTATACAGTAATGATATGAGTGCATCCACAGAAGAACAGTGTGTGTCGTGGTCTTTCCCGGAGAGCTATGCAGCACTTGCTGGAGACTACTGGTGCTTCTGCACACATACACAGAGAGAGAGAGAGAGAGAGAGAGAGAAATTACTTGGTTGTTTCTTGTTAGTCTTTGTTGAAGGCATGTTAGTGAATGCCTTTACTGTGAGTGAGAGAGAGAAAGAGAGAGAGGGGGGTTGAGAGAGAGAGAAATAGAAGGAGGGTTCTATTTCTACAGATTAAATAAATATTTTAATTTTATGATCCACATATATGATTTGGCACATTTTACACTGGATGCTGTTCATAAATCAGCCCTCCCCCTTTATCCAGGCTTGGAACCGACACTAATAGTGCACTGCGTTGTATAACCCTAATGGCTGTGTTACCCTGACTAAAGGTAGGGGGGTAATCTAAGGCTCTAGGTCAGGGGTTCGAGCCCCGGTATCACCAACCTGCCACCCTTGGGTCCTTAAGTCCCTTAACTCTCTGTGCTCCAGGGGTGCCGTATCATGGATGATAATATAATGATCATAAAAGGTGCAGTATTTTAATTTCTAGATCTAACAAGCTACAAAATCCCCTCAGTATATAAAGTGATGTTCTAGTGCAGGGTCTCCCGGAATGCGGCTCTTTGCTTCTTATAATATTTTGTATATACTGTGGCTCTTTGCCAAGTTTCATGTTTCTCTTATATTTATTCTCTCTTAAAACACACTCAAATTCATCAGGGCCCATTAAAAACGAATAATAAATTATATTTAAAAAATAATTTGTCAGATTTTTTTATGCTGCTTTTGACGTAAGGGACCGCCAATCATCTCCGCGGGTTACGTCTAATGCTGGGAAATTAAGTAAACATTTAATACGCATGCAGGATGTTACCCTCGTCGTCAAAATGGCAAAATGCAAAGCTAAACGAAAATATGAAGATGAACACAGGACATTTTTGGAAGAATGGGAAGATACTTTCTTCTATATTGAACGGAAAGGGAAATCGCTGTGTTTAATATGCAAAATACTACAATATCACATTTCAAGGCTTCAAATCTTCAGCGTCATTTTAGCACTCTCTATGCTAATATTGACAAGGAATTACCCAAAGGTACTGAACTACGCAAGCACAAATTTAGCACCTTGAAAAGCAAGGTAAAAAGACAGTCTTAAATGTTTCAGCAATTAACCAAGGATGGAGAATCTTTGACACTTGCATCCTACAAAGTGGCGTGGAACATTGCCCGTGCTAAAAGCTCTTTTGGAGAGCTGTGCCAACTGAAAAATACCCGTGTGTAAAAAGAGCCGCTCTCAAACTGCTGTCTATGTTCTCGTCAAAATACGTCTGTGAGTACCTGTTTTCTACTTTGAAACATGTGAAATCAAAGCACCGGTCCATTCTGACTGACACTCATGTGCACAACTGCTCCGAGTGGCTACAACTGAATACAAACCTGATTTGCAGAGGATTACTGAAAACAAAAGATGTCAGAAATCCTACTGAGATTATCATCCCATCACTCCAACAAGGTAACAAAATATGTGAGGTAGTTTGGAAAAAACACCTGACTGAGCATGTTTGTGTTAATATTTTAATACTCCATCAATTTATATTATACATCCCCTACCAGTGTTTCTGAAGTGAGTTCAGTAGTTGTGTGTATACTTGTGTGTTAGAGTGAGAGAGAAGGAGAGAGAGAGAGAGAGAGACACGTGCCACAGCAACCTCAAGGGTAGTTCATGTGTTAACTCTGGCTAAGTTGCATTTGATATTGAGTATACGTGGGAGGTGCGTTTACATGCGAACAACTGTGTGTGTGCATTAGACTTCCATTGAATTCAAGCTAAATTTGTTAAAAAGAAAATGCAGGTGTGGGGGTTGTGGTTATAATGACATATGTGACATCCATCTGTGCTGATGTGGAGGAACATGTTTGTCCTGTGGTTAGGCAGATTTTGAGTGCATATTGTTCCTCTATAATGTACAAATGTATATAATGTACAAAGAACATTAAGTTATATATATATATATATTCTGCTGGCTTCTTTTTTAATGTATATGCAGTTTAGATTCTAAAATAAGTTGTGTTGTAAGATACAGCTGTGCAGTGTGGGACTGTGCATCTATCACATGCTGGTGCCTGTGGTCACAGTTTTGGAATATTACGCTTATTGAAAGAGATTTCCTCATTTATACCACCTTCATTAATGATTTTTAGTTCATTTATGCTTGTCTTTTTGTATAATTGTTCTTTATGTGCTGCACAACATAATACCTATTTGTCTCTCTGCACATAGTGAAAAACATGTACATTTGGTCCTGTGTCAGGGTCTTAGATCCAAATCAACATGCTTGTAGAATCTGCGCAATTAGTAGATTAATCTGCCAGAACTTGTGTTCTTGTTATACGCAAATTTTGATTTCTAATATAAAAACTGTCCACCTGTAAACTGCATTAAAAGTCTTACAAATCGTACAACAATATAACCTTGAAATAGTCATGCGAAAACATCTGAATTTTGACTCCTAGTCTTTTAGGCACTGTTTTGGTTAATATATTGTGACGACGCAACCCCCCCTCCGAGGAAGCGCTCCGAGCACCTCTGCCTCATGGGTGTTGAAAGGACAGCGCCACTTCAGCACCCATGTTGTGGAAAAGCAAAGAGCACATGGCCAGGGACACAACTGGGACACGGCTGGGACGCAATCCCCTAATCAACCACCCTCCACCCTCCTCGAGGAGATCGGACAGTATAAAAGGATCACAGGAGGACGAGGAAGGGAGAGGAGGTAATGAAAGGTCGGCAAGTTTATTCACTAGTGGAATTTGTTCCCTTAGGCGGTACCGACGGCAGCAGCGAGGAGGACGAATGCGCAACGCCTCTCCCCAGGCGGCAGCAGGGTTGCCTCGCTCCGCTCTGAAAAGGTGTGAATTCCGGGGCGAAACGAAGGACACCGTGTTATTAAAACGCCCTCGACTCTCAGAAGGAAAACGCCGCGGAATACGGAAGCGGCACACTCGGAGGACTATTCCCCCTTCCTTCACACCACACCCCCCTCACTGTAAATAAAATATGCACGTGTGCTGGTTTGTTCACCCAAAAATCTTGTTTCTGTCTGGTGCTGTGTTCTCAAAAGTAGAGCGGGTCGCTACAATATATATACTCTTGTTTGTGGGAAGTCATATAGGCTTGAAGTAAGTCACCTTTTTAAATAGGAAACCAAAAATGTTTATAAAACTGAGAAGGAAGTCTGTCTATTCCAGGAGACCATACAGAGTAGAGCTGGATCACTGCCTCTGACAATTCCTCCAGTTGTGGTTATTTCTTTCTCAAGGGCCTTAATTGATGATTTAATGCGGCCGCTTGTGTGCGCAGTATACATCTGGCAGAAAAGTCTTATTTGTGCTTATTGTCTTATTTTCCTACTACCCACCATTGGGTGATGTCTTCATGTAAGCATCATGTAAGAGTTTGAGGTTAAAATGCTAGTAATAAGTGGTGCGCTGTGACTTTTTAAAACTTCTTTCTAAAAAGCAGGCGTGATGATCAGAAAAACCATTGGAGGGAAATATTATTACTGTTATTACTACTGATATAAAACTGATATCTTATCTGGCTTCACTAATATGTTGGTGAGTTGCCTTTACCCATGTGTACTGCCTCACTTCTGGGTGTTCTTCTCTTCACATGTCACACAACATAATTTTTTACAGCATCACAAAGTAAGGTAGCAGAGGAAGGAAAAAGTTCATTAACAACATTAACTAAAAGAAAGGGAGCCCATCTTTCTGCCTTGACAGCTAAAATCCCGTCTTTGTCTATCTTATGTGAAGATGTGTCATTTATGCTAAGATTCTTTGAGAATATGACAAACATCACTACTACAGTGAGTCCCATGGCTAAGAAACATTTTTCCTTTCCATTCCATTCTCCATTCTATTGCATTATTTTGGCTGCTGAGAGTTTCTTGTAAGAAAATAATGTTGATGTTTTTATTTAAGATGTGAGTATAGGGCTGCCCTTTTCTTAGGATCTCTTTATCACGTTACGTTATTGTCCCTAACGTAACGTTTTTCATGAGGATAGAGAGAAATGAGAGATAGATGATCAGGAAACAGAACAGATATGAGTAGGATAGGAAGTTAACCTTGTGTGCTTTCAACATTTCAGTATTCCCATTTTTGTAGAAGCCTTCTTTCCTCTTCTTAATTTTGTCACTTTTTTTAGCCTAAACATTTTCTTTTGCTTAGCTTGTCAAAGCTTTCTGATTTCTGGATTATGATGACTGATTTTATAAATCATTTCTGTTTTTCAGGGGCACGGTGGCTTAGTGGTTAGCACGTTCGCCTCACACCACCAGGGCCCGGGTTCGATTCCCGTCTCGGCCATGTGTGTGTAGAGTTTGCATGTTCTCCACGTGCCTCAGGGGGTTTTTCTCCGGGTTCTCCGGTTTCCTCCCAGTCCAAAAACATGCACGGTAGGTTGATTGGCACCTTGGAAAATTGTCCCTAGTGTATGAATGTGTGTATGAATGTGAGTGTGTGTGTGTGTGCCCTGCGATGGGTTGGCATTCCATCCAGGGCGTATCCTGCCTTAATGCCCATAGTCGCCTGAGATAGGCACAGGCTCCCCGTGACCAGAGGGAAGATCGGATATAGCGGTAGAAGATGAATGAATGAATTTCTGTTTTTCAGTTTTTTTATACCCGGCTCAAAGACAAAACGTGCGTGGGACCATGTTTCACCAAAAGACATAAAATGAGTTTCCAGCAGCTCAAACAGACACTTTAAAAAACAATGAAAGAAATGACAAGTCTTTAAAACATCAGAATTAAGCTTAGAAATGATAACATTGACCCCTACTGCTCAATGTAAAATCTTTCACTGTAAATCACCTGCTCGTTTTTATTGGTAATAAAAAAAAACTGCAGGTTTAAAATAATTAAAACACCCAGTTTCCCTCTCCTCACTGTATCCGTCTTTGCATCCAACTTTCTTTTGTTAACAGTCTTTAAACAGCATTTGTGAATGCATTTTCCTTTTGCTTCATAGATGGATAAAATGTGTGAACTTATTCAGCAGCAGAGTTGCTGTGAAATGTCTTTTATGTTCAGTCATCCTTCTCCTAGAAGAGGTTCTTTCAGGATCCAGTATATTGATACAACAGGGCCATGGGATCCACGTTCAAACAGATGCTTTAAAATGCCATGCTTTAAAAACACTTTTATAAAAACTGGACATTAGAGACATTTAAAACAGTTGGATCCATTAAAAACAAGGTGTAATCACAGTTTAAAACCATTGACCAGTCAGATCTTCATTCCTATTATTTAGTACCATGTAAACTAATCTCTTGTAAGACAGAGAATATGTTCGAGCTCTGCGTCTTTACAGTCTGTAGGTATCAGTTTAATTTTCAACACGGTTTTTCCGAAACTAGACAGTAGTTTTTCAGGATGATAATTTTCAGTAAACTGGAACATTGGACAAACCAACTTTTTTAGCTGGAATATTTAATGATAGAACTTTAACCCAGACGTCATTAATCACAACACTGGTAGTGACTACCGATTCAGCTTTGTAGATCTCATCCACAAAGATAACAACAGCCTTGTTCATGTAGGCAGCGGATATAACGCTCTTTCCGCCGAAAGTTACAACTGCCGAAATGCATTCCTCTGAGCATTTAAAGCCATGCTTTTACGTAAGGTGTTTAAACGCCATGACACCGATGCTGGCACAAAAAGCCGATCATGCGTCTCTCTCAAACACGCGCACACACACACACACACACACACACACACACACACACACACACACACACAGAGGCTTTAATCATATGCATATAAGGAACAAGTAAAAGATAGTTTCTGGTTCCTCAAAGAAAGTACACCCTACTTCTACCTGGGGATCAGTGTGTGCCCTGTGTCTGTTTGTAGCTATTATACTGTACCATGCACCACACACCATTGTAGATCACCTGTCCTTTTCTCGATTGCCAGTTTTGTACAAGGTCCTCCACCTAGCATTCAGGGAAAAGCTTAGTCCAAGCACCTCCTGGCATTTCAACTCTGATACTTCCTAGTGATTGTTGATGAACTATCTTTACACAAGTGTTGTAGAGTGTTTTTTATGAGTGTTGCTATAGAGGTCCAGCTGAGGTGTTTTCAGGGAGAGCAAGTCTCCCTCTACCTCTTCCAATCTAGGAGTTGTAATTGACATACTCAATTCTGGGAAGAGAATGGACTCCTCTCCTCCTTCCTGCACCTCTCCGGTTGGATTGTGGAATGGTGGAAAGAGGGATGAATGTCATTTAGAAGTCTCTGTGCTGTGCTAACAGACCTCATGCCGATTCTCACTGCTAGATCTTCTTCCGTGATTCACCCTTCTGTGGTCATGACATGTCAGACCTTGGTGATACCTGCATCCCAGAGTGTCTTCCTCACAATGTCTGACTTCAAGACATTGATTGCAGGGTTGCATTGTAGAGGTTCTTTCTGATGCCACTGTCATTGATCACCGAGAGAAGTGGATTAGTGTTGTTGTACACATTTTTACATTGTTGTTTTATTTTTCTTCTGTATTGTAAATTTACACATACATGTTATACATCTTTAGGAGACAAATAAAGTTACAGCAAAAATTACATAATGAAGTAAAAACAGGGTGCTGGTTGGGGGTGCAAGCTCCCAAAGCTTCTTTGCATAAGACAAAGGTCCAATGTTTCACTCAATCTCCTGCTATGTGGCTGAACCTTTGCTCCTGATGTTATCAAAGATCTAAGCTTAGGTGTGAACCTTTTGATATCCCTATGGTAATGAAGGGGTCTGAGGGAAGGAGTGATCTGATCCAGAACAGCTAGAACCCATGCATGCTTTGTCTTCACTTATGACCCAAGTGATTTTGTTGTCCTTGGAGGGGGGGTGCCTCCAACATGTGTATAAGAACTTAAAGCAGTCTTGATAACTGCAGCACCGAACCAGTAAAGACAGACTTCAAGATAGACTACTGCTGAAAAGATATCCAAGTCCATCCATTAGTCCATTTTTCTAGCTCTTCTTAAAAGGGCACAAGCAATGACACACCAGCTCACATTCTTTTAATAAATGAGTCTCAGAGCTGTTTGAAGTCTAAAGGCCTTGGTTTTTCATTTAATATCCACTAGGCCTTGACCTCCTTCCTGCCTGGGCAGGTACCGTACTGGTGCCTTTAACCAGTGCTGGCCACAAAACCCCTTCACAAAATACTGTTGGATCTTCTTTATGACTTCTTCTGGAGGATCAACTATCATCAATTTGTGCCACAGGGATGATGCAATCAGGCTGTTACAGAACCAGGCCCTCAGGATCCCTACAGGATAGCCGGGGTAGCATCCACTGATAGTGAGACAACCGAGCACACATCTTCTCCTCCAGGCCCTCCCAGTTTTGTCCTGTGTAATGCATAAAGTATGCCATAAAGGCCCCACTGTCCATTGGTGAGATAAAGCTCTCAATTAAAGCGATGCAATCCAAAAAAGCCCCGGTACCTGATGGGTTTCCTATAGAGTTCTATAAGAAATGTATTGATAAGTTGGCGCCTCTTCTTTTGCTTATGTTTAACGAATCCCTGGAAAAGGGTTTTCTTCCACCTACTCTGACCCAAGCTTCAATAGCTCTTCTGTTAAAGAGTGATAAGGATCCACTTTTGTGTGGTTCCTATAGGCCTTTATCTTTGTTGAATGCGGATGTAAAAGTTCTTGCGAAAATTATAGCTTTGCGCTTGGAAAGGGTTTTGCCTACTATTATTTCCAAAGAACAGAATGGTTTTATTAAGGGACGTCATTTGTTTTTTAATACTCGTACTCTTTTAGATATTATCCACACAACACATTCTGAGACGGTGCCTGAGATTGTCATTTCAATGGATGCAGAGAAGGCATTTGATTGAGTGGAGTGGGAGTATCTGTTTGCGGTGTTGGAGAAATTTGGTTTTGGTAATAAATTTATTAGCTGGGTGAGGTTACTTTATACAACACCACAAGCCAGCATTCAGACGAACAGCGTACGTTCAGATTATTTTCCACTGGAACGTGGGACACGTCAGGGTTGCCCTTTATCTCCATCCCTGTTTGCCTTGGCCATTGAACCATTGGCCATCTCCTTGCGATCCTCTGCTTTATTTAAGGGTGTTATTAGGAATGGTGTTGAACATCGATTATCACTGTATGCAGATGACTTATTGCTCTATGTATCTGATCCGTTATCTGGTCTTCCTGGTATCTTGTGCATTCTTGATGCATTCAGCTCTTTTTCTGGATACAAATTAAACCTTGATAAGAGTGAGTGTTACCCTATCAACGAGGCTGCTTTGCAGCTACAATGTCAAGACATTCCATTTAAAGTTACACAATCTGGATTCAAATATCTTGGTATTTCTGTGACGCGTACATTTTTAGGTCTTTTCTCTGCAAACTTTACCCCACTCGTTAATAGAATGAAGACTGATCTTCAGAGATGGAATAGTCTGCCTTTGTCTCTGATTGGGAGGATTAACACTATAAAAATGAAGGTTTTGCCTCAGTTTCTTTTTTTGTTTCTAACAATCCCCTTATTCCTACCGAAACATTTCTTTGACTCATTAGACTCAGCAATTAATTCTTTCCTCTGGGCAGGGGGATCTCCCAGGGTGCGTAAGTCAATACTCCAGAGATGTAGGCCCAGTGGTGGTTTGGCATTACCCAATTTTCAATTTTATTACTGGGCAGCACACATTCATAAGGTTCGGTACTGGGTTGAGTCATCTCATTTAGCATGGTGCAGGTTAGAAGCCCAGTCATGTTCTCCCTCATCCTCTTTGTCTGCTCTTATATATTCCTCTCTTCCAGTCAAAATTTCCTCATATGTCAACAACCCTGTGGTGTTGAATACATTAAAAATTTTATATCAATTCAGGAAACATTTTAAGTTTGTGACAGCTTCTCCATTAGGTCCAATATGTAGAAATCATCTTTTCCCACCCTCATACCTGGATTATTTTTTTAAATTATGGCATGACAAAGGCATACACTGTTTTTGGTACTTTTATTAATTTAACTTCAATGTTCGGATTACCTGCTAACCATCTTTTTAGATTTTTCCAGGTTAGGAATTTTGTTAGAGTATGTTTTCCTGACTTTCCCTCATCTCCTCCTCGGGGTTCTTCTTTTTCTTGTTTTTTTTTTTTTTTTTTTTTGTAACTGATTTATTTTGTGTGGTTTTGGTTTGTCTGTTTTTTCGTTTGTGTAAAGGTAAAATGTGAAATAAGGAGTGTGATCTCACTGTTTACCAATGTGCTTTGAATATTTTACCAATAAAAAGATATTGCAAAAAAAAAAAAAATTTCCATAAAGTAAGGCAATTTTTAATAAATATATTTATATTTATATATTTATCAAACGTTTAATATTCTTCTAAGTAGTTCCCTGTCAAGTAGGATCCGTGTCAGGATGGTCTTGATCCTCGGGAAGAGAAAGAAGTCGGCTGGAATCATGTCCGGACTGTAGGGGGTTTACAAGTTGGTTCAGTGTACAGTAGTTTTATCATAGACATGAGAGTCACCAAAACCAAAATCTTGTAATGTTTTGAAGAAAAAGTTATGATCTACTCTATCAAATGCCTTCTCTTGATCTAAGGATAAGATACCTGATGTTACACATAGAACAGTCAATCAAATCCCATGAAGGTTATATGTGATTAATCTGTCTTTTATGCGGTATGATTGATTCTTATGTATGATTTTCTGCAGCACATTGTTCAGTTCTTTGCAAGAGACTCATTTCCCCTCCATTTTCTTTTTTAGTGCGTACATTTATTTTTTTAGTATCCATTTTTTTTTCCTGAGTTGAAGAATGAGAGTCGCTTTTTATCAATAAAATGCTCATTTGACCTTTTCGTTTAGGAGTGTATTCAGTTCATATTTCTTGTTTGTTAATATTTCTGGTAAACTGTTTGAGCTGGTTGCTGTTATACACATTTTATTTGCAACAATCTCATACTCTAGAGTCACTACCAATTTTTTGATACATTTGGTTGATAACGACATGTACTGTACACAGAATTCTTGTACTTGAACTTTCCCCAATCTCCCACCACTGACTTATGAATTCAAATCTATTCTTTTCTTTCTTCTGTTCCTCCCAAAAGTGTTTGAAACAATATTTTGTCCTTCCAATCTACTTGTAATATAATAAAATCCCCATACTGGTGTTTTTTAAGTGTTCTCTAACTGTGTTAGGGTCGTAAACATTTACAAACAAAAATTTGTAATGGTTTATTTCAGCTGTCACTACAAGTAGTCACCCTGGTTCTACCTCATCTTGTAACATTTTACAAAAAAGTTTTGTGTTCAGTTCTGTGGCTCAAAATTTTTTCACCTCTTCAACAAAATCCCCAATCGACCTCGTTGTCATTATCACTGTGTTGAGAGCTTTTTCAAGCCAAAGCGTTTCTGCTGTGCTAAACACTGCGAATGAATATGTTTTCCTGCCCACACCAAAGAAGCCATAAACTTATCCGGATCAGGAAAAAAATCTGAGATCTCAGCTACTACTACTCTGCTAGTATTACTCGACCTCAGTACAGCTTTTTGACACCATCTATCTCCTTCACAGATTAGGAAAGGTAGTAGGAATTAAGGGAACAGTCCTTGCCTGGCTCAGGTCCTATTTAACTGATTGCTACCAGTTTGTAGACTTAAATGATGACTATTCTGTGCATTCCCAAGTACATTATGGTGTCCCACAGGGATCGGTTTTAGGCCCATTGCTCTTTTCCCTCTACATGCTTCCTCTGGGCAACTTAATTTGTAAATATGATATTAGTTTCCATTGTTACGCTGATGACACACAGTTATATGTCTCAGCTCGACCAAATACAAAAAAAACAGCCAAGTAAAGTTGAGCAGTGTGTGAAAGCCATAAGAGACTGGATGTTAAGTAACTTCCTCCTGCTTAATCCTTGGTAAAAGAAAAAAACGTAAAAAAGGTAAGACAGAGGTTCTGGTTTTCGGACCACATGCAGCTAGAAGTGTAATATCAGACCAAACAGTAACTCAAGATGGTCTTTCGATCACACCGAGTACAACTGTAAAAGATCTGGGTGTGATTATAGATTCCAATCTCTCATTCGAAGCTCATGTATATAACATTACCAAGATAGTATTTTTCCATCTCAGAAATATCGCTAAGATTAGGAATATATTGTCACTTAATGATGCAAAAAAAGTTAGTCCATACTTTTATCACATCCAGGCTGGATTATTGTAATGCTTTACTGTCTGGATGTTCAGCACGGTGTATAAATAAACTTCAGTTAGTTCAGAACGCGGCAGCGGGAGTGCTCACTAGAACTAGGAGATATGAGCACATCACCTCTGTCCTATCCACACTGTACTGGCTCCCAGTGAAATTCCGCATAGAATTTAAAATATTACTACTTACCTATAAAGCACTGAATGGTCTCGCCCCACAGTACCTGACCGAACTATTAGAGCCTTACGTTCCACCACGACTGCTTCGATTAAAGGATGCAGGCTGTCTGTCAATACCACGTATTAGGAAAATTACAGCGGGGGGCATTAATCCCGATTAATGTTCGAGAATCAGATTTTACGCAGAATATCCAAATCTACTGTCGGCGGCAGATCATTTTCTTATTTAGCACCAATACTGTGGAATAATATACCTAACTCTGTTCGGGAACAATCTGTCAGTTAAAATCTAGATTAAAGACCATCTCTTTAACCTGGTTTACACATAACACATTTAAACATTTATAATATTTAAATCCGTTAAAGGATTGTTAGGCTGCATTAATTAGTTCAACCGGAACCGGGAACATTTCCCATAACACCTTACATCTCAAATTGAATGTCATCTTCACTTATATTAGTCTGTTTTCTGTTTATTCCGAGGTAATCATCACCAACTCAGATCCAATCTGTATCCTGATCACATGGTCACTGCAGTTTACTGATCCAGTCCTTATCTAGAAGATTATCTCTTAAAACTTTTAAGAGCCTTCTGAACTTCTAAAATGTTGAAATCTTTTTCAAAAATCACTCATTTTTGATTTTCTTTTCTAAAAAACCTAAAACGTCCTCTACTGTTTTTTGGTGTACATTCTTTGGGCTATATAAATCTTGGTAAAATCCTTCAATTGCTGTTAAAATATCATATCTTGTTAATATATCCGATGTCTTGTCTAATTTAAACTCTTCCTGCCCTCTCTTCCTATCCTTTCTAGTTAAAACACAATTCAAATCCCCTGCTAAAACTAAGGGACCCCTCCCTAACATGTGGGGCTGCAGGTCTTCTAAAAGCTCATACCTTTCATTTTTATCTGTAAAACCATAGACATTAAGAACATTAAAATCCTTGTTTTAAAAAGTCAGATGTGCTAAAAGTGTTTGACCATCCCTCACCACTGTGCTGCCCTTCACCACAATGTTCGGATTGTTTACTAGAATGGCAACACCATCGGACTTGTTGCCATTAGAGCCGCTCCAAATGCAGGGCCCCGCAATCCACATTTCCTCCCACTTCCTATAATTATTCATAAAAGGCAGCGAACACTCTTGCAATAAACACACCCACTGCCCTGAACCTCATCCCCCTCATCTCCTCCCATCAACACAAATGATCCTCCCTGGAACCACTGACACTACTGTCTCAATCTCAGGTGCAGAAAAAGCCTGCGGGATCCACACAGGTTACATCATCTGCCAATGGTGCACTGTTCAAAACTGTGCCCAATTCCTCTGCACTTCCCACACACAATTTCTTGGCATGCTTCTGATAAATGCCCCATTTTCCTTAGGCATACCATGATAGTAAATGTAGTCTCGGTTCTCTCCCAAGACAGTCATTGAAGAAAGATGCCTCAGGCCCTGGTATCCTCCGGTGTCCTCATATTGTTTAATGGGGATTCGCTAAGAGCAATTCCACATACCGTGCTCATCCAAAACCTTGGCTGGTTGGCTGCGAACCGTGCAATATCTTCCCAGCCAAACACAAATGTCATCTCCACTCACAGTTTCATTGAACATTCTGACAATCACTGTTTTAATTGAGATGTCAGAAAGTCTCTCCACTGTTAACATGGAGAACTGGGCCTTCACATTTTCAAACCTTTGCCAAAAAACATAAAGCAGGGAAGCAGTCTTAAAACTTTTGTTCAGTGGCAGAGTCATTAAACAGTTCAGCTCTTCGAGTCTAAAACATAAGGTTTTTTTGGATAAGCTTCCTGGAGAAGTCAAGGTGTGACATCCCCAGAAGCTTTCCATCCACCTCTTTAAATAAAAAACGCACGCTATGGTGCCTCCTCATGCCGGCACGAGCAGCCGACATTTTGGAGGCACCACCAGACTAAAAAAACAAAAACGTTAAAACTTAAAAAAATATAATAAATACGAGTAAAAACTAAATAAATAGAAAATAGAATAAAAGGAAAAGAAAAGAAAACACGTTAAACGGCTTGCTGTACAGTTTACTCTTTGAGGTATGTGTATGACGCCACGATAAAGACCTCAAACATGAGCCAACAAAGCGATCGCTGTCTTAGCCAAAAGGCCGAGAACAGATACAACACTTGATCACTTGACCAAAAAGCAGAGAAACGGTAACCCGAATCAAGCGACTAGCATACGAGCACCCCATGCTAAAGCTGTCACTACTGCACGGTAGTTATTAAGACATCTTCAGCATCTACATCAGGGGTCCTCAAACTTTTTAAACAGGGGGCCAGTTCACTGTCCCTCAGACCATTGGAGGGCCGGACTATAGTAAAAACAAAAACTATGAACAAATTCCTATGCACACTGCATATATGTTATTTTGAAGTGAAGAAACAAAAAGGGAACAAATACAATATTTAAAATGTTAAATCAACAAACTTACCAGTATTTCAATGGGAACTATGGGCCTGCTTTTGGCTAATGAGATGGTCATTGTCCGGTTCCATATTTGTCACTGCTAGCCGTAACAAGTGATGTAAGTGTGCATCGGTTAGTCTTGATCTGGTTGGAGATTTCAAATGTTTCAATCTAGAAAAATTCTGTTCACAGACATAAGTGCTGCCAAAGATGGTTGCCATTTTGAGTGCATGGTTCCTGAGATGAGGATATGTCTCAGAGGGGAGAGATTAATTATGAAGGCTGCTTGACTTGAATGCGTCTTTCATAGAGTCACAATTCTCCAGTTCAGCTAAATGCTAAATGCTGTAAATGTAAATGTGAATGACATTTGCTACACATTTGAGATTCCCTCTACGGTTTCTCGAGAAATAAACTCACAAAAGGGAGAATCAAGATATTTTGGATCTCTGGAGTACTCAGAGGACTCATTACAAATAAATATATTATTAGATCTTCTTTTATTACAACTCTTTGAGAAACATTGCTTACCAGCGCTTTATAGCGATGGAGTCAATAAATATTAATTATAAAAATAATAATAATAATAATAATAAATGTTTTAAGTATAATGCTATATTATTGCATTAATTTTTAATATTAATATTTTGTATTATTTAGAGTATGAAATGTTGTCTTCATTGTTGTCATATATGCTATGATTTCATGTCTATGGATATGTTGTGTGTGTTCGTTTTGTAATTTAAAAAATATATTATTAGTATTTTTTTTTTTTTTTTTTTTTTTGTAGAAATAATTGCTTATTCCATCCAGGGTGTATCCTGCCTTAATGCCCAAAGACGCCTGAGATAGGCACAGGCTCCCCGTGACCCAAGGGAAGATCGGATAAAGCGGTAGAAGATGAATGAATGAATGAATGAATAATTGCTTTGTTTGGGTAGGACCTCAGGGATTCTTCCTTTTCCAAAGCAATACACATCAAAACAACTAGATGGCGACTGCATGTTGATGACGTCAGGTTCCATTCAAAATATTCAACTTACATTACATAATATTCAAAATTCCCTCCACATATTCAGTTTTTATTCTCACGTTTTTCATTCATTCTATATATTCAGACTTTCAATATTCTCTAATTATTTCTGTGTATATAAATTACATACTATTTGAGCCTCGTGCAGTGTGTATTTTGGGCAGTTGTATTAAATTAAAACAAATCATTAATACTACTTTTTTGGCACTTGAACACTTTGGCATTTTAAAACTCAAGAAGACATATGGAAAGATTGTTTACAGCAAATGTACCCACCATTTTACCCACTTATGAGCTGTCTTGCAAGAGCAGTAGCACTTAGTGGCTAGTGCGTTCGTTTGTGCTTTATTATCGCAGTTAAGGAAGCATTTCAAGCGAATGCCTTCTTGCTTAATTGAAGCTGTTTCCAAATTAATCATTGATTAAAGATTTGATAGATGATTAAAAGAAGTGTCACGCTTTATATACTGGGTGGGGAGAAGTTCTGAAGTTGAATTATCAATCATGAGGCTGAAAATCCAGTCAAAATCCTCTTGTTGTAAAGGGCTCTGTATTCTAACATTCTTGGTTAATAGTCACACCACCACAGTTTTGATACTGAGTGCTGGACTATTCTATGGACAGTTACTGCCCCCTTGTGGCAGTATGGTTTTCACTCGTATATACTGGAAGTGTGTGATTGAAAGCTCGAGTTGTTGTTATAAGTTCATACAGTGTGGAGTGCACGAAAGTGCAATCCTGAAGAAACGAGGAATAATCTAATATCGAAGTCCGCAGCCGCTGAAACAGCTAACAGACACGTCCTTTTGGACCAGATGATCGGAAGATCGCAGGTTTAAATCCCACCACCACCAAAGTGATCTACGCCATATCTTTATATATATATATATATCTATATATATATATATATATATATATATATATATATATATATATATATATATATATATATATATATATGAACTTATAACAACAACTCGAACTTGTTGGAGAGACACCCTTTACCTAGGGTGTCTATACAAAAAGGAGAGCATGTTGCGCTATGTATGGGTGCCCCCTTCCGTACCTGTCCTAGCCCCGATAACACGACACAACCATTACAAAGAACATTAGTAACATAAGAAAACACTCAGCCAGCACCACATTCAAATAAAAAAAATCGAAGAGAAAGAGAGAGATGTCTCAACTATCCGTCCATTTTAATTGTCGAACCCAGTCTTTTTTCACGTTACTCACTGGGAATTTCCATCTTTAATGTATTTCACACGGAAGAATATTTAGTGCTTCTGCCACTTTTTTCTTTCGGACGAATAAAACGTGGTATTCGTGCCGGTGTTACACCAAATTCTGTGACCATCGTATGTTGTGACCACAGAGGGTGCTGTCGCTAAAAAAGGTTAAAAATAGATAATCCGTAAACGTTCTCTACGCAAACACCGTAAAGTACGACATCTGCGGCCAGTGTCGGTTACAGGTTGACGCGAGGGCGCGCCTGGCGCTGTGCACGTTACCTTGGGCGTGCTTCCAGAACAGACTCATATCGTGCTGCGGAGAAAAAGATGTGTGTGCCATTAACTATTCAGAAAAGACTCTCAGAACTTACAAAAAAAAGAAAAACATTTAAAATGCTTTCGTCTTCTCTATTTTCATGATTGCTTTTTTAACCACCCTGAATGTAAAGCTATGATATGATGCGCTTTCCTTGCATTCATTTAAAAACATCGCCGACCATCAAAATCGAGGTTTAAGTTTATATTTATTGTGAACGTTGTTTTAATTGTCTAACGTATGTATTATATCGCGGTGGTTTATTAAACAAATAAATAAAAGCGGATGCCATGCAAATACATCTGAAATAAATCCGCACTCATCATTTTATATTGTTGTGGGAAATTCTGAACCTGGTGCAGCAGTTACACGCATTCCACAGCCAATTTTCATATTCATTATGATAACTGTGTGTGCGTGCGCGCATGTTTTATATCCTGATCAGCTTTTGGGTCTCATATGAACATTTAAAACTTATCACCAAATCTGAAAAGGAATCAATACACATTATCAAAATCTGTTACCTCCCTCTACACACAGTAACTTCAATGTTTTCCATTGTAGCGGCTGGACATCAAAAATAAGAATATTAATTCCTTAAACATTGTGCTGGTTCACTCAGAGACCGGCAGTTCATGTTACCCATTTATGACCACCCTGACTCCCTAGGGTCACTCATGACCCTATCTCACTAATCACCACAGAGAGCCCTTTGTTTTAATCCAACAGATGGCCCTGGTGCCTATCTGTCTAGAGATGGGGAAAAAACCCAGAGAGGTCATAAAATCTGTATTTAATGGTGATCCTCACAAAAAGCTAACCATGCTATCTTCAAACCATCGAAGATCTGATGGGGGCTTTCTTACTGCCATAGACACTGGGAGCCATATAAGGAAAGACAGGGATGCCTATCTGAACACCCCCCCCCCCCCCAAGGAAGTTAGGGACACAACTCGCCCTGAACCCGGACACATTCGATTCCATGCGCTCCTGGGATGTATCTATCTATCTATCTATCTATCTATCTATCTATCTATATCTATATATCTATATATATATATATATATATATATATATATATATTATATATATATATATATATATATATATACAGTCATGTGAACTTAGGAAAACCCTTTAGGACACCCTTTGAAAGCATGTGGCTTTTTGTAACATTTTTAATAAATGGTTATTTCATCTCCGTTTCAACAATACAGAGAGATTAAAGTAATCAAACTAAACAAAGAAAACTGATGAAAAGTCTTTTCAAGATCTTCTGTAAATGTCATTCTACAAAAATGCCTATTCTAACTGAGGAAAAAGATAGGACACCCTTGCCCCTAATAGCGAGTGTTACCTCCTTTGGCTGAAATAACTGCAGTGAGACGGTTCTTGTAGCCATCTACCAGTCTCCGACATCGGTCTGAGGAAATTTTACCCCACTCCTCAATGCAGAACTTTTTCAGCTGTGAGATGTTTGAGGGGTTTCTTGCACGTACAGCCCTTTTCAAGTCACCCCACAGCATCTCAATGGGATTCAAATCTGGACTTTGACTTGGCCATTCCAGGACTCTCCATTTCTTCTTTTTCAGCCAATCTTTGGTTGATTTACTAGTATGTTTTGGGTCATTGTCATGTTGCATGGTCCAGTTCCGCTTCAGCTTTAATTTTCTAACTGATGGTCTCACATGTTCTTCAAGCACCTTCTGATACACAGTAGAATTCATGGTGGATTCTATGATGGTGAGCTGACCAGGTCCTGCTGCAGCAAAGCAGCCCCAAACCATGACACTTCCACCTCCATGCTTCACAGTTGGTATGAGGTTCTTTTCTTGGAATGCTGTGTTTGGTTTACGCCAAACATGTCCTCTGCTGTTGTGTCCAAATAATTAAATTTTGGACTCATCTGTACAAAGAACTTTATCTCTGGCAAATGTCAGTCTGGCCTTGATGTTTCTCTTGGAAAGCAAAGGTTTCCTCCTTGCACACCTCCCATGCAAGTTAAAGTTGTACAGTCTCTTTCTGATTGTAGAGGCATGTACTTCTACATCAACAGTAGCCAGAGCCTGCTGTAGTTCTCGAGATGACACTTTAGGGTTTTTGGAGACCTCTTTTAGCATCTTGCGGTCTGCTCTTGGGGTGAACTTGCTGGGGCGACCAGTCCTGGGCATGTTGGCAGTTGTTTTGAAAAGCCCTCCACTTGTAGACTATCTTCCGGACAGTGGAATGGCTGATTTCAAAATCTTTTGAGATCTTTTTAAATCCCTTCCCAGACTCATAGGCTGCTACAATCTTTTTTCTGAAGTCCTCTGACAGCTCTTTTGCTCTCACCATGGTGCTCACTCTCACTTCAACAGTCAGGAGCACACCAAACTAAATGTCTGAGGTTTAAATAGGGCAAGCCTCATTCAACATGCAGAGTAACGATCTACTAGTTATGTGCACCTGGTGTGATATACCTGTGTGAGATCTGAGCCAATTTAAGAGGGAATACATGTGAGGGTGTCCTATCTTTTTCCTCAGTTAGAATAGGCATTTTTGTAGAATGACATTTACAGAAGATCTTGAAAAGACTTTTCTTCAGTTTTCATTGTTTAGTTTGATTACTTTAATCTCTCTGTATTGTTGAAACTGAGATGAAATAACCATTTATTAAAAATGTTACAAAAAACCACATGCTTTCAAAGGGTGTCCTAATTTTTTCACATGACTGTATATATATATATATATATATATATATATATATATAAAGGGGCACGGTGGCGTAGTGGTTAGCACGTTTGCCTCACACTGCCAGGATCCGGGTTCGATTCCCATCTCGGTCATGTGTGTGTGGAGTTTGCATGCATCTTCTCCTGTTCTCCCCGTGCCTCAGGGGTTTTCTTTTTTTTCTCCGGGTTCTCCGGTTTCCCCCTCCCGGTCCAAAAAACATGCACGGTAGGTTGATTGGCACCTTGGAAAAATTGTCCCTAGTGTATGAATGTGTGAGTGTGTGAGTGTCCCCTGCGATGTGTTGGCATTCCATCCAGGGTGTATCCTGCCTTAATGCCCATAGACGCCTGAGATAGGCACAGGCTCCCCGTGAACCCGAGGGAAGATCGGATATAGAGGTAGAAGATGAATGAATGAATGAATATATCTATAATATATATATATATATATTATAGATACAGACGTGGACAAAATTGTTGGTACCCTTTGGTCAATGAAAGAAAAAGTCACAATGGTCACAGAAATAACTTTAATCTGACAAAAGTAATAATAAATAAAAATTCTATAAATGTTAACCAATGAAAGTCAGACATTGTTTTTCAACCATGCTTCAACAGAATTATGTAAAAAAATAAACTCATGAAACAGGCATGGACAAAAATGATGGTACCCCTAACTTAATATTTTGTTGCGCAACCTTTTGAGGCAATCACTGCAATCAAACGCTTCCTGTAACTGTCAATGAGACATCTGCACCTCTCAGCAGGTATTTTGGCCCACTCCTCATGAGCAAACTGCTCCAGTTGTGTCCGGTTTGAAGGGTGCCTTTTCCAGACTGCATGTTTCAGCTCCTTCCAAAGATGCTCAATAGGATTGAGGTCAGGGCTCATAGACGGCCACTTTAGAATAGTCCAATTTTTTCCTCTTAGCCATTCTTGGGTGTTTTTAGCTGTGTGTTTTGGGTCATTGTCCTGTTGCAAGACCCATGACCTGCGACTGAGACCAAGCTTTCTGACACTGGCTAGTACATTTCTCTCTAGAATTCCTTGATAGTCTTGAGATTTCATTGTACCCTGCACAGATTCAAGACACCCTGTGCCAGACGCAGCAAAGCAGCCCCAGAACATAACAGAGCCTCCTCCATGTTTCACAGTAGGGACAGTGTTCTTTTCTTGATATGCTTCATTTTTTCGTCTGTGAACATACAGCTGATGTGCCTTGGCAAAAACTTCGATTTTTGTCTCATCTGTCCACAGGACATTCTCCCAGAAGCTTTGTGGCTTGTCAACATGTAGTTTGGCATATTCCAGTCTTGCTTTTTTTATGATTCGTTTTCAACAATGGTGTCCTCCTTGGTCGTCTCCCATGTAGTCCACTTTGGCTCAAACAACGACGGATGGTGCGATCTGACACTGATGTTCCTTGAGCATGAAGTTCACCTTGAATCTCTTTAGAAGTCTTTCTAGGCTCTTTTGTTACCATTCGGATTATCCGTCTCTTAGATTTGTCATCAATTTTCCTCCTGCGGCCACGTCCAGGGAGGTTGGCTACAGTCCCATGGATCTTAAACTTCTGAATAATATGTGCAACTGTACTCACAGGAACATCTAGTTGCTTGGAGATGGTCTTATAGCCTTTACCTTTAACATGCTTGTCTATAATTTTCTTTCTGATCTCTTGAGACAGCTCTTTCCTTTGCTTCCTCTGGTCCATGTCGAGTGTGGTACACACCATATCACCAAACAACACAGTGATTACCTGGAGCCATATATATAGGCCCAATGGCTGATTACAAGGTTGTAGACACCTGTGATGCTAATTAGTGGACACACCTTCAATTAACATGTCCCTTTGGTCACATTATTTTCTGTGTTTTCTAGGGGTACCATCATTTTTGTCCATGCCTGTTTCATGAGTTTATTTTTTTACATAATTCTGTTGAAGCATGGTTGAAAAACAATGTCTGACTTTCATTGGTTAACATTTATAGAATTTTTATTTATTATTACTTTTGTCAGATTAAAGTTATTTCTGTGACCATTGTGACTTTTTCTTTCATTGACCAAAGGGTACCAACAATTTTGTCCACGTCTGTATAAGAATATATGTGTATACACATATGTGTGTAACCTATATAAAAATGTATGTATACCACCTGCATTGCCTGATCATATAACCGTGTTGAGGTTGAGGTGCCATGTACTCTGTCTTTATCATATCCATGAACCACATTGTTTTATATGTACTTTGTTTCGAGATGATAGTTCTTCCTCATGTCCTACAGAATAGTAGTTTTGTGCTCAATTCTCAGGATAGGATGACTGCCTCGGTAATGAATAGTTCCTATATATTTCCAAACTATCCCTGTTCTACTACTACTTGTCTTACTCTTTAATACTAACTATGATTCAATCTTTAAATTCACCAAATTAAGGCGTTATTAAAGTATGTGCAATACTCTTGAATTGCCTAGATCTCTATCCTTTCTCCGCTTCCACATGCCCGATCTATGTGACTTTTGGTGTCAAAATGATCCATTAATTTTCCCCATACAATGATATACGTCACGTGACCATTTGTAGGCACCATATTAGCCTAAGATATTCTTAATTCAAAATAGTATTAATTCTCTTGGACCAGCCCTTAAGGCGTGGAGATGAGCCTGAACACAGACAAATTGATTTTCTCCCGCCAAAATCTTCAGGCTCCTATTGGCCGTCCTGTCTAAATTAGGTGTATCTCCACAGGGCAATAAAAGGCCTGGTCACCCATCTATCAATGCTCAGATTTCTCTCCAAGACCATCACTTTCTTCTGAGACTCTAACAGCAATTTCCAATCAAGAACTCTGCTTGCACCGGATAAGGACTTTGATCTTCATCAAAAGTTCTTTCTCTTGCTCTAACAACTTGGAATCTCCAAGGCGTCCTAAGTTTGACTTCAGGAATTTGGTCATCAAACCAATGCAAGTACATTTTTACTAATAGTTAAAAAAACATAATTTTAAGCTGAAACCCCTTTTTAAGGTGAATATTAATTCTTGGATGATTCTCACATGGTGTAGCTTACTTGATTTGGAATTTGCCTGTTTTAACTGGTCATTTACTATTTCTTCTTGCAATCGCTCTCCTCTTTTAATTTCTAATTTATCTCTTTCTATTTCTCCTTTCATTCTCCATTTTTCTTGACATTCTTACTCTCTCTCTCTCTCTCTCTCGCTAGCATTTATTTGTCTTATTCATGTGTATCTATGTCGTAGTTTAGTTGGTGTTAAATGTTTCACAATTATTAAATGTATTATATTCATAAGTAATTGTCTCTGCGTTCTGCTCATGATCTCGAAGTCACTGAGTGTTGATCTTGCTACATGCTCAAATATTTTATAAAGGTACTCTTCTAAGGCCTGGAAGATAACCTTTACCAGAATTGGTAGATAGTTATATTGTCTGTCCGGCGGACGAACAGATCAAGTAATTGTACTATTGATTCTGCGGATCTTAATTATTAACCCAATTTGAATATTTACAGTTAATTATAACTTTGTTGTAATTATATTTAAATATTTAAATTCAAGCTAATTTCGTTACACCATATTCACTTCGCTTGTGCCTAACCCCATCAGTGTTATATCCTGAAAGTTATTTGGGTCTCAAATGAACAGGGCCAAACTTATAATAAGGTCACCATATCTGATAAGGCATCAATACACGTTATCAAAATCTGTTACCTCCCTCTAGATCACAAGCAATGAAAGCAATCTCACGCAGGGTCACTATACCTAATATATCGCTATTAGAATACCCCCACCCCCATTTAACACAGTTTGTAAACATCTAGTCCTTATTTCCTTGTCCTTGCTGAGCGCTGAAAGCATGCTCTGTGGATAGATGATTCCAAATGTGAGATTTTTGTTTTTATCAGTATGTATGCTATGTAAGAGAGAGAACAGGAGGTATAATAATAGTTGACTGTCTCACTAACTAGATAAACATGGAGGTATATGCTTAATTGATTAAGAAGCTTAATTTGAACTGACTTCACTGTACAACAAGACAATGATAACAACCTCAGTAAATATAATACACTATATATATATATATATATATATGTGTGTGTGTGTGTGTGTGTGTGTGTGTTTGTGTATAATTGATATTATTGCTCTCATCTGTCGTAACACACGTATTTGTAGAGCCCTTTTAAAACTGGTTGAGGACAAACCCAATACCTGGGACCTCCATGATGAAGATGATGTAACTGTAAGAGGTTTCATTAATCCATATTTCAACTAAATAACTTTATTAGCTTCTGAACCATTCCCCATATGCACATTAGCTTGGGCATGGACAAAGAAATACCTTTCTGCTCAAGTTTCATGGCGTTGCATTGGTCAGTTCAAAAGTTGGGTGTGACATCCAGGCTTATAAAGCGAGGCCATGCTGGCCTTTCTGAGCCGTAAATCTCCTTCTGACACAAAACAGCAATTCCTTATCGTCATCTACAGGACTTCATCTGAAGCACCTCGAATCGTCCGGACTTTTGTTCCACTTCCATCCCAATGCAAGTAACGCTGCTGATCAATTCAGCGTATGTAAGTGAAGCCCCTTTTAATTAAGGTGAATTTGAAATCCTCTTTACGATTCTTATCAAGGTGTGATAACTTTGACTCCTTCAACTTGCTGTCTGTATCTCGCCTCTCTCTCGTCTCTCTCTCTTTCTTCCCCTCACTACTATTGTATGTTTATCGTAGGTTAGAATGTGTTATGTGCTGTCTTATTAAATGTTGTATATACACAAGTGATTGTCTTTGTGTGTGCCTCACAATTACAAGTCAATGAATCTTTGATCTTGCTACCTCGCTCTATTACAACTTTATATTAGACGTCCATTATATTAGAATAGTTGCTTTTTAGGCCAGGAAGTTAACTTTTCTTGGGATTAATGAATAATTATATTGTCTGCTCGCCTGGACGAACAGTTCAAATAATTAAGTATTGATTCCCTTTAATCTTCATTTCAAAGTTCAATAGTCATAATTAATTATAAACATTTATAATTAATATGAGTATTTGGATGTACATGTTGTTACTCAACTTAAATTGTCAGTTACAGACTGGTGGAGAACATAAAAAAGTCTTCGACTTGTCCTAATTATATAGTTAATTACCCCATTATTAACTGTTAACTGTTCTTTTGGTGGAGAATGGCGGGCACCTTGCTTGCTAATTTTTCCCCAATATTAAAACCCTACAGATAATGGTGTTGGAATGCGTACAGATTCAATTGTTGTTTTTGTGAGCACACTCAGGGTTCATTTTCTTGTGTAAATATTTTTATTTGTGCGCTAAGAGAAACTGTGCCTTAACATGCCGATATGCATCCAGCTTTTAGTCAGTGTTAAAGGAAGGAACGATAAGAACTTGTTCTTAAGGAAAATAAATCCTATTTTTGATTTTAGTTCAATGTTAATTGCATTTTCTTAACTGTAGTTCAAAATATTAAAATCACCCAGTGAAGACAGAAATATTTTTTACTGTACATTTTAATATTTTCAAAATCGTCTGTCGGAACGCTCAACAAAAGAGATTTTACAGGAGCAATGTTCTCCTTGTGTTACAGGTATTAATTTATTGCTAGCTCTGAATCTATTCATCTTTCATCTAGACCAGACAAGTCTAAAGTCCGGCCCCCGGCCTGTGGTCAAATTTTTACAGGCCCGCGGCCTCTATCATAAAATCAATAACATGCGGCCCGCCAGCACTGTTGACCACAGTATAAAATACATGTGTACAAAAAAGCTATTTTAATTTTCACCAGAAGATGGCAGTAACCCTGTGGCCGCACCCTGGCTGTCGTGACCCTTGGCCTTGCGTGATCATTTTAGCCCCGTCCATTTCTAACATGGCGACTGTAAACAAAAAACGGAAAGTTGACTGCGAGGGCCGCCGCTTCCAGGACAGGTGGAAATTGGATTATTTTTTCACTAAAATTACGAAACAACTGTGTCTGCCTAATTTGCCAAGAGACTGTGGCTGTTTTCAAGGAATTCAACATCAAGAGGCACTACCAGACGAAACACGCTAGCTACGACAAGCTAACTGGGAACGAACGTGGTGAAAAAGTGAAGTAACTGGAAGCTGTTTTAACGGCACAGCAGCGCTTTTTCACAAGAGCCCGTGACTCAAATGAAAATGCCACAAAGGCAAGCTACGAGGTGGCAACGCTGATTGCAAAGCACTGCAAACCTTTCACTGAGGGTGAATTTATTAAAGACTGTGTGATGAAAATTGTTGAGAAAATTTGTCCCGCCAAGAAGCAAGAGTTTGCCAATATTTGCCTGGCTCGTAACACTGTGGTACAGAGAATTGAAGACGTTTCATCAGATATTAAGAGACACAGGCAAAATGGACTGAGTTTGACTTTTTCTCGTTAGCCTGCTGTAACAGGCGGCTGCACAGACACACGGAGATCCGGAATTAACCAAACAGGATTCATTTAAACAAAGAACAAAGGAGGCGCTGTGGCGTCTGTGGGACTGTGGCTCAAAGGAGCGGCCAGACAGGCTAGGGAGCCTTGCGCGCTGCGAGCCGTGGTACAGGGAGTACCGGAGAGCAGGTGCGGCGGCGGACTTGGAAGTCCGGGAAACGGGAACAGACTGGAACCTGATACGGGAATCAAACAAAAGGTTAATCATTACATGACGCGTCCGTGCGCGACACTACTTAATAGTTAAGCAAGTGTTACGAGCCCGGACAGGGATTGTTGGGAATGACCGGGCTTATATAGGGAGAGGGAGAAGGAGAGAGGATGCGGAACAGGTGAGGCGAATTTGGGTGTGTGTGTGTTGGGAAAAGAGCAGGGAGGAGCGAGGAGAGAGAGAAGGAACCGTGACACCTGCGATGAAAGCACGGATGCATCCGACACCGCTCAGTTACTGATCTTTTTGAGAGGAGTGGACAATGACATGAATGTGCGTGAAGAGCTTCTGGACCTCCAGAGTCTGAAGGGCCAAACAAGAGGAACAGATTTATTTGTTTCTCTTTGTTCCGCCATAGATGACATGAAACTACAGAGGAATAAAGTCACCGGGATTATTACGGACGGTGCACCTGCCATGGCTGGCGATTGGAGTGGATTATCAACCCTTGTGTGTAACAAAGTCAGCGAAGAAGGAGGCAGCACTATTAAACTCCACTGTATTATTCATCAAGAAGTTCTCTGTGCCAAAAATATGAAATATGAAGTATGATAATGTTATGAAACCCGTGATAAAGGCTATTAATTCTATTCGCTCCGAAGCGCTGTGCCACCGTCAGTTTCAACAGTTTCTTCTCGACATCCAGGCTTAATACGGAGATGTTTTGTATCACAACGACATAAGATGGCTCAGTCGGGGGTCTGCACTGCAGCGCTTCTTCTGTCTCAGAAGAATTGTTCAATTTACTCAGGGAGAAAATTTAACAATTCTTGACAAAAAAAGGACAACCTTTTTTTTTTGCACCTGTCACAGGCGCAGCCCAATACCGCACAATTCTCATCGCTGCAGGAAATTATGACCAGTTTCCCACAGAACAATATCAGTGCGCAAATGACAAAGTATGCAGCAGACAGCTCATCTCTGGTTGTGGAATTTCATCAGCGCTTTCGGGACTTTGCAGCTATTGAAAAGGAGATCAAGCTTTTTTCCTCTCCTTTCTCCGTGGACCCTGATGACGCTCCAGACCAACAGCTCCCTCTTGTCAACTTCTACCGCCAGCTGGATGAAGGTAGGTTCCAAGCAGTTCGGACATTTGCTAAAAAATGCTGAGCTTGTTTGGCTCCACATACATGTGTGAGAAGACATTCTCCGTTATGAACATTAACAAGAGCCGCATGAGGACGAGACTGAGTGACGTCTTACGCATCAAAACCACTGCTCTTGAGCCAGACCTGGACTACATACTGCAGCCAAGATCCCAGCATCACCCTTCACATTAGTGCAGGCAAGATATTTGTTAAGCATTTGTTAAGTGGCTACGGTGGAATGAATCCCCGCTCAATCTCACAGGGAAAACCCCTGTTTGTGCAGAGCTCTTTATTTATTAATCGGTCGTCATCAGTTTAAAGAATATTTAATGAATAAATAATAATAACTTGCCTTATTATTATTTAAGTTTATTATTGGTTTGTACCATTTCCTCTCACCAATTTGAATTAAATTTAAACCAAGGTTGAATTTGAATTCAAATTACAGACGTGGACAAAATTGTTGGTACCCTTTGGTCAATGAAAGAAAAAGTCACAATGGTCACAGAAATAACTTTAATCTGACAAAAGTAATAATAAATAAAAATTCTATAAATGTTAACCAATGAAAGTCAGACATTGTTTTTCAACCATGCTTCAACAGAATTATGTAAAAAAATAAACTCATGAAACAGGCATGGACAAAAATGATGGTACCCCTAGAAAACACAGAAAATAATGTGACCAAAGGGACATGTTAATTGAAGGTGTGTCCACTAATTAGCATCACAGGTGTCTACAACCTTGTAATCAGCCATTGGGCCTATATATATGGCTCCAGGTAATCACTGTGTTGTTTGGTGATATGGTGTGTACCACACTCGACATGGACCAGAGGAAGCAAAGGAAAGAGCTGTCTCAAGAGATCAGAAAGAAAATTATAGACAAGCATGTTAAAGGTAAAGGCTATAAGACCATCTCCAAGCAACTAGATGTTCCTGTGAGTACAGTTGCACATATTATTCAGAAGTTTAAGATCCATGGGACTGTAGCCAACCTCCCTGGACGTGGCCGCAGGAGGAAAATTGATGACAAATCTAAGAGACGGATAATCCGAATGGTAACAAAAGAGCCTAGAAAGACTTCTAAAGAGATTCAAGGTGAACTTCATGCTCAAGGAACATCAGTGTCAGATCGCACCATCCGTCGTTGTTTGAGCCAAAGTGGACTACATGGGAGACGACCAAGGAGGACACCATTGTTGAAAACGAATCATAAAAAAGCAAGACTGGAATATGCCAAACTACATGTTGACAAGCCACAAAGCTTCTGGGAGAATGTCCTGTGGACAGATGAGACAAAAATCGAAGTTTTTGCCAAGGCACATCAGCTGTATGTTCACAGACGAAAAAATGAAGCATATCAAGAAAAGAACACTGTCCCTACTGTGAAACATGGAGGAGGCTCTGTTATGTTCTGGGGCTGCTTTGCTGCGTCTGGCACAGGGTGTCTTGAATCTGTGCAGGGTACAATGAAATCTCAAGACTATCAAGGAATTCTAGAGAGAAATGTACTAGCCAGTGTCAGAAAGCTTGGTCTCAGTCGCAGGTCATGGGTCTTGCAACAGGACAATGACCCAAAACACACAGCTAAAAACACCCAAGAATGGCTAAGAGGAAAAAATTGGACTATTCTAAAGTGGCCGTCTATGAGCCCTGACCTCAATCCTATTGAGCATCTTTGGAAGGAGCTGAAACATGCAGTCTGGAAAAGGCACCCTTCAAACCGGACACAACTGGAGCAGTTTGCTCATGAGGAGTGGGCCAAAATACCTGCTGAGAGGTGCAGATGTCTCATTGACAGTTACAGGAAGCGTTTGATTGCAGTGATTGCCTCAAAAGGTTGCGCAACAAAATATTAAGTTAGGGGTACCATCATTTTTGTCCATGCCTGTTTCATGAGTTTATTTTTTTACATAATTCTGTTGAAGCATGGTTGAAAAACAATGTCTGACTTTCATTGGTTAACATTTATAGAATTTTTATTTATTATTACTTTTGTCAGATTAAAGTTATTTCTGTGACCATTGTGACTTTTTCTTTCATTGACCAAAGGGTACCAACAATTTTGTCCACGTCTGTAAGTGTTTGGATTTTAGCTATTTAGGTTTAGCCCTTTATAGCAGTGGTCCCCAACCTTTTCTGTACCGCGGACCGGTTTAATGTCTGCCAATACTATTTTCATGGCCCAATCTAAAGGTGTAGCTTATAAAATCTAAATAAAATGACAAGATCGGCATTAAAAACTGTTGTGTTTTCTCGATAGTAATAATAATAATAATTTTACCATGGGGTGCTTGCTCTCGCCTCATTAGAGAGCCGGTCAACCGCTTATTACGCACAGAGGGTTTGGTGCATGGGAATCGCCTGTGGGGATAAATCCATATTTTAAGTATGTTTCTTGATACTGCCTGTTAAAGGCAGCTTTCCCTTTTTTAGCGGGAGCAGGTTACTCTTCTGTCCCTTCATTGGACCGTTTCAACTTCGCAAAGAAACTATCTAAAGAAGTTTTTTGCTCATTTTGCTAGCTTGGGATTAAATTTAGCGCGATGTATTACGTGTTACCGGCCAGAGCAGCCGCCCCTTTAAGAAGGAGATGGACGTAGGTAAGACATGTGA
Organism: Kryptopterus vitreolus; assembly: GCA_030449085.1. Classification (NCBI taxonomy): domain Eukaryota; kingdom Metazoa; phylum Chordata; class Actinopteri; order Siluriformes; family Siluridae; genus Kryptopterus; species Kryptopterus vitreolus. The sequence goes on from JACRUU010000018.1 coordinate 4,790,286, forward strand.
CCGAGTCATGCATTTTGACATGCGCCAAGAATGAGTCATAGACAGATGTGGAGGAGAAAACCAGGTAGCTTTTCCAATATAATGCATCATTCAGAATCAAATAATAAAAGGTAATAATGCAAGTATTCTGTATACTGTATTCTTTCTATGCGGCCCAGTACCAACTGACCCGCGGATTGGGGCCCAGGGGTTGGGGACCACTGCTTTATAGCACTCCTTCCCTTCTTACCCGGTCAGTGAAAGAAGGTGCCTCTATGATGCCTCATGGCAAGTCGAGCTATCTGTCGTGCTGTACCTAGTGCTGGTTGGAATTGAACTTGAATACTTTTTCCCATACATTACTAATCTGATATTCAAAAGGGATTAGATTGTCTAATTCTCAATTCTAGGGCTTCTTAGCCTTCACCTGATAACAGAGTCAGGTCAATAATACAAGTTCAATTCCAACAGCACCTTTACCCTATAATATTTTAACCTTTAAAGGCATTGCCTATCTTCAGGCCTACTCTATTCCTTTCCTGTTTGAATTAGTTGGGTTCTTGTTCATTTTATCTTATAATATTACCTGTTTGTCTGCATGAAAATCTTACATGAAAATTTGGCAACACAAGTCAGCCATAGTTTAGATAGTCCATTAGTTTAAGGACTTGCATTGGCCCTTTTTCTGCTTTTCTCTCGCCTCCAGTGAGCCAGACATCCAAATCCTCCCCTCAAAGTATCGCGATCCTGCACAGGACTACAGCCTGTAGTAAAGGGGGGCCAAAGTGAGCACCACCTGTCTGAAACAGGAATCTTTGGCACCAGAGGCCCAAGCTAAAGAGGCTCAGAAGACGGCTGATGAAAAGGACGCACAGCTACAGAAAAGAATAAAGAAACTCCAGCAAGACGTGTCTCTTCTAACAAAAACAGAGACTGAATGCAGAGAAAGAGATGTCAAGGCCCATGAAGGCTATCTTCAAGAAGGACTTCAGCTTCAGACGTACCCTTTAAACAGCAGACAGTATGACGAAATCAAGAACTAATTCGGAAAGGGGGGTGATAGCCGACTACACAGCCCTGCCTTCCAGTGAAGAGAAGAGCAGCGAATCAAGAAAGGGAGGGGGCCCATATTATCACACGCCCCTCCATGCACTGCCTCGACTGGGAATCCTGCATGTTCCTGCTGCCTGATACTCAACTGCTGCCAACCCAGCACTTGGTCGCTACACAGCTATCCTCAAACTTGCAAAGGTTCAGACAAAGATGACCTCACCATGGCACACCCTAGCATCTGCATCCACACTTCATGATCCACCTTCATGTCTATCATTTATGCCTATTGTTAATTGACAAAGTCCCATCAGGAACTTGTCGATTAACAAAGGGGGGATATGTAGTGCATTTAGATCGACAAAAATTTCTAAATGATCACATTCACATATAGTTGCATCCACTCAAAGATGCCTGCTCCATATTCCACTAATTTTACGACCACACCAGGCACCAGCCTGGCTGGTCATTCACAGATAGGCCAACTTATCTGCAAGATCTTCAAGGCTTGAAGAAGAGGGGGCCTCCTACCCCCAAGAGGGAGACAATGTTAATACTTGACACTGCACTCTCTGGAAATTCTTTAGGCCTAACAATTAATTTACGACTGTCATTTAAAACTCCCAAACAGACCCCCATTCTTTCCACAGGACGCTGACACACTTCTTGAACTCAGCCACACACACTCACAAACACACACACACACAATATTGAAATGCTAAAAGCGCATTCCACACTTCATCCCAATTTTATCTTATAATTCCCTCCAGTCTTCTGTAAAGATTTTGGCATGTGTTTGTGGAGCTTTGTGCTCATTCAGGCACAGGGGTGTTATTAAAGTTAGGTAATGATGTAGGTGAGGTGAGGAGGCCTGAGGTGCAATCAGCTTCCACATTCATTTCAAAGTTATGGAGTATGTTTGGCTCCTGGGGATGTCACTCTCAGAGAGAGAAAACAGAGAGTAATGTCTCAAAATGTCTCAAGAATGTCACTATTGATCATCTCTAAAAAACAAAAACTTCCTCTACTGTTTCATGGTGTACTTACCATCTTGGGTGTCCCATTATCCCACACTTTCTACATAGCTTTGGCATGCCCTGGTAGAAAATGTAGCCTCGGTTCTCTCCCATCACAATCATTGAAAGCAGATGCCCCAGGCCTTGGTATCCTCCGGCATCCCCATTAAAAGGGGATTCACCAAGAGCAATTCCAGATACTGTCCTCATCTATAACCATGACTGGTTTGCCATGAACTGTGCAGTATCTGCCCAGTCAGACACAAATGTCCTCTCCACGCACAATTTCATTAAACATTCTGACAATAACTGTTTTTAGTGAATTGTCAGAAGGTTTCTCCACTGGGAACATGGAGAACTGGCCTTTACACCTTCAAACCATTGTCAAAAAACATTCAGGAGGGAAGCGGTCTTAGAACTCAGGTGAAAGCCTTTGTTCAAGGGCAGATTCATCAAACAGTTCAGTTCATCATGTTTAAAATTAAGAGTTTTTTTGGATCAACTTCCTGGAGATGTCAAGACATGACATCCCCAGGAGTTTCCCCATCCACTTCTTTGAATAAAAAACACACGATGTGGTGCCAACACACGATTTTGGAGACACCACTAGCCTAAAAACAAAAAGTTAAAAGTAGGCATGTTATAAAATTAGGAGTAAAAACTCAATAAACAGAAAATAAAATAGAAAATAGAAACTCAAACTGAACCTGAAGGAAACTGAACTGCTTGTGATCCAAGGTGATTCATCCCCAGGTCAGGATCTCAGCATATCTCTCCACAACTCTCTACTTTCTGCCTCTGCTCACAATCTTGGAGTAACTATGGACAATCAATTATCTTTATCTTCTCACATTACTAACGTGACTCGCTCATCAGAAGGATTCGACCATTTCGATCCACACAGGCTGCTCAGGTGCTTGTTCAGTCTCTCGTCTTTCCAAGACTGGACTACTGCAACTCTCTGACTGGACTCGATGCCCTTCAGAAGACAACCTCCCAAAATCTTAAACCCGTCCTGACACATGGAGAACCCCCCTGGGGTGTCGGCTATCTCCACCCACGCTCCAGCATACAGGACCGCAGACTTACTGCGGTTAACCCGTGCTCCTGTTGCCTCTGAAAAGGCCGCCAGATCATGCCCTACTACACCAAAATCCTTGTCATAACCAAAAAACAAGGTTGCATCATTGACATACACTGACACTTTGACCTTTTCCCCTTCCGCACCTGGGACATCCCTGGAATTCAGGCTCCTTTAACAAATGCTCCATTAAAGGTTCCAAATACTGAACATAGAGCAGAGGTGAGAACCGTCTTCCCTGCCTGACCACACTTCGATGTGGAAACCACTTGGACAAGTGTCCTTTCACCCTGACACAGTTGATAATCACCATGATCTGCCTGTAAATACCAGCCATAGCATATAGCAGGCAGATCATGGTGATGAAGCCAGGGTTGAAGCCTATCTGCTCCAGGAGATAAAAAAATAAATGATGTGAAACCAGATCAAGAACCTTTTTTCTGATCCAGGCTTAACAGAGCTAAAGACACTCTGCATTGTTCAGCCCTTGCCAGTGCATCTCTGACCAGCACCAGGTCCATTCCACACATCCTCTCAGGGACCCCACAAGTCTCGTCAAGGTGAATGACCTGGACCATTAGCTTGGCCAGGATCTTGAAATCTGCCGTCAACAGCGTAATTGGCCTTAAATTGTCAAATCTAGCTTGTCACCCCTTTTATGAAGAACAGTGACATACCCTTCACTGGTGGACGGAGGTAGGGTTCCATGCCTGATTGCTTCCCTGTAAAAAGCCAGCAAATCTAGGTCCATGAAGTCCGGTACCATTTCACTAAAAACGCTTGCCCAATGGGAGCTATGCCTGTTCTCAGGAAGAGCATAGAACGCTCCAACTCCTCCAGAGAAATCTGCCCAAGTTCAGAAGTCTTTTGACCCGACAGTTTGCCTGAAACAGTGTCTAAAAAGGCTGCCCCAAGATCCCTATTAGTTCCCCTTAACCCAAAGCCATTACTGTAAAATGACCTAGTCACATCTAGCATCCTCTCAGCTAAGGCTAAAGCTGAGCATCCTGTCTTAGACCTTGCAAATATGAGCCTCACCACCTACTTCTAATGCTATTGAAGAAATAGCACATCGGAGAGGCAGGTCTAAGTGAAGGGGATCAAGAGATAGCTGTCAGAGAAGCTAAGGGGATGACACTTCCACCCCATTGAAAAGGTCTTCACCTCAGCTTCAGTACTCACATGCCATTCATGAAATCAAATTAAAAAAAAACCAAACGCAAACTCAGGAACACTGCTGTTCTATTCACAGGCTGCTTAATTTCATGTACATTCAAAGATGCGACAATTAATGGATTCATTTTCGTAAAACACCATAAAATATAACATACACAATCCCACAAACAACACAAACCTCCTCCCTCCCTCACCACCCCATTCTTCCCTCCTGGCTCCCACCCCTTTTCCACCCTGCTTGCTTCCCACCCTTACCAAACCCTGTGAGAACACAGGGAATTTGAGAGCATATGAAAGTACAGGGAGCTTGAGAAAGAACTGGGAGAGAATGAACTGCACACAGGCTAGAGAGAACGTAACTAACCAAAGAACACAGGCAACTCGGAAAAAACAGGGAACTCAAGAAAGAGAAAACGGAACGTGAGAAAAAAGGCTCTAGAAAGGCAGAGAACAGGAGAAACACTAGGAACAAAATGAAAAGTAGTAAGAGCAAATAAACCAAAAATAAGACTCAAGAATACTCGAAAACCCAGTTAGCTATTAAACAGGGCAAACAAACAACAGAGGCATGCAACAAAAGGAAAACAAAGAACTCACTGGGAAGGCATGGCAAAAACACAACACAGGTAATGCAAATAGCAAAATAAACATATAGAAATAGTAAAATATCACCACAAGAAATGATGGTCCAACCAAGAAGAAAGCAAAGAGGGGAACTTATAACAACTGAAACAAACATGGAGCAGGTGGGATAAATTAGGGTTTAGGGGGCAGGGAATAGAACAAAGGGAGCAAAGGGCTCAGTTGTGACCCCTAGTGGTCCACACAGTCAAAGTCCAGAGTCTGACTATCTATATATGTACTTTCTTCTGCACTAGAAGCTCTTGTTGCTAAGTCAAATTTCTTGTGTGTAAACATACTGGGTAACAAAGTTATTTCTGATTCTGCTATAAATATAAATTTACATTTAATTATGTACATATTGTCTGTTTTTATTTTAATTTTTTAATAATGATTTAGCATGAGCTTATTATTGTAACACATTTACAAGTACATGTTTGCTGCCTAAAAATATTTGCTTATTTTTAATTGGTATGAACAAAAGCCGCAGTTTTCCGATTATAACAGTTCTCGGGTTTCCCTGGTAATGTCAGTACACAAAGCTGCGTCATAATACCTTAAATACCCATACCCCATACTTGGAAATCTTTCACCAATATACACAATATAAATAAATGCAGATTTTGATGTGGTAAATCAATGAGCATTCTAAAAAAAAATCTGTTAAATTTTGTTCAACACAGTTCTTTATGGAACTTCCATCTGGGGAACAAAAGAGAAAGAGGTAGGATAAGCTGTTTTAGCCTGAACAAGGTGCCTTGTGCGTCAACAAATACACAAATAAATGATTTAGATTAACAGTAATGGTGTATTCTATCAATGCAGGTAATAAAAGCTGTGCTCGGATGAAAAAGCTTGTAAAATGTCAAGACATTTTGTTGGTGAGAAATCCTATTATTTATTTCCTATTATTCTATCCTCTTATTTCCACTCTTCTAAAATTTTCCTTATAGCCAGCAAAAATCTTCCCAACTCCTGCATCTTCTGACTGATGTAATTGTGCTGTGTTTCAGCTCAAACATCATTGATCTGTTGTCCATTTCTGCATCTTTAAAACAGATTTGCTTATGTTTCCATTACTCCTTTCTTTAAAAATAAAAAAAGCCCTGGCAATGGTGACATAGCAGGTAGTCTTGCCATCTAGTGTGTTGTGTTGGCTGTCTCACGGTCAAAATTTCCCCATTGCCGTTATTTATGACTTGTGGTGGTAGTTTCCTTTATTTCATAGTATTTCATTTGTTCTTTTCTAAAGACTAGATAAGTTTTCTTATTTCAAGAAATCTTTCCAAGTGTAATTATCTTACTGCACTGGCAGATAATTTGACTTGTTTCTAGTCTGTATCTTTTTAAAACATACATAAATTGTGGTATAGACGCTGCCGGGCCTTCTTTACCAGGACGTTGGTGTCACAGGACCAAGATATGTCTTGCGTGATGTGAACACCTAGGTACCGGAAACTGTCCATTCTCTCCACTGGTGCTGTTGATTGTGATCGGCTGATATGAGGGTGCCTGTTTCGTGCTGAAGTTCACTATTAACTTCTACGCTTCGCTGACGTTCCTTAGCATATTGTTCTCCTGGCACCATCTCTCCAGGTTTTTAATCTCCTGTAGGTAGGCCATCATTGCTGGAGATCAGGACCACCACAACAATGTCATCAGCTTGATGATGGTTAGAAGTGGCCACACAGTCATGTGTGTACAGCGATGAAGTGTGTTTTCCCATCTGTAGTGGTCTGTCCATCACAAATTGGAAATCCAACGACGAAGGGATGGACTGAGTCCCCGGACTTCCAACTTAGAGGTGGGAGTGGAGGGAACTATGGTGTTGAACGCTGAACTGTAGTCCACAAACATCATTTTCACATAATTCCCTTTTCTGCAGTTCAGGTGGCTCATGATGTTGTGCTGGGGTCCTCCGTAGACTGGTTCTGGCTGTAGGCGAACTGTAGTTGGTTCAGCGTGTCTTGTAGTGATGTCGTGATGAAGTCCTCATGGGTACAGGGCGGTAGTCATTCAGGCAGGCCGACTGAGGTCAAAGTTGAGGTCATTTTATTTAAATAGCGCATTTCCAACAGCCAGGCTTCCCCAAAGTGCTTTATATAAGAGCTACAGAAAAAAATACAGACAAGGCATAAAAGAAATACTGCTAAAATCAAAATAATAATCTACTACACATGAAAACCATAACTATTAACAGAAATCAGTACACTAAATAAACCAAAAGTTTTTAGCAGAGATTTAAAAACAGAAAGAGAAGGTGCCACTCTAATCTCCAACGGCAGGACATTCCACAGCCGTGGCCCTTCCACCACAAAAGCCAACACTCCTCTATTAACACTCTCTACGCTTAAGCCTAACATTTGGAACAGTCAACAAGACCTGGTCACTGGATCTTAGATTTGTAGCTGGGGTGTAAGGGTGGAGAAATTCAGAAAGGAGCTAAATTGTGAAGAGATTTATACACAAAGAGGAGAATCTAAGAGGAGTTTTTCATTCATTCTATTTATTCAGACTTTCAATATTCTCAATATTGTATATAAATTACAGACTATTTGTGCCTCATGCAGTGTCTTTTTGGCAGTTGTATTAAATTAAAACAACTTTAAATAATACTTTTTTGGCACCTGAACACTTTTAAAACTCGAGAAACATGCAAATTTGCCATGATATAAGTTTGTTTACAGCAAAGTGTGAAAAGTTGTTTATGTTTATATTTACAGTCATTTTTACCCACTTATGAGCTGTCTTGCAAGGGCAGTAGCACTTAGTGGCTAGTGCGTTCATTTGTGCTTTATTATCGCAGTTAAGGAAGTATTTCAAGTTCAATTCAATTCAATTCAATTTTATTTATAAAGCGCTTTTTACAATGTGTCATCGTCCCAAAGCAGCTTTACATAATACTAATGTGTGCGAAGTGAAAATCAGTTTTGGCCTAATTGTTTCTTGTTGAGCAAGCCGAAGCGACGGTGGCAAGGAAAAACTCCCTGGGAACAGGAAGAAACCTTGAGAGGAACCCGACTCAACAGAGAACCCATCCTCATTTGGGTTGTTAGTGTTGTGTGTGTGGTTGAGGATGTTTATTGTGTAGTGTGGAGTGTATGTGGAGTGTATTCGATGAATTTGAAGCATGAAGCATCATCAACCGGGGGCGGAGTCACCATGAGGTTCTGACAGGAACAGAGTGCAGAGGGGGTCTGGATCACTGACAGCTCAGCAGTGGGACATGTAGCTCAACGGAGAGAGAGAGAGAGAGAGAGAGAGAGAGAGAGAGAGAGAGAGAGAGAGAGAGAGAGAGAGAGAGAGAGAGAGAGAGAGAGAGAGAGAGAGAGAGAGAGAAAGAAAGAGAGGGAGACAGAAAGAAGGAGAGAAATGAAATGAGTGGTTAGTCAGGGTCATGGTTGTAGTATGGGAGTGTGTATATGTAGTGTCGAGTGCAGACGTGGACTCCGGCAGGATTAACTATAACAGCATAATTAAAAGGAGAATCAGAGGGAAACACAGACATGAGAGCTTCCTGATGTGTAAGCAAACAGTCACTCTCACCACCACAAACCTGAGTGATTAATGAGAGTGAGGCAGACAGCAACTAAACACACCAGATCACTATAATACTCAACATCCATGTGTCCCCCAGATCTACTCCTTTATCTAAGGTAGGACTATTCACAGTGAATGCCTTCTTGCTTAATTGAAGCTGTTTCCAAATTAATCATTGATTAAAGATTTGATAGATGATTAAAAGAAGTGTCACGCTTTATATACTGGGTGGGGAGAAGTTCTGAAGTTGAATTATCAATCATGAGGCTGAAAATCCAGTCAAAATCCTCTTGTTGTAAAGGGCTCTGTATTCTAACATTCTTGGTTAATAGTCACACCACCACAGTTTTGATACTGAGTGCTGGACTATTCTATGGACAGTTACTGCCCCCTTGTGGCACTATGGTTTTCACTCGTATATACTGGAAGTGTGTGATTGAAAGCTCGAGATGTTATAAGTTCATATAGTGTGGAGTGCACGAAAGTTCTTCTCATTTAATCGTGTATGTGCAGATAAAAGTGAGTTCTTTGATTGTATTTGCCGTGTTTATGAGTTATGACCATTGGGTCCTTGAGCAAGACCCTTAACCCTCTGTGCTCAGCTACCAACAACAAGCTGGGAAAGAATTTCTTCTCATTACACACCTCCCAAAGTATTTTCCAGTCAGGCCCTTGGGGTGTGCCTGCCACCCTCTGTGCTTCAGGAAGCACCTTCACTCATTTCCTTTCACTCAAATTAAAGGTGACTGGGGAACCAGTGCAATCTCTGAGGAGACCCATGGATCCACCCATATTCTTAGGAAAAATATTATCAGTAATCAGTAATATGGCTATATGGTTAATATCCTGGCTTTGAACCAGGAAGTTCAAACACTCCTAAACAAAGGCACCATCGAGGGGGTGCCTTAAGACCGAAGGGTGTCAGGCTTTTACAGCCATTATTTTCTGGTTCCAAAGAGGGCTGGAGAGTGGCGTCCCATTCTAGACCCATCATAGCAGCATACCAATATCGTGTTCTCCCATTCGGCCTCTCACTCTCACCCAGAACCTTCACAAAGTGCATGGATGCCCCCCTGTCTCCATTGAGATCACAGGGCATCCGAGTACTCAATTACATCGACAATTGGTTGGTGTCAACTCACTCTGTTGAAAAGACTCAGGGAAAAGATGCAAAAATGTCAAATGGCCTTTTTCAGCTTGAATCAAGCCAAGTGGCAAAACTTTTGGGGCATAACATCCGTGTGCACAGGGAGTACTACACACTGTCAAAAAATACCCTGCAACTGGCAAATGTGTAACCAGTCCATGTTATACATGTCAAAATGTGATTAGTAGAATAAGGGGATATACCTTCAAGCATTCAAAAACTACACTGACATCATTTTATAGGGCATGCCATGAATTATGGTTAGCCAATGAAAAAAACGGAAAAAGGTGATGGACACAAAGGCTAGATAAAGTTGAAAATAAGTTGAATAATAAGTTGAATAATATAGTTGAATAATATAGTATATATAATAAGTTGAAGTTCAATAATCCTTATAAACTGCTTTTACGACAGTTTGTGCTGTCTTTCCTGCTTTGGTTTTGGGCAAAGGACCAACTCAGTCTATCAACACCATTTCGAAAGGTTTTCCCATCATGGGTGTACTTTGCAATGGAACAGGAGGAACCTGGTTTGGTTTTCCTACCTTTTGACATGTCTCAAATGAAGCACAATATCTAATTATATCTTGTCGTAGGTGTGGCCAGAAAAAATGTTTCAAAACACGATTATGTTTTTGTAACTTCCAAGTGTCCATGCGAAGACCACCAAGAAAGAAAGCTAATTGTTTCTTGTCTATATCAGTGATGTTAGCTATAGCATTAAAGAAAGGGTGTAAACTTTCATCACAATGTTGTTCAGATATTAATTCCTTTCTGTTAAATATTACGAGGCAAAGGGTCCGTAAGCAGTTGGGTTTTAACATGTGGTTTATCTAATTCAACAGGGTCTTCTTGTGTTAAAAATTCACACACACACACACACACACACACACACACACACACACACACACACACACACACACACACACACACACACACACACAGCAGAGACGCATCACAATTACAGCGAATTTCATCTAACGAGCCTTCTCTGCTCCTGCGGTGCGTCAGAAGATAACACGCTTAACGAAACATGGCAACTCGCCGACGCTCCAGATCGCTCGACACTCCGACGCGGCAGATATCCTCACACTGACGCCCCTGATCTCCTCACGCTGACGCCCCTGATCTCCTCACGTTGACGCGCCTGATATCCTCACAGCATCGCGCCTGATCTCCTCACGCTGATGCACCTGATCTCCTCACGCTGATGCACCTGATCTCCTCACGCTGATGCACCTGATCTCCTCACGCTGATGCACCTGATCTCCTCACGCTGACGCGCCTGATCTCCTCACGCTGACGCGCCTGATCTCCTCACGCCTACACTTGACCCTGATCATGATTTTTTCTAACTCAATTAAATGAATGTGGACCCGGAAACGGAAGATGAGGCCAGAGCAAAATAAACCCAAAGGCGCACTTAAAAAATTCTTAGAATAAGATCGTTCAGAAATCCTAACCCTTAGCCTGACTCCCCATCCCTCAATTTAACCCCATCCCTGATCTTCATCCCTATCCCCAATCCTAACCTTAACCGATAATTTCCCTTTTCCCTGGCAATGAGTCATGCTGACTTTGGTGTTACGGTCATTTCCCCTTACCTATCCTAGCCAGTGCCACCCCCAACAACTGAGCTATCTGGAATCTCATAATTATCCATGGGATCTGAAAAAAAGAGAACAAAACATTCTCTCTAAAAAATACACACTAATTTCATTGCATCATAACATTTCTGGAAAATACAATGCACTACAAAGAAGGAATAAGTTAAAATAATCTGGTATTTATTCATACTCACCTGATGTACTTACCTGGATTCTTTCAACACTTCCAAAAATATACACATCAAACCATATTTCAAAAATACTTACCTGATAATACTTACCACAATCTTTTCAGTGTTATAAACAAAACATTACAGGAGAGAAAAGAGAAAACAATAAGGATGTTTTTAGTTTATGCACCTAATTAAATAAGATTTAAAATAAAATCAACCACATTCATAATTTTGCAAACAAAAAACTTTTGAGAATACGTTTAGGGGTTAAAGGAGGAAATTGGACTGAGAGAAACATGGAATCAGCTTCAAATAACAAAAGATAGGGAACGGATTTTCTAACGTTAAAAACAGAAAAAAATCCTCCCTGTTATGTGCGCCTTCTCTGAAAACTAGGAGCAGGGGGCGGAGCGTGTGTGTGTGTGTGTGTGTGTGTGAACGTGCACGCGCCTGCATGCAGCGCTCTCAGTTACAGACAGAGAGTTGACGGAGCAACATCGCTGATTCAATCGTGCTTTAAAGAGGTGTTCTTTCACGGAGAAAAACACAGTCCAGCTTAGGTTTGGGGTGGATAAAAAGATTTTCTCTTTCTCCCCTTAAACTGCCATTTTGGACCTTTTTTTTCCCGGAAAAAGACCCTTATTTTTCTTTCCTTTTCCTCAATCCTTTCATATCCATATTTTGGAATTTACTTTACTTTAATTTCAGCTTCATTTCAACCTATTGTTTTCATTTCATTCCCTCTCCTTTTGCATCTTTTTACTTTAATTTTCATCCCATTTATTTTCATTCATTGTTCCTTTTTCCTGTTTTCTCCCAATTTATTTTTTCTGTTTTTCAATTTATTTTTTCAATTTATTTATTTCCTTGATTTTAATAATCACACTTTGAATTTTTTTTTCCTCTTACTCTTTTTTACTGTTTTCTGTTTATCACTTTCTTTAGATAATTCCTTTCTTTTTTCCTCTTCTCCACCTACATCTGACATAGTTATCCTTCTTCTCATCTCCAATTACCTCAAATTCAACAACCACACATAATAAATAAACAATTCTTTTTAGGCAAGTCTATGCCTGATGAAGGCTCCTTAGAGCCGAAACGTTGCAGCAACAGACTTGCCATTTAACTTACCATGTCTTACCGCGGGCCATTCTATCCAGGGTGGGGAAGAAAATACCCCCAACACAACTGATTGGAGGTGGGGGGACAGAAATTCACCACCCTGATGAGTGGCATCAAATTAATTCCAATAATTGATTACAGGAGCACTGTGGGTTTTTACCAAGATATATCCCAAACGTTGGCAAAACCGTGTCCCTGAGCGGAGGGATTCGCGACCCCCGCTGGAGACAGTGGAATCGAAAATGCTCCACAAAAACGCCCTTCACATCAGTGAGAATCAATTAGTGGCAAACAACAGGGCACCACAATGAATAAAAATCCCAAACAAAAACAGGGTAAACAACAAAAACAGGATAAACAACCTCAAAAAAACAAAAAAACAAAAAGAAAAAACAACCCAATAAAAACAGGAGGGATCACCACATTAAACAAATTACAGACGACCAAAATGAGAGCTTTAGAGCTTTGGTGAGAAGACTGTTTGAGCTACTCAGGTCTTTCCATCACCTACAAAAGATCTCTATACACACTGAGGAGGAACCCTGGACCCCCCTACCTTCTCCAGGCTCACAAAATTTCTTGGTGATGTAGTCAAGCCGGCCAACATGACGACGCCGGAGACAAAAGCCCTCCTGGAAGGTAATGCCAAAGAATTGGGCATTTCACCACACACGACTGATCCTGCAAAGGATCACATTGATACACTATTTTCATTGAAAAAGAAAGTGAGACTACTGCAGGATCACTACACTAGTTTTCATTGAAAAAGAGAGTGAGACGACTGCAGGAGACATCAGGGATCAGTGATTGGAACTGTGGAGCCCGTGTCCCCGTCTCCACGGCGGCTTTAAAAGCACCCCTATGGGGAGCGAATAAAGAGGCAGCCTCCCCCCCCATCCTCTTCTCTCTCACCCTTTCCCAAACCACTTCCAGCCGCCAGAGAATAAAGAGGCAGAAACCCACAAAAAAAGCGCCCTGTAATTGGGGAGCGAATCCACAGAGGTGGATCTTCCGCCCCTCCCCCCAAGGACTGGAGCCCGGTGGAGCCCGTCTCTGCGGCTAGGGAGAGAACGCCCCCCCCACGCCCTGCAGAGCCGCCTCGGAGTCCACGGCGGCCAGTAAAATGGTACGAAGCCTCCCCCCTCATCCTCTTCTCTCTCACCCTCTCCCAAAAAAGGTACCAAAAGAAACCTCCCGTGCACATGCTCTCTCAGGAGCCGAATAGATCCAAAAGTCAAATTGAAGCGTCAAAGTCCTAGTATCTTTAGGGGAGATCGAGGGTCTCCTTCAACGGGGTAAAGAGGCAGAAGGGCCCCTCGGTGTAAGTTCTCCTGCCGGAGGCGACTGTGGGGCCCGTGTCCCCGTCTGCGGCGATTAGGGAAGATCCTTTACGGCGGTGGACGCCTCCCCCAGCTCACGAAGGCCTCTTCTCTCTCACCCTTTCCCCCTTCGGTGCCTCCCCCCTCATCCTCTTCTCTCTCACCCTTTCTCCACTGTAATTGGGGAAAGCGGTCGCTCTCTCAAATCACATCTCGCTCCACAGAGAATCACCCGAAAAAAGCCCCGTACTCAAATTCACCCCGCACTCCAAAGTGCCAAGGTCCGGGCGATGAGGAGACGCTCCCGCAGCTGAAAGGAGATCCATGAGGAGACGCTCCCCCTCCCAGCCCAGCACTCACGGATCCCAGTCTCCTTCCAGTAGATCAAGTCTCCTTCAACAGACTGATCGAAATATTTATAGGTCCTTTAATCCCGAGGAGGAAGTCTCCCAAGACAAAACGCCTCATTGTTCGAGGAGCGGTCAGGAAACTGGTCATTGTTAGATGGGAATGGAGCCTCAGCATGGAGCCTCACATCCGGGCGACGCCGTCGGGGCCATGCGTCTCGCCCGAACCCACTCTATCCCAGCCCATTAGATCGACCAGTCCTACGCCGTCGGGAGACTCCAATCTGGCGAAAGATTTATAGGCCCACCAAATCCCTCATCAGGAAACTGGTCGATTGGAGCCTGCATTCACAAAAAGCATTCACAAAAATTTTTGCATCCTAGGAGACTCCAATTGGACAGAATCCCTCATCACCACCTTGCCGAGGTCCGATTGGAGATTGACAGCTTGCCACTAGGAGGTTGCCACGTTTAGACACGCTGAGTGAACCTGATCAGAAAAGCACAGGTGCACGTGACGTGACTGTGACTGTGGAGAAGCTGGTTTTGGCCTGACTCGGTGTGAATCACAGAGGCCAAAAACTCACAACAACGGCCATCAAAGAAATGCAGCGGGCTTTAAAGGTGGCGAGGGACAGACTTCCCCGTGCCGTCATTACGGTTCCGGGCTTCCGCCACTAAACTTCTCCAGGACGTTGGCGAGGGACAGGAACAAATGATCCTCCGCGTGGATGGCCTAAACTCCGCTCCGCTACCAAACATCCAGGACGTTAGTTTTTTTAAAAATGATCCTGGTGAGGAAACGTGAAGCCCCACTTACCTGGCGTTCACCCGACGCGCAGTTTAAGGTCATGGAGGATGCCCGGGTTCACTTGGACGTTACCCGACGCGCAGTTTAAGGTCATGGAGGATCGGGTTCACTGGACTCTGACTGTTCTCAGGCCATTCTTCAACACTGGGCCGAGCACTTAAACTTCATTGCCCTGTGAACCCAAAATTGGGACTAGAAAGGGGTGGTGAAATAGTGAATCTGTCAAAACACTTCACACCCACTAAGGGGCAAATCCAATTACTCAACAAGGGCCTTTCCTTCGTCCCTACTCCCAAAATCAATTACAACACAAAAAAAGAACTGAGCGCAGAGCGCATGAGCATGCAGAGCAGGCAGCAACCACAGGAGAGACTGCTATTAGCAGCCTTCTACAAAGGTACGATAAGGATAAGGACATCCTCCCGTTCACAGGGCGGTTCCATCTGGACCCCCAAATTATCTCAGGTCCCCAACGTAATCCGACAGATAATTCAGAGCTGACAAATATAAGCATTTAGAAATACACCCTGGCCGAACAGGGGTGTTTCAAATTTGAGTTGGGAGGAGAAACAGGCCCTGAAACAATTACGCCGTGACAGATCCATTGTTATCAAGTCATTGTTATCAGAGTCGGCAGATAAAGGGAGTGCCGCGGTAATAATGGATCGGCAGTAATAAATCGGCAGGCTTACATATGGGAGGCGGAACGACAGACAGTTGAACCAAGAGGAATATTACAAAAAACTTACAGCACCCATATTCCTCGATACGGTCCCTGTCGTACGGGATATTCTCAATAAATTGAGGGAGGAGGGCTATATAAATAAAAAACAAGTGACTTACCTTATGGGTCCCGACGATCCACGACCTAGGTTCTTTTACCTCCTCCCTAAAATCCACAAGGAACCCCACACGTGGAGTGTTCCTTTCGAGATGCCGCCGGGCCGCCCCATTGTCTCCGACTGTGGAAGTGAAACGCAGGCCACGGCGGAGTTTATCGAACACTTCCTCAATCCGATCAGCACCAGACATCCCAGCTACGTCAGAGACACCTATGATTTTATCGAAAAGGTAAAAAACCTGTCTCTCCCCTCCTGACTGCTTCCTATTATACTATTATACCTATAGACATAGATAGTCTATACACAAATATCAAAACACCAGCTGGAATGGTGGCAGTCAGGTAGTGGTTCCTTAGGTTTCCTGACAAAAATAGGCCCGAAGGGGCTATCCTTAAGCTATTGGAGATCAACCTAACAAGAAATGACTTTGAGTTTAACTATTCCACAATAGTTTATCAAATGCAGGTATTTAACAAAGGCATCTCCAGGCCATGGGCAAAATGTTTGCCCCCTCCTACGCCAACATATTTATGGCAAGATGGGAGGAAAGGGCTCTAGCCGCCTGGGAGACCAAACCACTGAGCTATTATAGGTTCCTGGACGACATTTGGGGTGTCTGGGACGGAACGCAGGAACAATTTGAGAAATTTGCAGACCACCTTAACGAACAATATTTCCACCAGTCCATAAAAATTAAATATAAATTGGACAAATAACAAATTAAATATAAGTTGGACAAATCGGGCGTAAATTTTCCTGGACACGGTGACCTACAAGGGTGGGGGGATTTTCGGAGACGGAGCATGTTGGACATCAAAGTTCTATTTCAAAGAAACGGACACACATGCCCTCCTCCACAAATCGAGCTTTCACCCGAGGCACACTTTTAGGGGCATTGTGAAATCCCAAATTCAACGATTTCACAAAATATGCACCCGACCATGAGGATTTCCTGGAAGCCCAGAGCGTTCTATTCCGGGCGCTGCGGAAACGAGGTTATTCCCGTTCCTTCCTGAGAGGTTGCGGGAGCAAGTTTCTCGAGCGGAGAAAGGACCGACAGCAGAGAAATGATCCCGCTAATCACACCATTCTCTCAGGGCAGCGTCCTTCTCAATGGAATGATAAAAACCAACTTTTACAATTTCCTGTCACAAAATAGAGTGTTGGACAATCACAAAATCATTTACATTTACATTTGCGGCATTTGGCAGACGCCCTTTTCTAGAGCGACTTACAACTGAGCAATTGAGGGTTAAGGGCCTTGCTCAAGGGCCCACTAGTGGTAGTTTGGTGGTTGTGGGGTTTGAACCTGCGATCTTCTGGTCCAGAGGCCGACACCTTACCACTAAGCCACCACCTCCCCCGGAAGGGGAGGTGCCTCCCACCTCCACCTCCCCAGCCTCCCACCTCCCACCTCCCATTTCGGCCTACCGGAAGAATTAAAAATCCTGAAGGATATGCTAGTCCGGAGTAGACTGCCTTTCACCCGAAGGGGATAAAAAGAAACCTGCCCCACTTGCAGAATTCAGGCCAAAACGGCAAATCATGAATCCACGAACCAAAGTGGTCCATGAGATCACACCGGCCTTGAATCACAACGCGGCCAACTGCGTCTGTTTACTGTATTGTACAAAGTGTAAACAGTATGTGGGAGAAACTGGCAACACTCTGTCGGCTAGGCTGACCCAGCACAGATATAATATCAGACACGGGAAAGAGGCCCATACTTTGGTTGTTCAACACTTTATTAAACACTGAATTGAGTCCCTAAAATTCATGGGACTACAATATAACAAGTGGTGGTCTGTCAAAATTCGAAAACAAACAGCGAGAGCATGGATTAATTACTTGAACTCCATGCACCCATGGGGTTTGAATGAACAAATAAAGGTAATGTAATAGTCTCAGTGGGGCACGGTGGCGTAGTGGTTAGCACGTTCGCCTCACACTGCCAGGATCCGGGTACGATTCCCGTCTCGGTCATGTGTGTGTGTGGAGTTTGCATGTTCTCCCCATGCCTCAGGGTTTTTTCTCCGGGTTCTCCGGTTTCCTCCCGGTCCAAAAACATGCACGGTAGGTTGATTGGCACCTTGGAAAAATTGTCCCTAGTGTATGAATGTGTGTGTATGTGTGTGCCCTGCGATGGGTTGGCATTCCATCCAGGGTGTATCCTGCCTTAATGCCCATAGACGCCTGAGATAGGCACAGACTCCCCGTGACCCGAGGGAAGATCGGATAAAGCGGTAGAAAATGAATGAATGAATAATACTCTCATTCATAACCCAGACAACATTTCACTGTTTGGTGACTGGGAGGTAGGCCAGCGCACAACATGGACACTGGACCGGACTGGCTCTGCGCCACTAACACTAACCCCTTTCCCTGAACCGAAATTCAACCCTAACCCTAGAGACTCATCCCCATACCACAACACTTCTCCCTAACCCACCACAACACCTATCCCTAACCTACCATAGCCCCTATCCCTAATCCACCACAGCACTTACCCCAACCCTAAAATCTAATGCTAACCTACCAATCCCTAACCCTAATCTACCACAGCCCCTATCCCTAACCTACCACAGCCCCTATCCCTAACCTACCACAGCCCCTATCCCTAACCCTTATACACCACAGCCCTTACCCCTAACCCTAACACCTAACCCTAACCTACCACAGCCCCTATTCCTAACCCACCACAACACCTATCCCTAACCCTAACTTTTAGCCTGACTCCCCATCCCTAAACTTAACCCCATCCGTGATCTTCATACCTATCCCCAATCCTAACCTTAACCAATTCTCTCCCTTTCCCCTGGCAAGGAGTCATGCTGAGTTTGGTGTTACGGTCATTTGCCCAACCTAACCCTAACCCAACCTTAGGCCTAATTTAACTTTAGACCTAAGTGCTAGTTCTAACCCTAACCCTAATTTTTTTATTAAAATCTGCCTCTGATCCATAACCCTAAAACACAACTGTAGGCGGCGTATGAGGTCGTAACCCTAATTTAGATTGACCCCAAACCCTATATCCCCATCCCTAAATCTAAACCCTAATTTGGGTGTGAGGGCTTGTGGAGGTACATTTCGGTCTATTCGAGCGCCATTTTGCGACGATCATGTTGGAGGAGGCTGAAAACGAGGCCTGAGTGGCAGACCCGTGCACAACGCTCGTTTCAGGGTCTCTCCTGGAGCGGCGGTTCCCTTCCCCTAACCTAACCCCATCCCCAACCCCCTTTAACAACATGACAACAGAAGAATCATTAGTTGTTCAACTGGTTAACCAAAGGTTATGAACAGTGGCTGAAAAAGAGCTCAGACAAATGTCAAGTGTTATGATGAGATCCTGACCTTGAGATGAATCACCTGCTTCACAAGCAGTTCAGTTTGCTGTGGGTCCATAGTGCATTCAACTCTGAGACTATTTTGTGGTATCTGATGGAGGGAAGGATAAGATGAGATGAGTGTCATCACCGTTGCACTGCTTATTAAATCCATGTGAGAATGTTACTTCACCAAGACAGTGAGTATAGAGTGAGAAAAGAACAGCCTCAAGTACTGATAATCACAAAGACTACATTTAGCGATATGTGGTCCTTCTATAATGTGAGAAAATCTAATAAGACCAATTTAGCAAATATCCACTGTTTTACAACCCTGAACAATACTGAACAGGTTAAAGCAGACAGCGATATTGCACTCAAGGAACAAGTGCTGCACGGATTACTATTTGTTCATTGTCTTTTTGGACGATATCCTGGTCACTGGAAACAACACTACTCATCATTTCTTTAACCTTTTAACCTTGGCTGGAGAAATGTGGTCTTCGTGTTAAATGAGAGACAAGTGCGTTTTTCAAAAGTAAGATGGAGTACTTGGTACAGGTAATTATCACATAAGGCCTTCATATGTTTCCATACAAACTTCACACTATCACAGAGACACAAGATATGGTAACTAGGACACTAGGACTGGTTAATTATTATGCAAGTTTTGTGCATATATATATATATATATATATATATATATATATATATATATATATATATATATATATATATATATACAGTGGCAAGAAAAATTATGTGAACCTTTTGGAATTTCATGGTTTTCTGAATAAATTTGTCATAAAATGTTATCTGATCTTCATCTAATTCATTGGTATTGACAAACACAATGTGTCTAAAATTAATAACACCAAAAAAATCCAATCTTTCTTGTGTTTATTGAACACAATCATTCAACATTCAAAATGGCAGTGGAAAAAGTAAGTGAAAGCTTAGAATGAATAACTGGTTGACCCCCCCTGGCAGCAATAACCTCAACCAGGCGCTTCCTGTAGCTGTGGATCAGACCTGCACATCGCTGAGGAGGAATTTTAGCCCATTCTTCCTGGCAGAACTGCTTTAGCTCTGTCATATTCTTTGGACGTCTCATGTGTATGGCCCTCTTCAAGTCAATCCATAGCATCTCTATTGGGTTGAGGTCTGGGCTCTGACTTGGCCACTCCAAAAGGCGGATTTTGTTTTTCTGAAGCCATTCTGTTGTGGACTTGCTCCGGTGTTTTGGGTCGTTGTCCTGTTGCATCACCCACTTTCTACACAGTTTCAGCTGATGTACAGACATTCTCACATTATCCTGAAGAATTGTCTGATATACATGGGAATTGATTGCAAGCTTGCCAGGCCCTGATGCAGCAAAGCATCATACTTTACAGTTGGGATGATGTTTTCATGACGATATGCCGTGCCCTTTCTACGCCAGATGTAGTGCTGTGTGTTTTTTACAAATAGTTCAATCATAGTTTCATCAGTCCACAAAACATTTTGCCAATACCGCTGTGGAGTGTCAATGTGCTCTTTTGCAAACTTAAGGAGTCCCAAATTGTCTCCATTTGTAGATTGTTTGCCGAACTGTAGACTGGTGAATTTCTAAAGTCTTTGGAATAACTTTGTATCCCTTGCTAGCTTCATGTAAATCAACAATTCTTGATTGTAGGTCCTCTGAAAGCTCTTTTTGGCGAGGCATGGCTCACATAATCATGTTCTTCTTGTGCAGAGCAAACTCCAAAGGTTTGAGGGGTTTTTATCAGTCAAAGTATCTGTAGTCCACACCTCCAAACTTATTATCTTAACAAGACTCCAGGTGTGCTAAAACCAATTAGCTCCAATTAGCTTTTTTGAGGTCATTAACTCAAGGTTTCACTTACTTTTTCCACTGCCATTTTGAATGTTGAATGATTGTGTTCAATAAAGACAAGAAAGATCGGATTTTTTTGGTGTTATTATTTTTAGACACATTGTGTTTGTCAATACCAATGAATTAGATGAAGATCAGATAACATTTTATGACAAATTTATTCAGAAAACCATGAAATTCCAAAAGGTTCACATACTTTTTCTTGCCACTGTATATATATCCTGAAATTTACCACCAGGTGGCAGCATGATACTGAGATATGAACCTGCATCTTTATACTCTGATCCTTAAAGCGCTTTCCTTAGTGGAAAAAAATGTTAGAAAAGAGAAAGCGCGCACACACACTAAACATACTGTCACAGGTTACTGACAATCCTTACCACATTTCAGTGACAGGAAACAAAATCTGAGTCTTTCTTTCCCACTGCACATCTCTCTTTTCCTGTCTTTCCTTAACAACATGCCGTGTCATCACCACATCTCTGAGTCACTGCACTGTCTCCATCTCTGTTCTCTCCATCCTTGTGTGTGTGTGTGTGTGTGTGTGTGTGTGTGTGTGTGTGTGTGTGTGTGTGGTGGAGTGTGTATGTGTTCATTGTGCTAATGAGTTGTATTTCTCTGCTGGTTGCCCAAGTGTGTGTGTGTGTGTGTGTGTGTGTGTGTGTGTGTGTGTGTGTGTGTGTGTGTGTGTGTGTGGGTGAGTGTGTGTGTGGGTGTGTGTGTGTGTGTGTGTGTGTGTGTGTGTGTGTGTGTGTTGTGCATGCAACTTGCTGACACACCAACACAACACACACACAAATATTCTCAAAACTTACAATAAAGTGTGCTATTTGCCTCAGGAACTCTTTCACACACACATTGTCCACATCTTCCATCCTATGGAATACAGATCTTCATGGAGATCTTCACTTTGTCTACACTGCTGGAACAGGTTTGGAGACTCCAAAGTGTCCACTCAAAGACATCCTGTGTGGAGGTGTCAAGTAACAAAGTGCAAATACATTGTTACCTCACTTAAGCAGAGTTAGGGTTAGGGTTATCCGGATAGAGTGAATGTGATTGTGGTTGGATGGGATATAAACATAAACATTCCTGCACACTATTGTTTTATACACGATCCATCGCATTTGCACACAACACAAATCACGTCCCTCACATTCTCTACTCATTTATCAAACCCATGGTTTCTCTTCATCCTCCACAAATGAAGATACAATAGGGAGTTCTGTAGAGAGACATTTCAATAAATTAGCAACCGCGAATGGCGTGGCCTAAACTTTTATTCTTAATGGCATTTAACATTACTTTTATACTTTATGTACTTTTGAAACCAGTACTTTTACACTTTTACTCAAATAAAAAGCTTGAATTAATACTTCATTCTTCTACAGAAGTCTTTTTAAACTCTACTGCCTACACTTCTAGGGTTAGGGCTAGTAATGAATGTGAATACTTTTGACACTAGTGGTCCTGCTTTTCTCCAGGTTTATGGAAACAATTTGATGAAGAACCATGTGGCTGGAAAAGTCAGGTATCCCAATACCTTCATATAGTAATGATGTGAGATAATTATGAGCATGATATTAAATCAGAAAAGGGGGACTAATATTAGTGTTCACATCCATCAGCTATGCAGAGAAACATGGTTCTCATCAGAACTTGCTCCAAAACTATAGTGTGCTTCCTTTGGAGAATTTGAGATGATTTGATGATTACAGAATGGGGGAAAAAAGATAATCTTAGTCTGTTGAATATCTACTTCATACTTTAAGCTGTTAGTATTAAACGTGAAAACAGACACAAGAATTCGGATATAGGGCATATCAGGCAAAGAACTAGAGTTAGCGCAGTGTAACTGTGATGGCATGATAATTCTCTGAAATAAGACATTTACATTTACAGCATTTCGCAGACACCCTCATCCAGAGCGACTTACAACTTAGCAATTGAGGGTTAAGGGCCTTGCTCAAGGGCCCACTAGTGGCAGCTTGGTGGTGGGGGGATTCAACCTGTGATCATCCGGTCCAACACCTTTACCATTGGGCTACAATACCTCCCTAGGGATCAATTGCGCTATACAACAATTGCATTTATGGAATTTGGCAGGAACAATTTTTTTTCACTACACATGCAATGAAAGTTACTTTTTACATAATTTTTACATAATTTTCTTTAACATTTGAATGTTTTCTTTAACTTCTCTTAAAAGTAAAAAGTCCTGACAATTCCACATATTGAGGGGGTAAAGCAATGAAGGATGGAAGGAATGAAGACATTTCTTAAAGTATGGAAATGGAAGAGTTAAACTTCTGGAAGAGGTTTGGAGTCTACAAAGTGTCCACTAAAAAACGTCCAGGTCATTATTTACTCATTAATAAAATTAGTGCCTTTAAAGCGAATTTGCAAAAATGCCTTATTAACTTTTACAGCCCTAATAATACACTACATTTATAATAATAATGAAACATTACAATTATAATTTTAATAATACACAATATTAATTTCAATATTTCTTTCCCCTAACTGTATCGAAACTGAACCGAACCGTAACTTTCGTGTACCTTTACACCCTTAACACCAACCAATAAAAAATATTTCTTTATTCTCTCTCTCTCTATCCATCACAGTTGGCTGGATATTTCCCCTTATTGCACTCATTAATCTGAAAATCAGTAGGGAACAAATCAGGGAATACACACATCCATCTCTCTCTCTCTCTCTCTCTTTCTATGTGTGTTCCTTCCTTCCCCCCTCTCTCTCTTTCCTTATGTTTCCCTATGTATCTCTCTTTCTCTATCTACTACTTCAAAAATAATGAAGTCTGTCTGTTTCTATCTCTAAAACTTACTTTATTTTTACAGTTATATATGTGTATGTGTGTGTGTATTACCTGTCTGCCACTGCAGTTTTGTGTATCCTTTTTTAGTGGCAGGTGTTTTTAGTGGCAC
Organism: Kryptopterus vitreolus; assembly: GCA_030449085.1. Classification (NCBI taxonomy): domain Eukaryota; kingdom Metazoa; phylum Chordata; class Actinopteri; order Siluriformes; family Siluridae; genus Kryptopterus; species Kryptopterus vitreolus. The sequence continues at coordinate 4,814,263 of JACRUU010000018.1, forward strand.
ACTGCATGTCAGGGGGCACCGGTGTCTGCATAAGGCTGTAACACATTCTCACTCGCACATGCACAAATATGTTTAATTTGATGCACAACATGTTTCTGAGTCTGGTTGCATTTTACCTCGTAATGTCTGTCCATCATCTAAGTATCCTGATGGTCACTTGCCACATCTGTACACTTCCTCTTCCATAAACTGCACACCTGGGAAACAGGCCATGCCCCCACAGCTCACCCCTCACTCTGTGTAGTTTTGTCTCCGCCTCCCCTGCTTATTACCCTCACAAGTGAGAGTGGATTGCTGGAATCGTCCCTCCTTCATCAAATGACTCTGACAGGTCAAGGATCACTGTGGGTATTATAAGGTATGGTTTCTGTTGCTGAGTGACTGTCATGGCCCCGCCCACAAATTCACCAGAGAATGCTGTGATAGGTGGAGTGGACAGGGGGTGGGGTTTACCAATTAGTGGAGAGACAGAAGTATAACACATTGATAGAAGTGATAGATAGGAGCAGCTACCACTCATAGAGAGTGACTACCAGTAATCTCAAGTGCACTAGATGCAGAGTAGGGTTCATTATAGAGCAAGAAAAAAGAATGAATGAATGAACTTGAATACTACATATGATGTGTGCAGAATGTGAGAGATGATGGAGTATTTTAGAGGATAGAGGAGTGTGAATAGAAGACAGAAGGACTGAAAAAAGACAAGAATCAGACAAGGAAAGAGATAACGAGAGAGAAGGAAGGTTAAATGAGAGGAATAGAATAGAAAGGAATAAATATATCATAGGGATCAGGAGAGAAAAGGAGATGCGATTATGAGAATGAAATGATAGAGAAGAATTATTGGTGAGAATAGAATGTGTGAATGTAAAACATGATGCACTTGGTGGGGGGAGTGGGAAGAATGAGAGAGAAATTTAAAGAAAGGAAAAGATAAAAAAAAAGAGGAAAATGAGAAGATAGACACAATTGAGAAGGTAACTTAATATGCAGAAGGAAAGAATAGAGTGATGATGAAAGTGGAAGAAGGAATGAAGAAAGGATGGAAAAGAACAGAACAAAAGGTCAGAGGGACACAAAAAGAAGGCAAAGATGATCATCATCATCGTCGTGTTCTATTTTTGTCAATGTGAGCGCTCTCATCTGGGGGTTTGGTGCAGGTGCGCCCGTTGATATGGGCACTGAGCACACACATTGCCGGTGTTTTGGGTTAGCACTTGTACCATACAGAGCAGTGTGGGTCAGGGTTCGAAATACACATCAGTGATAGATTGACTTTCCTCATGCTAGCTTTCTGTCTCTTGTTGCAAGTATTAAACAGAAGACACAACCTCAGAAAAAAGCAGGTGAGCGTATGAGAGGACTTGAGGCTTTGTGGTAAACGCCTTTGCCTCTGACCTGAATCCGGCATGTCCTGAGACTGGGCGAATTGTGAGAATGGCTGTGGTGAGAACAGATTAGGTGAGTGTGGTAAGTAGAAGATGGTGCTTCAAAAGGCCAGAAAAAGTGAGAGGCTTCCACCTATAGAGGCAAAAATAATTTTAAACATATTTGTGCTCAGTTTCTTTATAGCCTCCGACCTTCATCTCCTCAGAGCCCCAAGGATCCTTTCGTAGCACTTTTTCAAATACTACAACCCTACTCGGGGTTTGAACCCTGACAATCTCTCAACCAATCAATAATCCAAGTGAGCCAAAGAATCTCAGACTAACAGCTGGTTTTAACTTTAATTCTTCTATTCAATAAACTACAATAAACAAAAGCTAAAGAGAAGGATCTAACCGGAGTTTGAACCTGCAACCTTTCAACACACAAGACAAGGGGAATATCAGATCAAACTACATGGTCAAACCAGGGATCTCCTCCATCAGACCCCTTCGAAGGATGAGAGATGGTACACACATCATCATTTTGGGACAGGAGAATATGTCATGTATTTGACAAATACTGTTAAAAATGTCTGAGTTGACCATTAATATTAATAAAGGATGTTTGTAATAAAGTTGCTCTCTTTCAGCTCCTGATGGGTTCAGTGCTTCTCACACTTCGCTCGGTAACAGGAACAGGAAGTAGAATGAGTGGAATTATAAATGGAGACGATGTAATCTGTATTTCTGTAACCTGCAGTCCTGTCCACATTAAATCCAGCAGCAGGTTGAGGTTTACACACTAGGAGTGCCAATATTCCAATTAAGGATCACCAACATCTCAACCACAACAGGACCTGAGCAATCTCTTGCCTAACAAACATCACCACAGAAAACAAAATCAGTTCAAATTCGAATTGATAATCTCCATTCAGTCTCAATAAAAGATCAACAAATCACTCAGAGATAAGGAGATTGAGAGTGAATCATTCAGTTTATGAGAGTCTTTAATTTAAAATATTTACAAAAAAGAATTTCATTTGCATGCTGGGCTTTGTCCATTAGATTTTGGGACTCTACTGAAAAAAAAATCTACTGAATAACACTGGATAAAGTGTAAAAGAGCCTTTTACCTATAATGATAAACTGTGCGTCTGTGTGTGTGTGTGTGTGTGTAGCAGACCCTTATTTAACGCTAAAGCTTTTATAAAATCCTTTTTCTGAAATTATCTCACATCATCTAAAGGAGGAACAAAAGCTTGTATATCCCTGTGGTGTGGCAGAGCTCTGTCTCGTTCCAATTCTACTTTCAATTAGGACACTGGGATTTACGTGAACATCACTCTCTTAACCTTGAGAGAAGAAATGAGGGAACAAAGAAGCCCTTCAGAGAGTCATTAGCCGAGCGACACACTTCCTGATATGTTTGTGTCAGATGTAATAACACAGGTGGAGAGAGCGAGAGAGAGAGAGAGAGAGAGAGAGAGAGAGAGAGAGAGAGAGAGAGAGAGAGTGAGGGAGGAGAGAGATGGAAAGAGAGAGTGAGGGAGGGAGAGGGGGAGAGAGAGAGAGAGAAAGAGGGGGGAGAGAGAGAGAAAAGAGAGAGGGGGGAGGGAGGGAAGGAGAGAGGGATAGAGAGAGAGAGAGGGAGGGAGAGAGGAAGAGAGGGGGGAGGGAGGGAGAGAGAGAGAGGGCGGGGAGGAGAGAGAGAGTGAGGGAAGGGAGAGAGGGAAAGAGAGAGTGAGGGAGGGAGGGAGAGGGGGAGGAAGGGGGAGAGGGAGAGAGAGAGAGAGAAAGAGAGGGGGGGGGGGGAGAGGGAGAAAGATTTGTGTGTGATATCAAATGAAAAGTCTGAAAGCCTGAAAAGTCATTATAAAACTGCATCACCATCACACCAAACTAAATCATCCCCAATAATCATTAATAATAAGTGAAAAGAATCTTGTGCGTGTGCGTCTTCGGTTAAGTTCTAATAGCCCTTGAAGACAGGTGACTCCTGTTAGAGAGTGACGGCACAGAGGGTTTGTTCCACAAAACTTTAATGAGAAATTGAGTTCATTGATGCCTTTCATGCCTTGGGTGAGTCGGTGTGCCAGTCGTACATGTTGAAGGGTGCTACTGATGAAGACTTGAATCCATTGAGGAATCGGAGGTCGTCTTCTGCTTGCTGCAGCTGGGTTGCTTGTGCATAGTTAATGTGTTTCGTTCTGGCAGAGTCCGAGTGAAGAGCCGTGAAGATTACTGGTACTCTGGCTTTTAGGTGTCAATCGCACTGTGATGTCACAGAGGTGGCTCAATCTGACTAATACTGCCGGAATTACATTCATTCAATCATTCATCTTCTACCGCTTTATCCGATCTTCTTGGGTCACGGGGAGCCTGTGCCTATCTCAGGCGTCTATGGGCATTAAGGCAGGATACACCCTGGACGGAATGCCAACCCATCGCAGGGCACACACACACTCGCTCACATTCACACACACATTCATACACTAGGGACAATTTTTCCAAGGTGCCAATCAACCTACCGTGCATGTTTTTAGACCGGGAGGAAACCGGAGAACCCGGAGAAAAACCCCCTGAGGCACGGGGAGAACATGCAAACTCCACACACACATGGCCGAGACGGGAATCGAACCAGGATCCTGGAGGTGTGAGGCGAACATGCTAACCACTAAGCCACCGTGCCCCTCTGCTGGAATTACAGTTAACTAAAATACTTTCCTACAACAATAATAACAATAAGAATAAGAATAAGAAGAATTCTGTGAGGGATGGGTTTGATCTTCTTTCAACATTTCACTGCTGGTATCAACCAGAATCACAAAGGTTCATCCAGAAAGAAGTGATTTGAGTGATTATGCGACAGATTTTGGAAACAGAAAACCAAAAAAGAAAAAATTGCAATGCAGAATGAAACCCCTGCGTCATTTCACAGCACAGTTAAATCTCACCTGATGAACTTTAG
>JACRUU010000018.1:4821097-4851097 GCA_030449085.1 Kryptopterus vitreolus
TCAGTGATCTAAAACCTGGTTCTGAATCTCCACATGAAGAAGTTGTTCAGGGATTATCCGTGCAGCATGGAATGATAACGAATGATGCATAAACACCAGCACCACATATGTCAGGGATTAGCATACAACGGAGAGGTGTGATAGAAAGATGCACACAGATTTATAATGATGATGATGATGATGATGATGCTGTCAAAGATTCATTTCCCCTGAAGTGTGTTCTTGACTTTCTGTTAACCTTCTCGAGCTCTCTAAATTCACACTCTTGCTCAAGTTAACGATCCTCTCCATCACACACCGCTCATTTATAACACACCGTAAACACACACACACACACACACACACACACACACACACACACACACACACACACACACACACACACACACACACACACACACACACACACACACCCTGGGGCTTGAGGGAATGAAGTAAAATTAAGGTCACAGGATGGTAGCATTCAAATCAGGGAATTTAAAAAGCGATTGAAAAGGGATTAGCGCATTAGCAATATTAGCTGACCAGCGCTAGCTCTCTAGCTAACAGTGGCGGTTGGATGCAGTTTAGCACATAAAACATTAGCAATGTTAGCGTGAAACCATCCACCCCAATTCTGCAGAACCTAAACACAACTCAACTCTAATTAATGCTCCTTCAGGACAGAAAGTCATGCAATTAGATTTCCTCCCAGCACCACCTAGTGGATAAAAGTTACTCAAATGCGAATTGTGCACCAGCGGGAGATTTAAAAAAAAAAAAACAGCAGGTTTTTTTATTGGGATTGTTTGTCAGTAGGAATGTCAAGATAAACAATAAATAAATGTATTTGAAGAAATATATGCTCTGAATTATTCTGTTTTTCAGTATTTTATCACTATGTTAATTAAACAGATACACAACAACACACACACACACACACACACACACACACACACACACACACACACACACACACACACACACACACACATTTCTTCAATATGTTCCTCAATGTTTTTCGTGTGGATTTGTGTTCTGGTTCAGATCTGTATGAAAGTTTCCCATCCCTGCTCCTACAGTCTCTTACTTTTTATTCTCTGCCTGAACTTATAACTCTGCTTTTCTGTGGTTGACTCGGAAGCTGATGCTGCACAGCTGTAAAGCCCTCAAAAACACTGCTTATATAATTGAATACAATTCCACAATAGTTTTAATCCGTTTACAAGAAGGTCTCTTTTCACACTTTACAGAGAATGGCTACTTTTAATGTTCTCCTCGGGTGTGAACGCGAACGTCTCACGTTAACGCCAAGCAAGGTTTTGTTACAACCATCAAAAAGAAGACACCCCAAAATCAAACGCCATCTGCCGCGTCCCCGCTGACGAAGCCGCTCGCTGATCGGAGCTGCTGTATGGATGTGAGACATCAGCATGAGAAGAGGAATGTAATTAAGAGGCGGGTTTGGAGCTGAAGAGAGGAAGAGAGCGCTGATGAAGAGAACAGGAAGAACATCTGATCCTCTGGCAGCGTTTGATCGCTCTGCCTTTTCGAGTGCCAGCTGTGAGAAGTTGTCACGTCCTGCTTTAATTAAAACGGCTCCTGGCTCGAGCAGCGAGACGAGATCGGCGTAAATACGCGCTTAAATGCCCCGAGGAGAAATGTCCCTTCGTTGAAAAACAGCAGTTGGACACACTGACACATCGGGTGTGGTCTCATACGCAAATGAGCTAACCAGATTGGACAGTTTACTGTCTGAATCTTTGACTTCAAGTTTAATCAAGAAGAGTCTCAGGAATTAACCTTCATGGAGAACATGAGGTTAGCTTTCTCTCACTCACTAGATTAGTTCATTAGCTTTCTCTCACTTGCTAGGTAAGCTTTCTCGTTAGCTTTCTCCCTCACTAGGGTTCATTAATGTGGAACTTTTGTTGTCTTATATAGAAGCTGCAAAGCATTGTGGGTGCTATAGGGTAGACAGTAATAGGTTACATTAGAATAAAGTGATTATAAATAATAGCACTATTGGGACACAGTTTAGGAAGCACGCACTTGGTCGACACTTCCTGTCTGAAATCGGAAAAGGAAACACAAAGAAAAACTCACTTTTACAAACTTCATCAGTATAAGATTTCTCTAGATCAGGGGTCACCAACGTGGTGCCCGTGGGCACCAGGTAGCCCCCAAGGAGCACATGAGTAGCTCTCAGGCTTGCTATAAAAAGTGCACAACTCATCAGTGAGATGCGTCTATAATGTAAAATGTAGTTAATTCGTTGTTGATAGTCACTGTCAAAAATCACAAGTGTATTCACATAGATAAATGAGTATCATTAATAATAATAATAATATATAACTAAAGGTAAATTTGTTATTTCAGAGGAGTATTTCAAACTGGTAGCCCTTTATATGACTCGGTGTCCATGTAGTAGCTCTCAGTTACAAAAAGGTTGGTGATCCCTGCTCTAGATCCTAGATGAGTGACCTTTGACCCCTGGAGTCTCTGAAGAGGAAGAGTGAGGTGAAGTTGACATGATGGTCAGCGAGATGTCCAGGTGATGTTCAGCAGGTGGCGCTGATAAACACACCACCACAAGGCGGGAATAAAAATGACAGATAGTCACGCAAATGAGCTTCACCGATAACTTCAGGAATTAAAGCCCCCTCAGAGCGTACAATCCAGAGAGGATTTAGGGCTTGATAAGGTTAGCTGTCCAATTTTTGTGCATACACACTCGATCTCTAACACACACACACACACACACACACACACACACACACACTTTCATCATCGGGATAAAAAAAAAAAAACAAGGTTACGAGGAGATAAGAACACAAATCTGAATTTTAATGGCGGTCTTTTAGTGCCGCATCACCTGCAGCTTCAATAAAAGGGTGATGAGATAAAAATATGACCTGAATATGTGTTTATAATGCAGAGTTCTGCATTTACATCATTATTATACTCATTAATATTATTATACATTCACATATACACTATGAATTACATTTAAATATACATTTAAAAATTACATTTTAATAACTCAAACACGAGGCATCAATCACTCGTGTTTTAGTTGGCTGAGATCATTTCAGTGTGTTCTGATTGGCTGAGAGCAGTATGATGTGTAGGGCTGTTCCTAACAATGATTTTACAAATCGAGTATTCTAGCAATTATTCCATCAATTAATCGAGTAATCAGATAAGAAATATGTTTTCTTTGTTAAAGAGCAACATTAGAGATAGAAAATATGACAGATGTATTAAAATGAACAAGTAATTTGTTTTTCTTTTTTGAACAATCTGCATTTTATTGCTGAAAGTGAATAAAAGTGTATCTAAACACTATAGTGTACTTAATTGCCATATTACATATTACACAGTGCATTCAAAACGATCCTCTGCAGTGACTGTGTAGAGTAAGTCATGGGAAACTACTTGTTTAATTAAACTCATTCTCACTCATGTATTTATTTATTAAATCTTGCACAGTATAGTGCTTGAAATTTTCCACAAACTAAATCTGTAAATTTATTGGTGTTAAAAATTCCCTGCTCCAAGTCCCTGATCTGTACGGATCACGGCTCGCTGTTCGGCACACGCGTGAACGGCAGATTATTCTTTAAAAATATATAATATTTACTGATTGCAAAATGGAAGGAGCTTTTTTCCTGCCAATATTGCTTTTTAAGTAATTTCATAACTACACAGAGCAGTCATGTGATCACATGAACGCGTAAATCAGTCAAGAACCTTAAAAATGCCTCGTGCATTATTCATAACTTGCGTATACAAGTATTTCCTTACTCCTTACTTTTCTTCTTATAAACTGAAAGCAAATAATTTGTCTCCACTCCTTTTGGTAAGAACTATTTTGGACAAATAAATTATATAGATACTTTCACTAGACAAAAATAGCCAATTTTCAAGCTTTTTATAGTACAAGTTCAAGTACTGACTTTACAGCATTTAATAGATGATAGTATCCAGAACAACTTACAACTGAGTAGTTGAGGGTTAATGGCATTGCGCAAGGCCCGACAATCCTCCTGTATAAATGCTTTAACCACTAAGCGACCACCTTCCTGACAGACACAAATATGTATTGACAAAAAATTGAACCTTTCTTAAAATTCTTGATATAAGAATATTTTTGAACATGCATTTCATTTCCGTTCTTGTTTTTTTTGCTCAAAAGGAGGTAACATTTACTTCCCCAGAGTGTACAAGTACAAGATTTATTGTCTGATGTGCATTATGATTTTTAAGACATTTTATCTTTCATGGCAAAAAGCACATCATATTTTCTAAAAAAAAACTTATAAAAATAAAGACTTTTACTTCCTTTCTCAGATTACAATTTTTGCAGTGTAGTATGTGACTGTACCTTGTGCACAGTATCCCATGTACCCCTGTGTGTGGGTAGGAAGCAGAGCAGGAAGTTCTGCAGCTCTGGGCAGTGAACTGGATCTGAAACAGACAGCAGTTTTTAAAGGAGCTTTTAATAAACAGCTGGGAGAGAAACGTTGCTGAGGGAGTGAGTGTGTTCAGTTCATCTACAGAAATGGAGGGTGAGAGAGAGAGAGACAGAGATCATCATCATCATCTGAAGAAGAAGAATCTGGGGCTGAATCCAGACTGAGCTCATGGTGTCCTTCACCTCCACACAGCTGGTGGGCATCTCCTCCTGAGAGCGGTAGCATCGAGGAGAGAGCGAGTGATCACAGATGACATGCTGAATGGTTTTGTGCTGCAGCTCAGCAACGCTGCTGAGCTGCAGCACAAAACCATTCAGCATGTCATCTGTGATCACTTGCTCTCTCCTCGGGAGAGGAACTACAGGAACTAACTCTCTCAGGAACTACAGGAACTGTGCAGAGAAAAGATTGCAGGAGGATGTTTGGTTTTACTGATGAAACATCATGGTAAGGTGTGATGGAGATGTGCGGGAGAGCAAACCCATCTGGAAATTCTTTCTTTCCTTTATTTAATAGCAGTAAAAACCTTTAGCTCCAGTAGTTTTGTACATCACAGCAGATATAAACACTAAACCGATAATGAGAAACATTAGACAAGTCCATAAATCTTACATGGACTCCTGATGACTTAAAAATACAGAGTGCCTTATTGTCTCCCTGTTGCTACAGAAACCATAACGGCGTGCATTAATATAAACCTGCACCACTTTTAGGGAATTAATCAACATCTTGTGACCAATCACAGTCCAGAAACCTGACGTATATTTAGCACACAGGACGTCTCCGTGAGTCCTGGGTCTCCACAGTGCGTCTTATTCGTTTCAGTATTTATAGAAAGGCTTGACGAGGCTTCGGGCAAAGACAAAAGCGAGCGAGCCTGAGGAGCGTGAAGAGCGAGAAGGTCAGAACGCAAAGTTGGAGAAGGTGGGACTCAGGTTCAGGTGAACACTTTAAACAGGTCGATGTATTTATATATTTTGACCTGGTTACGGGTCCTTTAGCTCGACGGTGAAAAGGTTGGTGAAGCGGGAGAGGTGCGTAGAAGCCTGGTGGTGTGCTTGGGGACTCGTGCTGTTAAAACGATTGTAATGAATTATTTAGTAGGACCTTTTTTTGCCGTTGAAATGGGTCATTTCGTCCGACAGAAAAACAAAGAGTGGGTCCGAGTGACGAGGATCTGCTTTTTCTCTTTATTATCCATGCAAACATGAATAAATTGCACGCTGGTCCACGCGAATGAGGTCAGACCATGGACAAACCTCAGAACCTCAGGGCAAGGAATGCAATAGATCAGGAATCTGCTGCACATGAATCAGTGCACGCTTTTAATTAAAAATAAAAGTTTGTCTATTTTTTTAAGAGTAAACAAAAGTGTATATATATATATAGATATATATATATATATATATATATATATATATATATATATATATACATATATATATATATATATATATATATATATATATATATATATATATATATATATATATATATATATATATATATATATATATATATATATATATATATATATGCCTTTAGTAGTGCTCTGCAGAAATTCAATATAAAGGTCCATTGCAATTGCTGTAGACACAATAAATGCCTGTAGTGAATAAACAAACTACTGCAGCTCCACAACCACCAGGCTACCACTAGTGGGCCCTTGAGCAAGGCCCTTAACCCTCAATTGCTCAGTTGTAAAGTCGCTCTGAATAAGGGCGTCTGCCAAATACTGCAAATGTAATTTAAATAATATAATCAGGATACATCAATAATATAATCAGGTTATATCAATAATATAATCAGGATATATCAATAATATAATCAGGATGAACAGATGTTAGTGTGTGTTACTGGTATTATAATTACTATAAAATGATGTTGAACTCACTGAGCTCTGTGAACATCTCCAATGAGAAAAAAGTCACACAAGGGATGGACAGACAGACGGACAGACACACACACACACACATTCACATGAAGGGAAAATTGAGAAAGACCTGAAACGTTGCTGAATGTGTGACAGATCGTTTTAATGCGATTCAAAAAACAAAAAACAAAAACAAAACACAAGTTCCACACAAATCATCACCTGGATATTATATATATAAAAAACCAAAGCAACTAGAACAGACTTCCTGTTTGGGTCAAAGGTTATCCAGAGCACGAATCAGGGAAAAAATCCAGTTCATACAGATGCTCAGAAATATCAAAAATAAAATTGTAATATTATTCAGTACTAATGTGTCTATAAGGATCATGAGTCACGGTGCGGCTCCAGGGCCTCATCAGAAGTTCAACACGCGTGTGGACACGTTTGAGAAGCGTGGAGGACTGTGTGTGATGAAGGACGGGGGGCGGAGGCGGTGGGGAGCAAGGGGGGGACGGAGGGGGGCAATGGGGGGGCAGGAGTCAGTGGGGCTAAGGAAGGGGTGAGAGGAGGGCGGGTCGAGGTGCACCATAATGTAAAAGTTGGCTGTTAAAAGAGAAAGTCCTAACGTAAATATGGCGGAGATTTCTAAAGACCTGATCCGATATAAAAAAAAAGTCTTGTGTGTAAAGTCTGTAGGTAAAAAAGACGAATAGATTTGTGTGTGTTCATGCGGCCGTTTCACGGATCGTCCCATCCGGTCCTTTGGGAAAGACTCCTCTCCTCTCACTCCGCCCCGAGGCGGCGTTACGGCTCACACGCTCCTCCATGCGATCTCTGGAGGAGAAGTTCACTGCCTGCACACACACGCACGCATGCGCACACACACACACACACACGTATATGTGGAAATTTGCATCATTATGTAAGGATCAGTAACGCAATTATGTTAATCAAATAGTGATAAGTTAGTAGTGATAAGTGCTTAGGTGTTTTAGATGTGCTGATTAATTATATATTATATATATATATATATATATATATATATATATATATATATATATATATATATATATATATCATGCAGCTTGCTTAAATAAACATCACAGGAGACGATAAGGATAAAACATAGGAAGTTTATTGGGATGAGTTATTGTGTTGCATGGGAGGACAGACACAGATGGGAGGACAATCGGATGCAGTGGCCGTAAGAGCCTCCAGACGGGACCAAGGGTCATCGTCGGAGTCAGTGTCACTGACAATGATTTCTTCACCTTCAGAATCAAGAGTAATAATGTTAGAGACAGGAATGGGTAAGAGTACAGGAGGAAAAGGGGAAGATGGGAAAGGAGAAGCAGGTGCGCGGTCAGGGGTACTCGGAGAAGTGGGAGAATAGGAAGGAGATGCGACCCCATAGCCAGGGGAACTGGAAGAATCTGATCCTGATCCCTCTGATCCTGATCCTGAACTGGATGAGGAATCCTCAGAGACCTCAGAAATGGAATAGATAGGGATAGGAACAGTCTCTGTTTGAGTACTTGCGTCAGCAGTGCGAGGAAGATACAGGATGCGCAGAACATGGGAAGGATCGACAGGCACAGGATTATCACACAGATTATCAAAGAAGTGATCCAGTTCACAGGTCAACAGACCAATCTGGAGACGCCTGTAGGCAGAAGGAGAGCGGTAGGGACCACCCAGGGTAGATGAGGAAGATGGAGTACGAGCTGGAAGTATATGCAACACAATAGAAGAGAAATTGAACAATATAAGTATGGCAACCAGTCAAAATGCAACAAGTATAGACTAGAAGCAAAATAAGAATCAGCACATGTTAAGAGTAATATAATCAATTATAATGCAAGAGCAAAATCATAGAAGAAATAAGTTAATAAAAAATAATTAAAAAATAAATAGAGAAGGTACTTACACATGATGTAATTCAGGAAAGTCCCCAGAAAAACCCAGTGGTAAGAAAAAGTCCGAACAGAACGAGAGGGCAGATTTGGAAATAACCGTAAATGAAATAAACATCATGTGGTAGAAATGATGTCAAAAGAAGGGAGTTTCCGGAAATAAGGGGAACTCAGAAAAGTGCTGAGTGACGTATAAAATTAGGGGGAAGGGCTAAAAAGAGGCGTAATCAGAAATAATGGTATATGGAGAAAATCGATGCAAATTAAGGAAGAAGGCGCCCAGAGGCGCCAGGGATAAATAGAAGGGCACTAGGACATCGAGACAGAGTTCAGTTCTTTTTCGTGTGCGTTTTGTTGCAGCAGATGCTTAGTGCAGTTTATTACATCGGTTTATTTTGACTTTTACAGTTTTTGGTGAAGAATTATTTTTGAGGTTTTTGTTGTGTTAGTGCAGTCGTGCACTTGCATGCATCCACCTTGAATTATTTTTTGTGTTTTAGATAAAGTGATTTTTTGCTTCTTAAGGATTTGCTGAAAGAAGTAGAATAAACTTGTGAATTGCTGTCCTTCTCACTCAAGCCTGAAAGTCTGATTTTTGCTGGGAGTTGCGACCCATCACAGGCTAGGGATTAACTTGGGGAACTCCTGAGGTGTCCGGTCTTAGAGAGGAATCTGAGATCCGACACACACCATGCGTGTCTTAGAGAGGAATCTGAGATCCGACACACACCATGCGTGTCTTAGAGAGGAATCTGAGATCCGACACACACCATGCGTGTCTTAGAGCTTAGAGAGGAATCTGAGATCCGACACACACACACACACACACACACACAGCACCGAGTTACTCTGTACCAAGTACATTAATACAAATGATCTGATTGGTTAAAATAGTCATTTGTTTATAAAACAACTTGAGAAAATGAGATTTCTTGAGGCTTTATGTTTAGCTTTATCATTATTATAAATTGCTGCTATAAATCTGTAGAGGAAACTGGTTATGTTTATATTTGATGTATGGGGATAGCAGTGCTACGGGGGCAGATGGGGTGGCCATCACCCAGTCATACCTCCACCCCTGGAACTTCAATTTAAACCTGAGTTTAAACTAGTCTACAGATTCATTGTTCTCCACCATGATCTGTGAAGGACGCAATTACATTTTTTTATGTGTTACTCTTTCTTGTTAAACCCTTTGTAAAGCAGTTCTGGGTTTAAATGAAAGCGGACACAGGCAGGAGGCAGTGAGGGAAATGCTGTGAGAGGGTTAGGATAATAATAAGGAACGAAACAAACATGTTGGGGAGAGAGAGAGAGAGAGATCAATCTTACCTGTCCTGGTATAAAAGACATGGGGATTGAGTGTACAGGGAGAGTTGGCAAAGTGTGTTGAAGTTGAGGCTCACTCGACCTCACACACCATCCCTAAGGTGAGGAGAGAGAGTAAAAAAGAGAGAGAGAGAGTGTGTGTGTGTGCCATTCACTGTTTTATTCCTTCAGCGGTGTTGAGTAAAAGCTTGATTATATTCAGCATGAGGCTGAATAACCTCTGGCAGAATACACACACACACACCTAGGGAGGACTGAGTGTTAAATGCTAGGAGGAAACCAGAGAGCTTAGTGTGCTTCAGATCTCTCAGGAATTATTATAAAAGCTGAACACATCAGATGCACCTTTTTATTTATTATTATTATTATTATTATTATTATTATTAAATTCATTACTAAATAATTAAATATAATTTGTTAAATTAGTAATAACAGTATAGTGTGTGACCTTTTGTGGGTGAAGGGTGAAGTTTGGGTGCAGAATTTCCCCGACGTCCATGTGACTGTCATGTTCCAGCTCATACATGTTGTACGATGGGTTTCCAATCTCCATGTTCAGTCCTCCATTAGCCATCGGCTCCCTCTGAACACGCTTCCCCCTGAGCATACACCATACACAGCTCATTATACACACACACACACACACACACTGAATTATAAACACCACTGAATATACACACAACACACACACACACACACACACACAAACCACTGTATTATACACGCACACACACCATTATATTATATTATGCACACACAGAACCAATGTGAAAAGTATTTACATTCAGGTAGAATTGTAGATTAGTGTTTAAAGACTTCTGTAGCAATTTGAAGTATCTACTTTTTTTATTCAAGTAAAAGTTTAAAAGTGCTGCTTTCAAAATACTTAAAGTATAAAAGTAAAAGTGATGTAAGGAAAAAAATGCCTTAAAAAAGCTTAAAGCTTAAGCTGCATCGATTGTAATCGAGAATTGAAACGTCTTTCTACAGAACTTCCTGCTGTAGCACAATTTACAGAGAACAAAGAGAAAACACCCGTTTGATAAACGAGCAAGTAATGCAGAAATAATCACTAGTATTTTATTTTACTTAAGTAAAGTAACAAAGTATTTCTACTTCATTATTTGACACCTCTTTATAATACACACGTCATACACATCGGATTTTACATACAGACCATTGTATTATACATACATTCACTGCTGTTTTCTACACACAGTATACACAACTCATTACACACACACATACACACAAACCACTTTGTGAAGGGTGATTCACAAAGATTTGAATTTTGAATTTATACGCCTATACATCACACATACTGTAGCAAAGCTGAACCCTGATTGGTCAGTAGGTGTGTAGTGTGTAGGCACAACAGCGTGATTTGTATGGTGTGGTGTGGTGTGTGTGTGTGTGTGTGTGTGTGTGTGTGTGTGTGTGTGTGTGTGTGTGTGTGTGTATGTGTGTGTGTGTGTGTGTGTGTGTATTGTGTGTGGTGTGTATGTGTGTATGTGTGTGTGTGTGTGTGTGTGTGTATGTGTATGTATTTTGTGTTTGTGTGTGTGTGTGTGTGGTGTGTGTAGTGTGGTGTGTGTGTGTGTGTGTGTGTGTGTGTGTGTGTGTGTGTGTGTGGTGTGTGTTGTAAGTGTGGTGTGTGTGTGTGTGTGTTGTGTGTATGTGTGTGTGTGTGTGTGTGTGTGTACGTGGGTGTGTTGTTGTGTGTGGTGTGTGTGTGTGTGTGTGTGTGTGTGTGTGTGTGTGTGTGTGTGTGTGTAATGTGTGTGTGTGTGTGTGTGTGTGTGTGTGTGTGGTGTGTGTGTGTGCTTTAACTCTTTCCTGGTAAGGTTTCTCCTGATAAGGTAGGATTCTAACTTTTGTACTCCTGTTTAGTTCAGTTGTTCTTATATTAGTTGCCTGTTAATCCTATAGTGTTGTTAGTACTTAAGTTGCCTCTCAGGTGATTAATCAAGGCTAGTTTCACTCCAATTGAGATGTGAATTAGGGGCAGGGCTTACTTGCTTATATTGGACGCGCCGTAGCGGTTAGAAGACAAACTCTAAACTTTCCCACTAACAGACTCCTAAACTATAAAACTGAAGTACATCTCTGCCTGACTCCAAAACTTGACCACCATGACAGGATGTGTATCAATCCCATTCCTGTAATTAGCTCCTTCCGACGTCGACACACTCGTCCACCAAACAGAGGTCGTGTTGCCAGTAACCTCATCTACCCTGTCTTGCGATCTCAATCCCGCACAGTGGTAGGTGGGACTCTGGAACTGCCAGTCTGCGGTAAGGAAAGCTGATTTCATTACTGGTCTATCTTCCCATCATGCCTTTGATTTCTTTGCACTCACAGAGACCTGGATTTCCCCTCAGAATACGGTCATTCCTGGCTGCTCTCTCCTCTGCCTTTGCCTTCTCTCATTCTCCCAGAGCAACAGGTCGAGGTGGTGGTACAGGCATACTGTTATCCTCGGAGATGGTGTTTCACACCTCTCCTGTTGTCTAATCTAACCATCTCCTCTTTTGAATTTCATGCCGTCTCAGTTACTTCTCCAGTCACGCTGATCATCGTTGTGTACCGTCCACCTGGTCCTCTTGCAGACTTCCTTGAAGAAATGGACACACTTCTCAGCACTTTTCCAATTGACAACACTCCTCTGGTTGTACTCGGTGACTTCAATCTAACCTATGATAAACTCCACTCCTCTTGTCTTCTGTCTCTCTTTAACTCTTTTTCTTTGACACTTAATAACAGCCCTCCCACCCACAGGGGAGGAAATGTCTTGGACCTGGTCTTCACTCGTCCTTCCAGAGCTACAGACTTGACTGCTACCCCACTCCACACTTCTGACCATTACTTGGTCTCATTCGCAATCACTCTTTCCCACCACACATGGAAACACCTCACAACATCTCTCTCTTACCCGACAGAATATTCACTCAATCCTCTCCATCCTCTGTATCTTTCTTGTACTCTTTCATCTCTTCCTGACCACGACTCATTCTCTTCTCTCTCCTCTAGACTCTGCTACTGACTCTCTCCTCTACTCTCTTTCCTCCTCTATTGACCTGCTATGTCCCCTGACGGCTAAACCCAAGAAACCTTCTTGTCCTTCTCCCTGGCTGTCAGGAGTGTTGCGCAGCAATCGACGTGAAGCTCAGGTCAGCGGAAAAGAGGTGGAAAAAATCACAACGTAACACAGACCTGACATCCGTACCGTGCTCTCCTAACAAAATTCTCTTCTGATGTGACCTCTGCCAAGACTGCCTTCTACAAGGATAAGTTCGAGGCCTCTATCCATAATCCTCATAAACTTCATTAAAATATTTTCTTCACTACTACTCACCCCTTCTACCCCACCAGCTTCTTCCTCCCTGACAGCAGAAGACTTCGCCTCCTTCTATGAAAAGAAGATTGAGGAAATCTGCTTGACCTTCACTCCCTCCCAGACACCACTGTTACCCGCCACTGAGGAATGCCATGCCATCTTAGCAGACTTCTCAATCGTCACTGACGATGAGATGATGAAAACCATCCAGTCTTGCAACCCCACCACCTGTCCACTAGACCCAATACCTTCATCCATGCTCCAGACCATCTCACATGATCTCCTGCCCTTCATCTCCACAATAATCAACGGGTCCCTAACTTCTGGACTGTGTACCGGCTTCCTTCAAGCAAGCAAGGGTCACTCCCATCTTAAAGAAACCTGCTCTGGACCCATCAGATATCAACAAGCTACAGACCGGTATCTCTTCTCTCTTTCCTCTCTAAAACTCTAGAACGTACTGTCTTTAACCAACTGTCTGCCTATCTCTCTCAGAACAACCTTCTAGATCCCAACCAATCTGGCTTCAAAGCAGGACATTCCACAGAGACTGCTCTCCTGGCAGTCAGGGAAAAAGCTTCATGCTGCCAGATCCGACAGATTGTCCTCCGTCCTCATCCTGCTCGATCTCTCAGCAGCTTTTGATACAGTGAACCACAAGACCCTGTTAGCTACCCTCAGGAGTCTCGGTATCTCTGGAGCTGCATGGAATTGGTTTTCCTCATACCTGGAAGGTCGATCATTTCAGGTATCATGGAGAGGATCGACATCTGCTCCACGCAGACTCACCACTGGTGTACCACAAGGCTCAGTACTTGGTCCTCTTCTTTTCTCACTCTATACTCTTTCTCTCTGTAAAGTCATCTCCTCGCATGGATTTGACTATCACTGCTATGCTGATGACACTCAATTAATCTTCTCCTTCCCTCCATCAGATAAAACAGTGTCTGCTAGAATATCAGCCTGTCTATCTGACATCGCTTCGTGGATGAGCGTTCATCAGCTGAAACTCAACCCGAAGAAAACGGAAACTGCTGGTGATCCCATGTGATTCATCTCCTGGTCAGGATCTCAGCATAACTCTCCATAACTCCCTACTTTCTCCCTCCACCACTGCTCGTAATCTCGGGGTAACTATAGACAATCAATTATCTTTCTCTTCCCATATTTCTAACGTTTCTCGCTCTTGTCGTTACCTTCTCTACAACATCAGAAGGATTCGACCGTTTTTATCCACACAGGCTGCTCAGGTCCTGGTTCCAGTCTCTTGTTCAGTCTCATCATCTCCAGACTGGACTACTGTAACTCTCTGCTGGCAGCTTCTACCTACCTCAGAACACTATTCGTCCACTGCAAATGATTCAAAATGCAGCTGCGCGACTCGTGTTCAACCTGCCTAAATTCTCTCACACCACCCCACTGCTGTGCTCGCTACACCCACTCCACCCACACCACCCCACTGCTGCGCTCGCTCCACCCACTCCACCCACACCACCCCACTGCTGCGCTCGCTCCACCCACTCCACCCACACCACCCCACTGCTGCACCCACTCCACCCACACCACCCCACACTGCGCTCGCTCCACCCCACACCCCCACCCCCTGCTTCTGCATCGCTCCACCACACACCCACTCCACCCACACCACCCCACTGCTGCGCTTCGCTCCACTGGCTTCCTGTAGCTGCACGGCATCAGATTCAAAACACTGATGCTCGCCTACAAAGCCAAAAATGGATCTGCACCTTACCATCTTACCCTCCGCAACCTCATCACCTCCCGTACTGCACCTCGCTGCCTGAGAGCGTCCAGCACTGCTCGTCTGGTTCCACCGTCTCTCAGGGTAAAAGGTAAGACCAGCTCAAGGCTCTTCTCTGTTCTGGCACCGATGTGGTGGAACGAACTTCCACTGGAGGTCCGAACAACGGAGACACTGTCTACATTCAAACGTCGATTGAAGACCTACCTCTTCCAACAACACCTATCCTAACATTCCTTTTATTCTCTTTTATCTCACTGTCCAGAAATCCATTATTAAAAAAAAAAAAAAAAAAAAAAAGGCAACTGTCTATTCTTGTGTACTTGAGTTTGTATTAACCTTTCTTGAATAAATCTTATCCTTAGATCGAGACTTAAAGCACTTCCTGTACGTCGCCCTGGATAAGGGCGTCTGCTAAATACCGCAAATGTAAATGTGTGTGTGTGTGTGTGTGTGTGTGTATGTGTGGTTTTTAGCTGTTGATGTATAAGATTCTGACCTTTGGTGCCGTTTACAGATGAGGAGACCCACTGTTACCGTGGCAATGATTAACACCAGGAGAACCAGAGGGACGATGATGCCAATGCTTCCTGACACACACACACACACACACACACACACACACACACACACAGAGATGAGAGATATCAGACATCATCAGACTTTCTCCTGAGATGCACTAAAAGAGAGTTAACAAAGGATTTGAGAATGTCTTATAAGTTATGATGGTTTTTAATGACGTCATAGTGTTGTAAGGTTTAGTGATTTGGAGATGAATGGAGATAATGTAGTCCCAAACCACACCTTCCCAGAGTTTGTGTCATAATTCAGTAGATGTGTCTCCATGAGGGAGTGAGTGCTGGGTCAGGGGATCACAAAGAGATCACTACAGAAAGATACATACACACACACACACATATATATATATATATATATATATATATATATATATATATATATATAGATACACACACTGAACTGCTGCTAATAAATATCATCCTCCTAAATATCAGATCCAGTCCTGATGCTGACGTATGTGTGATCATGGCATCGTCTCAGAAGGAAGTGAGTGCTGGAAATGTCACGATGAAATGCCAAGCGTCCTGCAGAAACCACCAACAGCAGGAGGGCTGAAGGTCAGCGAGAGGTCAGGGGCAGGTCGAGACGCAGGTGTTACAGAATAATAACGAATACAAAAACGCAAAACATACTGAGAGAGGAAAAGAGAGCAATAACTCTACATTTATATACAGCGAGGAGAAGATGGGATTGTGGATATGGAGTGGGATGGAGGGATAGGCAAGGGAGAGGATAGAGGGGTGAATCAGTAGAGGTGAAGATCAGAGAACGGATGAGAGGAATGTTGATTGGTTGAAGGTGTGTAGGTGAAGGTGTGTAGGTGTGTGTGTGTGTGTGTGTGTGTGTGTGTGTGTGTGTGTGTGGGTAAACACTCACTCCCACTGATGCTGTCGTTCCCGTTATTGTTGGTTGTAGGTCTCTCACACTGAATTCCAGTCCAGTTCACTGAGCACCTAAAACACAAACAGGACATGTGCAGGACGTGTATGATGACGGTGTGACAGCAGTGATATGTGCAGTGGAACGACAGATTGGTTAAAGGTGGGATTGAATGAATGATCGACTCTGAGCCCTTTACTGTTTGAAGTGGCGATGGACGGATTTGGCAGACGAGGTCAGATAGGAGTTTGGAGAGGTGGAGGCACCTCTTTTTTTAAAAAGGGAAAGTTCATAGGACTGTGGTGAGAGCTGCAATGTTGTTATGGTATGTAGACTTTAGGGGGCATTGTGTAAGAGACAGGAGGTGGAGGTGGAGGAGATGGAGATGGTGGAGATGATGTTACGGTTTAGTGACAGTAGGGAGTGTTGTGTAAAAGACAGGAGGAGGTAGAGGTGGAGGAGGTAGAGATGGAGGTGGAGGAGGTGGTGATTGGGAGTGATGAGGATGGATAGGATTAATAAGTTTATTAGAGGGACATGTAGGATGTTTTGGAGACGAGGTGATGGAGGAGTGGACAGAGGAGGGAAATGAGGGACAGAAGGATGCTGAGGATGGAGGAAAAGAGGAGGAGGTGTATAGATGTGCTGAGGGAAGACATGCAGGTAGTTTGCGGTGGATTATGAAGAGGAACAGTGTAGTGGTGTGGAGAAGGCGTAGCACTAATGGCTGAAAGAGGGAACTTTTCTGTTGCTGCTTTTTTGAGCAGCTATAAAAGACGTTGCTTTGCATGAAACCTGTTTCATTGTTCTGCCCATACATAAGATGTATCTGTCATAAGCACAACTCTCTTCCATGCAGCATGTCTCGTTAACATAAACAATCCCAAAACCTGTTACTAAAGCAGGAATACTGCAAACTAACATCTCATGGTGAGAAAAGTGCAGAGCGAATAAAAGGTATTTAAGTATCATAATACAGAAGAAGAGAGTTTTCACACTGAAAAGAATCTGTGGCTATAATTGTGTGTGTCAGACGGTAGTAATATTAGCGTGTGAAAAGTATGGCGGAAACACAGACCGGTCCTGATGAAACGCTTGCACCGTTATCCCGGCGTCCACGTTGTCGAGGCGACACAAAAGCACATCCTACAGCTTTCAGATTTTTCTCCTTGAGACAGTAAATGACATTTGGAAGTGGAAAGCTGCTTTCATGAGACACGGGACCTTGAAAATAAAAAGACGAGCACTCATCGCTGGAGATGAGGCTTTCATTTAACACAGGACACACACCTCGAATGTGCCGAGGGATTCAATCACTCTGTGTGTCTTCGAACAAAAAAAAAACTTGCATGCTCAAAAGGACGAAGAAATAAGGAATAAATAAATTAAAGCATCGATGGGACGCTATGAACCCGAGGGAGGAAAAAAAACGCTGGTATTGTTAATATGCTAATTGTGACGGGTCTTTCACAGCCGCAATACCAATTCATTAACGCCTTTTAACCTTCGCCAAACAACCCGCGGTCATCTGCATACGAATGGAGACGCTCTCATCTCAGAGAACTGCAGACTAAATGAAGAGAGAGAGAGCGGGGAGAGAGCGAGGGAGTGCGGGAGACAGACATGGAGAGAGCGAAAGAGAGAGACAGGGAGAATGAGAGAGAGAGAGCGGGAGAGAGAGAAGGAGAGAGGGAGAGAGAGAGAGAGAGGGAGAGAGAGAGAGAGAGGGGGAGAGAGAGAGAGAGAGAGAGAGAGAGAGAGAGAGATAGGGGGAGAGAGAGACAGAGATGGAGAGACTATTGACTTAAAATGTCTTTATTCTGAAACATTAAAAAGGAGTATTCCTCCTGACACAAAAATAAGACAAAGTAAAAACACATGAGTCAAATATTGAGGTAAATATACAATTTTTTCTCATTTTCTTTTATTAAAAACAAAAAAACAAAAAAAAACAAGAAAGATTTTTTTCCTCCCCACCAGGGATTTTCTGTTAAAAGTTTAGGATGAGCAGACCATCTTCAACATAGCACAGAGCCTTGTAAGTCCAGCTCTTTGACGGGAACCAATGAAAGCTCTCTGAATTCAGGATCTATGCTGGAATCAGTGGATTGCTGAATAAGGGTTCTTGGTTCACTTGGTTCTGGCTTCCTGTTCTGTTTATTTTGAAAGTAGAGGACCATGCTTTTAAAACAGACTGGTAAAAGGTTGTTGTCCTTGATATGTTCATCCCCTTTAAGTTCATTACAAACAGTTGTTTGTCATATTTTAGATCCTCCACCCTGTGCAGGAGTAGACAGGCTGTGTGAGTCCATGTTTTTTTTTTTCTCTCAAATGTCTGCTCCCTGGGCAATAAACTGGACTACATCCGACTCCAGCGGACTACACGGCGAGAGCTCAGAGACTGCTGTGTCTTTGTTTTCATGGAGACATGGCTCAGCGACAGAGTTCCGGACGTCGCCATTCAGCTAGACGGGTTTTGAGCCGACAGAGATGCAGTTCTGTGCGGTAAGACTCGCTGCGGTGGTGTGTGTGTTTATATCAACACGGAATTGTGCAAGAACAACACTCATCGCTTGTGGAGTTTGTGACTGTAAGGTGTAGACCAATTTTATTTACCACGGGAATTCACCACTGTTTTTATTGTCGGAGTGTACATTCCGCCTAGCGCTAATGCTAAGGAGGCGCTATGTGAACTCTATGGGGCTATTAGCGACCTACAGAATGCGCACCCCGACGGATTATTCATTATCGCCGGAGATTTCAACCATGTGAATCTCAAAACAGTGCTCCCTAAATACCATCAGCATGTGGACTTTGCTACGAGAGGGGAAAACACGCTGGATCTTGTTTATGCAAACATACCCGGCGCGTACCGTGCGAAGCCCCGCCCCTATCTCGGATACTCAGACCACATCTCTGTTATGCTATCAGATGCTCGAAACCGATGCAAAAACCGCTGCAAAAACCGCTGCAACCAACGGCGACTCCATCAACTTGGAGGAGTACACATCATCAGTGACCAGCTACATCGCAAAGTGCATTGATGACGTGACCATCTCCAAGTCCATCACTACACGCTCCAACCAGAAACCGTGGATGACCGCAGATGTACGTGCGCTGTTGAGAACCCGAGACTCCGCCTTCAGAGCAAAGGACAAGGTGGCCTTAATAACAGCAAGGGCGCAATGGGAGAGTTTTATTAAGCTTACTTTACGACAACAAAAAGGTGAGGTTTCTATGATCTATAGTGGTATTTTGGATCTCTGCGATCGAACTACTACCAAAATAAAAGCTGCTTGGGAGGGGGAACTGGGAATTCAAATTCCATTTCCCGGACAGTGGAGACACTCGGCGCATGTAGCAGGGCATCGAGGCGATCACGAACTACAAGACACCATCATCAGTTTGTGATAACGACGCCTCCCTCAAGGAAGGAAGGCCACCCCTCCTTCCAATGACCAGGTGATCTGTCTAACCACAGATGAGGTGAGGAAGACTCTACACAGAGTCAACCCACGGAAGTCTGCTGGACCTGACAACATTCCTGGCCGGGTGCTCAGGGAATGTGCAGAACAGCTTGCAGATGTTCTTACTGACATCTTCAACATCTCCCTGAGCAGCGCCGTTGTTCCCACATGCTTCAAGACAACGACCATCGTCCCGGTGCCAAAGAAATCTTCAGTCTCCTGCCTCAATGACTACCGTCCCGTTGCACTCACACCCATCACCATGAAGTGCTTCGAGATTCTCGTCATGAGGCACATCAAGTCCCACCTTCCACCACCCACTGCAGTTTGCGTATCGTCCTAACTGTTCAACGGACGATGCCATCAACACCACTCTCCATCTGTCTCTCACACACTTGGACAAAAAGGACACATGTGTTCGAATGCTGTTCATTGACTTCAGTTCAGCATTCAACACAGTCATTCCTCAGCATCTGATCGAGAAGCTGAGCCTACTGGGTCTGAACACCTCTTTCTGTAACTGGATCCTGGATTTCCTGACTGGGAGACCTCAGTCAGTCCGGGTCGGGAACAGCATCTCCAGCACCACCACACTGAGTACTGGAGTTCCTCAGGGCTGTGTGCTCAGCCCTCTGCTGTTCACTCTGCTGACTCACGACTGTGCTGCAACACACAGCACAAACCACATCGTCAAGTTCGCAGATGACATGACCGTGGCGGGTCTCATCAGCAGGAACGACGAGTCAGCATACAGAGAGGAGGTGGAACGTCTATCAGCCTGGTGTAAAGCCAACAACCTGTCTCTGAACGTGGACAAAACTAAAGAGATGGTTGTTGACTTTAGGAAGAGCACAGAGTGACCATTCTCCATTGTACATCGATGGATCCTCCGTGGAGATCATAAAGATTCGTAAAGAACACCAAATTCCTCTGTGTCCATCTGACGGAGAAGCTCAACTGGTCACTCAACACCAGCTCCATCAGCAAGAAAGCCCAGCAGCGTCTCTACTTCCTGAGAAGGCTGAGGAAAGCACATCTGCCAACCCCCATCCTGACCATGTTCTACAGAGGGACCATCGAGAGCATCCTGAGCAGCTGCGTCATTGCCTGGTTTGGGAACTGCACCGTCATGGATCGCAAGACCCTACAGCGGATAGTGAGGACAGCTGAAAAGATCATCGGAGTTTCTCTCCCCTCTGTCACGAACATTTACAGCACACACTGCATCCGCAAAGCTACCAACATTGTGGACATCACACACACCACACACACACTCTTTAGACTATTGCCATCAGGGAAGAGGTTCCGAAGCACTCTCACAACCAGATTATGCAATAGTTTTTTCCCTCAAGCCATCAGGTTTCTCAACACATAGAACTAAGTGGAACTGGACTCAAACACACACTCACATACACTCACACACCATCCACACAGCATTCCATTGCATTATTTATTTATCTACCTCATTACTGGCCGTTACATGTTTATTGTATATACTGCTCTCAATGACAGAGTTACTGTTTACATACGCCTTTTTGCACATCTACTTTTTATCACTGCTGCTCTACTTGTTCCTTTGCACACCAGCCAAACTGTGATACTTTGCACTAGGTCGTTGTTGTGTTTTTTTATTTTATTATATTGTGTTAGTTGTTTGTTGTGCACTGTCTTGTGTTGTGAACACAGTCTTGTTCTGTCTTTGCGCTGTTTGCACCAGGTTGCACACGATGCACTTTATGTAGTGAGGACAAACTTAGTCTCGTCCTCAGCATTGTGTTCTTGTGTTTGTGTTCTATGTTGTTTTGTGTACTGCGTCAGCTATATGTGGTTGTAATGACAATAAAACCTCTTGACTTGACTTGTTGCTTTGTTACTGTTGAGCAGTCTTTGTACTGTCTGTACACGAAAGGTTTTAAGTCGACATGACAAGTCGATCAGTCCCTGTCCTCCCTCCTGTATTGGTAGGTATAGGACAGGTGCTCGTGTCCAGTGTTGTCCATTC
Organism: Kryptopterus vitreolus; assembly: GCA_030449085.1. Lineage (NCBI taxonomy): Eukaryota > Metazoa > Chordata > Actinopteri > Siluriformes > Siluridae > Kryptopterus > Kryptopterus vitreolus. The sequence continues at coordinate 4,842,696 of JACRUU010000018.1, forward strand.
CAGAAGAAATCCACTATCCTCCTCTGGATCTCTCTGACTGTTGTTTCTGGCGGTTCAAGAGCTGTGAATTTGTGGCACAGTGTCGGGGCAACCAAGTTGTTGGCTACCAGTACTCTTCCCCTGAAGGATAGCTGGGGGAGGACCCAAGTCCATTTGGACAACTTTGAGCATACTTTCGAATCCATCCCAGTTGTTTCTTTGGTACTCTTTTTCCCTAGGTAGATTCCTAGGTTTTTAAGTTCTGATTTTCCCCACTGCAAGTTTTCTGGGAGTATTGGGATCTCTTTTCCTTGCCACTGCCCTGTAAGAAAACTTTCACATTTGCTCCAGTTAACATGTGCAGAGGACAATGCCTGGTATATTGCCAAGGTACTGGTGAGAGTTTTAATGTCTACTTAGTTGATAATGAAGACTATTACATTACCTGAATGTGCTGAAACAACTAGTTTCTCTGTGAGTCCATATTCTGAAAGTCCACATATGTTTTTTCTTAGCTTGTGTAAAAATGGTTCCAGGCTATATAACTGCCCTGACAGTGGGCATCCCTACCTGATCCTTCGCTGCATTTTAAAGGGACAAGTAAGTCCTCCCCCAACTTTAAGCGTGATGCACGCTTCTGAGTATAAGAGTTTAACTATTGATTTAAACTTTGCCCCCATCCCAAAGGCATCTAATGTATTGAAAAGGTAAGTATGATCCACTCTATCAAAGGCTTTCTCCTGATCTATAGACAGAAACCCAAGGTCTTGAGAGTTGACTTCACATATTATAGTGTGGCTAGGCACGCAATAGGTCTTGTGTGCACTAATGTGCCTACGTGTTCCTTCAGTCTGTTTGATAGGCATTTTGAGAGTATTTTATAGTCCATGCACAGAAGAGCTACAGGTCTCCAGTTTTTTAAAAGACCCAAATCCCCCTTCTTTGGCAGCAGTGATAGAACAGCCTGTGTATAACTAGTGGGCAATTTTCCATTGTTTATGGACCAGTTGAAGACCTCATGCAAGTCTAATCTCATTATTTCCCAGAATTGTTTGTAAAATTCGGCTGGGAGTCCATCAATGCCCGGTGCTCTTCCTGTGGATAGTTGCTGTACTGCAGAAGTTAGTTCTTGATGTTGTTCCATTAGTTTTGGGAGTTCCTTTAGCAGTTCCTCTCTGCATTGAGGGTCAATGTTGTCCTCATGGTACAAGTCCTTATAAAAGTCCACTGCAAAAGTCCACTTTCCTCATTTCCTTGGGTGATGTGGTTATGCTGCCATCAGGATGTTTTAAATGCACCATTTGATTGTGTTGTCTCATTTTTCGTTCCAGACTGAAGAAGTAGGAGGTCGGGGCATTAATGTCTTTGATATTGCAGATTTGTGCTCTGATGAGGGCTCCTTTTGCCTGTTCATATAGAAATGAGCTTAGTGTTTTCTTTTTTAATTTAGGTGGTTTATTTTCTCCTTTTCATCTTTAATGAATATTTTTTCTTTTTTATCTCCCTCTCTAATAATCAACAGTGCTTTTTATTTTCCTATTTGTATGTACTGTATACTGCTGACAAAACATTTTGATTTGTGCTTTTCCAACCTCCCACCATGTACCTAAGGATGTGAACTCTTCTTTCCTTTTTCTCCATTCTTCCCAAAAGTTTTTTACATTTAAAACAGAAGTTTTAATCTTGTAAGAGCTTTGAGTTAAAGTACCAGTATGATCTGGGCTTTGCATTAACAGATAAGATCAAATCTATTGTGACTATATGATGGTCTGAAAAGCCACTGGGATAAATAGAACTCTCTAAGACTTTTGTTCTGTTGGTTTTTTTAATGTAAAATCTGTCCAATCTTGCAACGCTTATTCATGTGTCAGTTGTTTTTACCCATGTATATTGTTTTATTCCTTGATTCATTTCCCTCCATGGATCTATAAGTCTACATGCTTTTATTATTTCGCCTAGAGCTACCGAGGATTGGATGTGTGGTTCCCCTGAGTTCCTATCCTGTGTGAAATCTATGGTACAGTTCCAGCCACCACCCATGATTACATTATGATTACTGCTATGTTGTGCTTTTGTGTCTCTTATTTTGTAAAATGTTTTTACTCGCTCACTTCCTGTGTTGGGTGCATAAACATTTACAAATAAAAAGTTACTTCCTTTAATTTTCGCTTGTACTAATAAAACTCTGCCCTGTTCTATTTCAATACTTTTGCTAATGACTGCTTTTAATCTTTTTGAAATGAGAATTGCGACTCCAGCACTGACATTTGTTCCATGACTAAAAGAGAGTTGGTCTTTCCACCTCATCCCCCATTCTGTCATGTTTTCTTTATCACTATGTGTTTCTTGTAAAAAAAAAGCAACATCAATATTTTTTTGTTTTATACATTGTATGACCACAGCCTGTTTCTTTCTATCCCTGCCCCCATTTATATTAAAAGTACCTACTCTTAACCTATCCATGGAAAAGAAGCAAAAGAGGATGGAAGAGGAGAGGACAGCTAGAGTAAGAGAAAAGACACCCCAGTGATGTGACCTAATCATTTTTTTATTCTTCTCTTTTTTCTCTTTATGTAATTTTGTCGCTATTTTTCATAAGCGAAACCTCTTTTTTTTGCTTAATTGTGTTAAAGTGGCGCTTTTTTGTATTTTTGCAATGGATAATAGAAGTTTGTCTGGATCAGAGAAATGGTCAGATACTTCCACAGATTCTCCAAAGGTTGTATCTAGAAAATTATTGATTTCTTCCAGTGTATATGTTGATGTGGTCTTGTTGCTCTTTTTCTTTGCAGCAACAGCGTTACCCTCTGTCACCACATCCTCATATTCACTGTCCTCAATGTCCTGTGTGGCATCTCATTCATCTTCCATATCCATTTCTATCGGCTCCAAATCAGGTTCTTCGTCCTCATTGGCTCCTTCAGGCACACCTTTAGTGTTCTCTGTATGTGTTTTATTAGTGTCCTTTTCGTTGACATTTTTCTCTGGAAATTTGTTTTCTGTAAGTGTACTGCTTGCACATGCCATTGTATTGTCACATTTCAACTGATTTTCTACAGTATATCCTTCAGATTCACCCATCTTTTTTACTTCCACATTGTTTTTCCACGGTTGTCACCTTCTCATTCTCCACCTGTGGAGCTCCGCCTTGATTTTCCTTCCAACACTTCAGTGATGTGTGTTTCAGCCACACTTTCCTCCAGCCTTGGGGTTTGGAGATCACTAGTGTTTCTTGTACAGGCATTTTGAGCATCATTAATGCCTGGTGCTTTTTCCTCCACAGCACTGCTCACTGGAGTGGATTCAGTAGTAGCGGGGTAAGCAGTAGCTCCGCCCCCTCTCGCTGTTCCCCTCTGATCCCCTACACACACACTACTCGGCCCTGCTTCCTCATTCACCTGCGCCTTGTGTGGACAGATCACTCTTTTATGTCCGACATCTCCACATTCAAAACACTTCATGTGTCCGGTGCTCGCGTACAGCATGAACGATTTACCTTCATGTGTAACTCTGAAGGAGATGTCTAATGACGGCTCTTTCACGTACATCAGCGCGCGCTGCTGGAACGACCTGACGTGCTTTAGCTCCGGATGTTTACAGTTTAATGGCATATTAATTATGCCATTACAAACTTCACCAAACCGAGACAACTCGCGCTCTATATCTTCATTCTCTATGAATGGTGGAACATTAGAAATCGTTACGCGACTGATTACCGCTGCCAGCGATGTGAAACGAAAATATTCTCCACTTACCGATATCCCGAACTCAGTCAGGTGATTCACGAGATGTTTCTCCTTCACGAACACTACTACCTTGTTCATCCGTGATGCCGACATAATGTTAGCGAATCCCACACTCTCACCTACAGCCACTAACACCTCCTCCACCGTCACTCCGGGACTCACCTCTAACACAGTCCAGTGGAGGAGGCCACACAGCGCGCCTCCATGCTGGAGTGAGACCGACTGGGCGCCGCCGCTCTGCCGCCCCGCCATCTCAGCCCGTTACAGAATCCCCCCCCCCCCCCCCCCCCCCGCTTTTTTATTATTATTTGTATATATATATATATTTTTTTATTTTATTATTTATTTTGTGTTTCCCTAACTCTGTGAAATTATTTACAGTGCCACCAGAAAAGTGCAAAGAAAGTAAGAAATTTTTGTGCTTATCACTCTCAACACAATCCTCACGCTGCTCTCACCCGCGTCATCCCAGCATGAGAGAGAGAGAGAGAGAGAGAGAGAGAGAGAGAGAGATTAGGGAGGAGAAACTAAAAGAAAATAAATGTGGATGGACAGAAACGTAGCCGTAGGCGATTAAGCTGCTGAATGACTGGACTGAGAATAAAAAACAGATGAAACTGTACAAAGGCAGAAAGAAAACGTGTGAAAGAAGAAAGCGTCTGAATAGTGTAACAGATGAGGGGAAAAGAAGAAAAGAGAGCAGGATTCCTTTTCGAGAAGGAAAGTGTCCATCAACGATCTCATTGTTTTCACTCACACACTCTCACATACGCATGCACGCGCGCAAACACAGACACGCATACGCACGGGCACACACACACACACACACACACACACGCACGCACGGACACACACTCGCGCCTCTTCGTTGTTTATATGTTTATATAACATGTTTAGTTAATACCTAAAGCAGTCCTGCATTAAATACATTTTATAATAAAGCAAATTAATCATTTGAGGAATTATTGATCAGTAAAAGTGGATTGTTTCGACACGTGGCCACGAATCATTTGAAGAGTCATTTAGCACACATAGCTAATCACCAAACACCCGTTAATCATGTAAAATCAATCGGATAGCACTTGAGGATTGTACGTGAATATTATTTCTTCATCAGGCGAATTGTTTACGAGTGTAATTAATCGACTTTTCAATGCAAGATAATCACTTGAACTGTTGATGAAGGTAAACATGAGGGTTCCATCAAACACAGCAATTTCAAGATTTCAATCACTAAATATCAATCACTCCCGAGTCACTTATTCCCCATCCTGCAGGACCCGGGCCAGGAACGACCTTAGCCACCCTAAAAACTGACTCTTTAATCTGAGACGTACAGGAAAACACTTCGACTGCTTGAAGGCAAACACACACAGAATGAGGAGGAGCTTCTTCCCACATTTGGACTCCAGGAAACACCAAGCACCTGGTACCGGAACTTTCTCTGGGTTCTCTATCTCATTCTCTACACAATTATTACGACATTTGCACTAATTTACACTTTAACATTGGTCTGGCACTTTAAAACTACTTTGTACATTCATTTTCCATTTGCTCTATTTTTATTTTACATACTTATTATTTCATATTTACATTTTGGACAGTGGCAGAAAGCATTTCACTGCATGTCGTACACTGTATGAATATGTATGGTGGCAAATAAAATTTCCATTTGAAATGTAAATTTGAGGAGAATCACTGAATCACCTGAATCGCTCCAGTCATTTACAGACACAAAAGTGAATCACTCTGGAGTCAATTACAGACACAAAAGTGAATCACTCTGGAGTCAATTACAGACACAAAAGTGAATCACTCTGGAGTCAATTACAGACACAAAAGTGAATCACTCTGGAGTCAATTACAGACACAAGTCATGAGTCACTATTCAGTGAGACAGTTTATGTAGAAAGACAGAGACTCACTGGCAGATGGGTAATGATGTCTCCGAGTCGAGGTGACAGATTCCTCCATTAAAACAATAAGCATCACACACATGACAACTGGATGCAATCTTTTCACTGGAGCAGCTGCAGAAAGATGAGCGCACACAGACACACACACACACACACACACACACACACACACACACACACACACACACACACACACACACACACACACACACACACAAATAAATATCTGTATTTATATGTATACATACTGTACCATATACATGATTTATGAAACTACACACGACACAGATCACATCGTCTGTCCAATAGCATACTCTATATTTGCATTACAGAACACAAACGCAAACGCACACACACACACACACACACACACACACACACACACACACACACACACAGGTACTCACTTGCAGAAGACGTCTCCCGTGGCATTGTGGATGAAACATGGCGCGTCCCTGCAGTGGACACAGCGATCCGTCTCACACCTCACACCCTCATAACGCTCCGGACACACACACTCCACATGGCCTGCACTCAACACCGAACACGCCCTCCAGTTCACACAGTAATGCTGACAGATATCTGGCACACACACACACACACACACACACACTAAATAATTAGAAAAAATTAACATTCAATATTTATGTGCAGCTCATAATAAATACATTCAAGAATTCAGTGAATTACACAGTGAGACAGGGAGAGAAACAGTGAGACAGGAAGAGAAATAGTGAGACAGGGAGAGAAACAGTGAGACAGGGAGAGACACATTAAGACAGGGAGAGAAACAGTGAGAGACAGGGAGACAGTTAGAGAAACAGTGAGAGACCGTGAGACAGGGAGAGAAACAGTGAGAGACAGGGAGACAGTTAGAGAGACAGTGAGAGAAATAGTGAGATAGGGAGAGAAACAGTGAGACAGTGAGAGAAAGAGTGAGACAGAAAAATGGCTGACTGACAGACAGACAGACAGACTCACGGTCAGAGCAGCGTTCTCCGGTATATTCAGCAGAGCAGAGGCAGAAGGGCTGGTTGCCGGCGGTAACGCCACACGATCCACCGTTCAGACAGAATCCATCACACACACTCTTCTCACACGCCACCCCGGAGAATCCTAACACACACCTACACACACGCTGCCCTACACACACACACACACACACACACACACACACAGATTCAAGAGGAAGAGGAAAATTTAATTGACGTGAAATGTGTGTGTGGTTGTGTGTGTGTGTGTGTGTGTGTGTGCGTTACCTGTTACAGTCGTAGAACATGTTGCTCCATTTTGACAGAATCCGGTACAGTGGTCAATTTCACACTGATCCCCTGAGAACCCTGACCTGCACACACACCGGGCCTGTCCTCTCTCATTCAACACACACCATCCCCCATTCACACACACAGCTACACAGGGACCACCTGCAACACACACACATGTATGGTTTGTTTCTGCAAATATATATACATTATAAACATTAGTGTTCTCTACAGAAGGGAGGAGACACCGTTACAGCCACTACATTTACAGCATTTGAAAGACACTCTTATACAGAGCAATTTACAACTGGGCTATTGAGGGTTAAGGGCCTTAGGGTTCAAGGGCTCACTAATGGAGACTTGGTGATAGTCGGATTGGAATCTGGGATTGGAAGAAGAGCAGCGTAACCTGCCGCTGAGAAGAGCAGTGTAACCTGCCGCTGAGAATAGCAGAGTAAGCTGCTGCTGAGAAGAAAAGCAGTGTAACCTGCCACTGAGAAGAAGAGCAACGTAAGCTGCCGCTGAGAAGAGCGGCGTAACCTGTCACTGAGAAGAAGAGCAGTGTAACCTGCCTCTGAAAAGAGCAACGTAAGCTGCCGCTGAGAAGAAGAGCAGCGGAACCTGGCGCTGAGAAGAAGAGCAGCGTAACCTGCCGCTGAAAAGAGCAGCGTAAGCTGCCGACGAAAAGAGCAACGTAAGCTGCCGCTGAGAAGAAGAGCAGTGGAACCTGCCGCTGAAAAGAGCAGTGTAAGCTGCCGCTGAAAAGAAGAGCAGTGGAACCTGCCGCTGAGAAGAAGAGCAGTGTAACCTGCCGATGAGAAGAAGAGAAGTGGAACCTGCCGCTAAAAAGAGCAGCGTAAGCTGCTGCTGAGAAGAAGAGCAGCGGAACCTGCCGCTGAGAAGAAAAGCAGTGTAACCTGCCGCTTAAAAGAGCAGCGTAAGCTGGCGACGAAAAGAGCAGCATAAGCTGGCACTGAGAAGAAGAGCAGCGTAACCTGCCGCTGAAAAGAGCAGCGTAACCTGTCGCTGAGAATAGCAGAGAAAGCTGCCGCTGAGAAGAAAAGCAGTGTAACCTGCCGCTGAGAAGAAGAGCAACGGAACCTGCCGCTGAAAAGAGCAGCGTAAGCTGCCGCTGAGAAGAAGAGCAGTGTAACTTGCCGCTGAGCTCCATCACAGTGCTGTACAGTAATCAAACACGTATTTCATGTATCTGTTCTTTAGTGAAATATTTCCATTTGGAGAGACTTTTACTTTAGATTTTTATCTTCACCTTCTTTTGATTTATAAGGATAAAAACTGTTCATACACACAGAAATCAGCATAGAGTTTTAATACAGATAATAAAGCAGTCATACGGATACACATTTGAAGGCAAAAACTGTTATGCTGAAATTTTAATGGAGCATTTTGCTGTTTTCTGGAGTATTTTACCAAGTCTATTTGTGCATTAGTGAAGTACAGTCACAGAAAACACACACACACACACACACACACACACA
>JACRUU010000018.1:4858597-4861097 GCA_030449085.1 Kryptopterus vitreolus
CGGTCGAGACCAAACACAAAGCCAAAAAACCATCAAACACATGACCTGGAATCAGTGCTAGCGAGGCTTATTCTTTAAAGCAGAAATAGAGTGAGAAAGAGAGGGAGAGAGAGAGAGAGAGATCTCTGATATGTGACACACTATGGCAGGAATATAAACGTCATCATTGTGTTTCCCTGAAAGGTTGCGTTTAAACTATAAGACAGTATATAGTGATGCGTGTGTGTATGTGAGTATGTGAGTAGGTGAGTATGTGTGTGTGTGAGTATGTGTGCGTGTGTATATGTGTATGTGTGTATGTGAGTATGTGGGTATGTGAGTGTGTGTGTTTGTTTGCCTGTGTGTGTATGTGTGTTTGAGAGTATGTGTGTGTTCAGTGTGTTAAGTGTGGGATGTTCAGGCAGTGTTCCTCCGTCATTACCGATAAGTTTACCTGTGATAGGTGTGCGCTAGTTAGCAAACTGATGGAGAAGATCCTAGAATTAGAGGAGCGCATCTAGACCTCCGCATCAAAAGAGTGTTAGTAAGAGAAAGTGTAGTGTACCTGTAACAAGGAGTCTGGATGACGCAGGGGGATTTGGCCAGTCAGCGACTCCGGCTTTAGAGCCCTCACAGCGGGGCGAATGGGTGACGACTCTGCGGCATACTCGCTCAGCCAAAGCTACGGCTAAGGCTAGCCCACCGGAGCACGCCAATGCGATTCACGTGTCCAACAGGTTTGTTCTCCTCAGTGAAGCACCCACTGAGAAACCTGAAGGCACTCTGGTTATCGGAGACTCAATAGTGAGACACGTGAAATTAGCCAGACCTTAAGGGGCACCAGCGGCTGTAGTTAAGTGTATGCCAGGAGCCAGAGCACCGGACATCTAGCACCATTAGAATCGACCATTAACTTAGACGATATACAGTGGTACCCCTAATCATGGGACTACTGTCTTACAAGCAATTGAGAAACCGCGCACGGGCTGCCAGTTGTACAACTCTAGTGATAGTATCGATCGCAGTAGTAATATATGTGCTTTTGGTCGTGGCATTGCAAGCCATAATGTCAATTACAGCCGACACAAATAGTCTGGGTAACAACTCGATGGTTGACAACAACAACAGACTTGTCTAGCTTTGTGAACACCCTTAAGAAACCACTTCCTCGAAAACGACGTCAAACACAGCAAGGATTTGCGTATGTAGCTGGGGTGCCTGTGTTCATATCTAATTTTACTCCAGTAAAATCAAACATGTGGCCCCCATCCAATGGTTCCATAGCCAACCACATGTGGTGTGCATTAACTCAGGTAGTCTTAGGGCTGTAGGCCAGCGTAAGTTCTCTAAGATAGTTGTCCATGCAGGAGCTAACGATATACGCCTTCGCCAGTCAGAAACTAGCAAGCGTAATTTCATAAAGGTGTTTAAATTAGCGAAGGCAATGTCCGATGTTGTAGTCTGCTCTGGCCCTATCCCAATGAGACGCGGAGACATAGCCTACAGCAGGTTATGGTCGCTAAACCGCTGGATGTCCAGGTGGTGCTCCTAAAACCACGTGGGCTACATAGATAATTGGAAAACTTTTGAGAGTAAACCTGGCCTGTTAAAAATTTTTGTTGAAAATTTGAACGAAAATGGCGTCAATCTAAACTGTTAATATTTAAAACAGCCTGGAAAGAGAGCATCAGGAATTATAAAAAAGCCCTGAGTGAAGCTAGATCAGCTTATTTCTCCACGCTTATAGAAACTAATAAGAACAATCCTATATTTCTATTTAACACTATAGCAGAGTTAACTAGGAATAGGAACACGATAGAAATCTCCACAGTAACAACATGTAGTAGCAACGACTTCATGAATTTCTTTAATAACAAAATAACAAATATTAGGGAAAATATTCAGGCCTTAAATCCCGATTTTTTCATTGATTCTGGTGATAAACTAAATACACCAGGCCAGAGCCTAGAGAATTTTACCGACACACTTTCTTAAACAGGTAGTAACATCAGTATCAGAAATCAGTATCTGCTGACAATAGTAAATTCTTCACTCAGCAGTGGGTTTGTTCCAAAATCCTTTAAATTAGCAGTCATTAAGCCACTAATTAAAAAACCTGACCTCGACCCCACTGAGCTATCAAACTATAGGCCAATATCAAACCTCCCCTTCATTTCAAAAATCTTAGAAAAGGTAGTTGCGCAGCAGTTAAGTTCATACCTACTTAGGAATAACATACACGAACTTTACCAATCAGGATTTAGACCTCATCACAGCACGGAGACATCACTCGTCAAAGTAGTAAATGATCTCTTACTGGCCTCTGATCAAGGCTGTGTCTCTCTGCTAGTATTACTCAAACTCAGTGCAGCTAGAAGTGAAATATCAGACCAAACTGGACCAAACTTTCGATCCCACCAAGTACAACGGTAAAATATCTGGGTGTGATTACAGAAAGCTCTCATGTCTGTGTTTCCCCCTGAGTCTCCTTTTTAGTTATTCTGTTATAGTTAATCCTGCT
>JACRUU010000018.1:4866097-4883597 GCA_030449085.1 Kryptopterus vitreolus
AAATACAGTGTGTGTTAATATAAATACAGTGTGTGTTAAAGTATAAATACAGTGTGTGTTAAAGTATAAATACAATGTGTGTTAAATATAAATACAGTGTGTGTTAAATATAAATACAGTGTGTGTTAAATATAAATACAGTGTGTTAAATATAAATACAGTGTGTTAAATATAAATACAGTGTGTGTTAAATATAAATACAGTGTGTTAAATATAAATACAGTGTGTGTTAAATATAAATACAGTGTGTGTTAAATATAAATACAGTGTGTGTTAAATATAAATACAGTGTGTTAAATATAAATACAGTGTGTTAAATATAAATACAGTGTGTGTTAATAATAAATAGTGTGTGTTAAATAATAAATACAGTGTGTGTTAAATATAAATACTGTGTGTGTTAAGTATAAATACAGTGTGTGTTAAATATAAATACAATGTGTGTGTTAAGTATAAATACAGTGTGTGTAAATAGTGTGTGTTAATATAAATACAGTGTGTGTTAAAGTGTGTGTTAAGTATAAATACAGTGTGTGTTAAGTATAAATAGTGTGTGTAAATAAGTGTGTGTATAAATACAGTGTGTGTTAAATATAAATACAATGTGTGTTAAGTATAAATACAGTGTGTGTTAAGTATAAATACAGTGTGTGTTAAATATAAATACTGTGTGTGTTAAGTATAAATACAGTGTGTGTTAAATATAAATACTGTGTGTGTTAAGTATAAATACAGTGTGTGTTAAATATAAATACTGTGTGTGTTAAGTATAAATACAGTGTGTGTTAAATATAAATACTGTGTGTGTTAAGTATAAATACAAATAGTGTGTGTTAAGTGTGTGTATAAATACAGTGTGTGTTAAATATAAATACTGTGTGTGTTAAGTATAAATACAGTGTGTGTTAAATATAAATACTGTGTGTGTTAAGTATAAATACAGTGTGTGTTAAATAGTGTGTGTATAAATACAGTGTGTGTTAAATATAAATACAGTGTGTGTTAAGTATAAATACAGTGTGTGTTAAATATAAATACAGTGTGTGTTAAATAATAAATAGTGTGGTGTTAAATAAATTACAGTGTGTGTTAAGTATAAATACAGTGTGTGTTAAATATAAATACTGTGTGTGTTAATATAAATACAGTGTGTGTTAACTGTGTATAAATAGTGTGTGTTAAATATAAATAGTGTGTGTTAAATATAAATACAGTGTGTGTTAAATATAAATACAGTGTGTGTTAAGTATAAATACAGTGTGTGTTAAATATAAATACAGTGTGTGTTAAGTATAAATACAGTGTGTGTTAAATATAAATACAGTGTGTGTTAAATATAAATACAGTGTGTGTATAAATACAGTGTGTGTAAGTATAAATACAGTGTGTGTATAAATACAGTGTGTGTTAAGTGTGTTAAATAAATAGTGTGTAATACAGTGTGTGTTAAATATAAATACAGTGTGTGTTAAATATAAATACAGTGTGTTAAATATAAATACAGTGTGTTAAATATAAATACAGTGTGTGTGTTAAAATATAAATACAGTGTGTGTTAAATATAAATACAGTGTGTTAAATATAAATACAGTGTGTGTTAAATATAAATACAGTGTGTGTTAAAACGTGTGTGTATAAATACATGTGTGTTAAATAAGTATAAATACAGTGTGTGTTAGTGTGTGTTAATATAAATACAGTGGTGTGTTAAATATAAATACAGTGTGTGTGTAAGTATAAATACAGTGTTGTGTTAATATAAATACAGTGTGTTAAATATAAATACAGTGAATAAACTGTTAAATATAAATACAGTGTGTTAAATATAAATTAGTGGTGTTAATATAAATACAGTGTGTGTTAAATATAAATACAGTGTGTGTTAAATATAAATACAGTGTGTGTTAAATATAAATACAGTGTGTGTTAAGTATAAATACAGTGTGTGTTAAATATAAATACAGTGTGTGTTAAATATAAATACAGTGTGTGTTAAGTATAAATACAGTGTGTGTTAAAGTATAAATACAGTGTGTGTTAAATATAAATACTGTGTGTGTTGTATAAATGTGTGTTAAGTATAAATACAGTGTGTGTTAAATATAAATACTGTGTGTGTTAAGTATAAATACAGTACTGTGTGTGTTAAGTATAAATACAGTGTGTGTTAAATATAAATACTGTGTGTGTAAGTATAAATACAGTGTGTTAAATATAAATACAGTGTGTGTTAAATATAAATACAGTGGTGTTGTGTGTGTTAAGTATAAATACAGTGTGTTAAAGTATAAATACAGTGTGTGTTAAATATAAATACTGTGTGTGTTAAGTATAAATACAGTGTGTGTTAAATATAAATACTGTGTGTGTTAAGTATAAATACAGTGTGTGTTAAATATAAATACTGTGTGTGTTAAGTATAAATACAGTGTGTGTTAAGTATAAATACAGTGTGTTAAATATAAATACAGTGTGTGTTAAGTATAAATACAGTGTGTGTTAAATATAAATACAGTGTGTTAAATATAAATACAGTGTGTTAAATATAAATACAGTGTGTGTTAAGTATAAATACAGTGTGTGTTAAATATAAATACAGTGTGTGTTAAATATAAATACAGTGTGTGTTAAATATAAATACAGTGTGTGTTAAATATAAATAGAGTGTGTTAAATATAAATACAGTGTGTTAAATATAAATACAGTGTGTTAAATATAAATACAGTGTGTTAAATATAAATACAGTGTGTTAAATATAAATACAGTGTGTTAAATATAAATACAGTGTGTTAAATATAAATACAGTGTGTTAAATATAAATACAGTGTGTTAAATATAAATACAGTGTGTTAAATATAAATACAGTGTGTTAAATATAAATACAGTGTGTGTTAAATATAAATACAGTGTGTGTTAAATATAAATACAGTGTGTTAAATATAAATACAGTGTGTTAAATATAAATACAGTGTGTTAAATATAAATACAGTGTGTTAAATATAAATACAGTGTGTGTTAAATATAAATACAGTGTGTGTTAAATAATAAATACAGTGTGTGTTAAATATAAATACAATGTGTGTTAAGTATAAATACAGTGTGTGTTAAATATAAATACTGTGTGTGTTAAGTATAAATACAGTGTGTGTTAAATATAAATACTGTGTGTGTTAAGTATAAATACAGTGTGTGTTAAATATAAATACAGTGTGTGTTAAATATAAATACAGTGTGTGTTGATAATAAATACAGTGTGTGTTAAATATAAATACAATGTGTGTTAAATATAAATACAGTGTGTTAAATATAAATACAGTGTGTGTTAAATATAAATACAGTGTGTGTTAAATATAAATACAGTGTGTGTTAAGTATAAATACAGTGTGTGTTAAATATAAATACAGTGTGTGTTAAATATAAATACAGTGTGTTAAATATAAATACAGTGTGTGTTAAATATAAATACAGTGTGTTAAATATAAATACAGTGTGTGTTAAATATAAATACAGTGTGTTAAATATAAATACAGTGTGTGTTAAATATAAATACAGTGTGTGTTAAATATAAATACAGTGTGTGTTAAATATAAATACAGTGTGTTAAATATAAATACAGTGTGTGTTAAATATAAATACAGTGTGTGTTAAGTATAAATACAGTGTGTGTTAAAATAAATACAGTGTGTGTTAAATATAAATACAGTGTGTGTTAAATATAAATACAGTGTGTTAAATATAAATACAGTGTGTTAAATATAAATACAGTGTGTTAAATATAAATACAGTGTGTTAAATATAAATACAGTGTGTTAAATATAAATACAGTGTGTTAAATATAAATACAGTGTGTTAAATATAAATACAGTGTGTGTTGATAATTATGTGTTAAGTATAAATACAGTGTGTGTTAAATATAAATACAGTGTGTGTATAAATACAGTGTGTGTTAGTGTGTGTTAATATAAATACAGTGTGTGTTAAGTATAAATACAGTGTGTGTTAAATATAAATACAGTGTGTGTTAAGTATAAATACAGTGTGTGTTAAATATAAATACAGTGTGTGTTAAGTATAAATACAGTGTGTGTTAAATATAAATACAGTGTGTGTTAAGTATAAATACAGTGTGTGTTAAATATAAATACAATGTGTGTTAAATATAAATACAGTGTGTTAAATATAAATACAGTGTGTTAAATATAAATACAGTGTGTTAAATATAAATACAGTGTGTGTTGAATAAATACTGTGTGTGTTAAGTATAAATACAGTGTGTGTTAAATATAAATACATGTGTGTTAAATATAAATACAGTGTGTGTTAAGTATAAATACAGTGTGTGTTAAATATAAATACAGTGTGTGTTAAGTATAAATACAGTGTGTGTTAAATATAAATACAGTGTGTTAAATATAAATACAGTGTGTTAAATATAAATACAGTGTGTGTTAAGTATAAATACAGTGTGTGTTAAATATAAATACAGTGTGTGTTAATATAAATAGTGTGTGTTAAGTATAAATACAGTGTGTGTTAAATATAAATACAATGTGTGTTAAATATAAATACAGTGTGTTAAATATAAATACAGTGTGTTAAATATAAATACAGTGTGTTAAATATAAATACAGTGTGTTAAATATAAATACAGTGTGTTAAATATAAATACAGTGTGTTAAATATAAATACAGTGTGTTAAATATAAATACAGTGTGTTAAATATAAATACAGTGTGTTAAATATAAATACAGTGTGTTAAATATAAATACAGTGTGTTAAATATAAATACAGTGTGTTAAATATAAATACAGTGTGTTAAATATAAATACAGTGTGTGTTAAATATAAATACAGTGTGTGTTAAATATAAATACAGTGTGTGTTAAGTATAAATACAGTGTGTGTTAAATATAAATACAGTGTGTGTTAAGTATAAATACAGTGTGTGTTAAATATAAATACTGTGTGTGTTAAGTATAAATACAGTGTGTGTTAAATATAAATACAGTGTGTGTTAAGTATAAATACAGTGTGTGTTAAATATAAATACTGTGTGTGTTAAGTATAAATACAGTGTGTGTTAAATATAAATACAGTGTGTGTTAAGTATAAATACAGTGTGTGTTAAGTACAAATAGTGTGTGTTAAGTATAAATACAGTGTGTGTTAAATATAAATACAGTGTGTGTTAAATATAAATAGAGTGTGTTAAGTATAAATACAGTGTGTGTTAAGTATAAATACAGTGTGTGTTAAATATAAATACAGTGTAATATAAATACAGTAAAGTATAAATACAGTGTGTGTTAAATATAAATACAGTGTGTGTTAAATATAAATACAGTGTGTGTTAAATATAAATACAGTGTGTTTTGATAATAAATACAGTGTGTGTTAAATATAAATACAGTGTGTGTTAAATATAAATACAGTGTGTGTTAAATATAAATACAGTGTGTTAAATATAAATACATTTATTTGTGATACATACGACAGTCTGCAGGTTCATCAGAACCATCACCACAATCATCCACAGTGTCACACTTCCACCACAACGGAATACACTCGTCTGTACCACAACGAAACTGCGCACACAAACATACACAACATAAATGATTCTTGTAACACGGCATGTTAGTGTGAAAGAGTTAATAATGCTGAGACGTGTCACCTGGCTGGAGGTGCAGTTAGAAAGGCAGGTCTTGCTGTCATTGGCCAGATAAAAGTGGGTGGGGCATGCACACCTGTAGGCTCCGCCCGGAGACAATAAACACAGGTGACTGCAGCCTCCATTATTCACCTGACACTGATGCTTCACAACTACACACAACAACAACAACAACAACAACATTTAGTTTTATTACCAAAATCTTATTTCTTATTAAAATGTGTTTGTCAGTTTGTGATATTAGTGGTTTAACAGGACACATAATTCACGGCTCTGTACGTATTCCAGTTTTTTAGTAACAGTTTGGATCAAAGTGAAACAGTTAGTAGGAATGCAAAAGAAAATATACTAATTGCCAATTTTTTATTTGTGAATAACAGCTTCAATTTTGAAAATAATTTCAATCATTTTAAATTAAAACTAACTCTAACCATAACCCTAAACCTAAACTTAAACCTAAACTTAAACCTAAACCACACACTATGAAACTCATTTACAAGGCAGAAACTAAACAAACTTGGGCTTTTCTACATCTTCAAACGGATTCTAAGTAGGTTTATAGGATTGCATTCTGTACATGTGTGTGTTGTGTGTGTGTGTGTGTGTGTGTGTGTGTGTGTGTGTGTGTGTGTGTGTGTGTGTGCACCGAACGGAAAGCCATTTACTAGTTTGGTAAGAATATGCCTACCTTTAACCCCTAACATATTTATATACATATATGTGTATGTGTGTGTATGTGTATTTTAACAATCGGGCTGGCGTAGTGGATGATAAATTTTGACATCCTGGATGGTTTGCCAGGAGCTGAGCATTTCCACTCGCATCTCTCCCGAGGTTTTATGAGCTCGATTCAGTGTTCTCTTCTTCTGATCGCTCCAGTATAAAAAATCCTCAAACATGGTGAGACTCGTCACTTCGCCCATGTCCTCGTTAAACACTTTAATGAGACGAGACGGAATCAGTTAGTGGCCAAGATTGAACACTGCCAGCGCACTCAGCAAACCCAGGGGGACACATGGCCGTACATACACACGCGCACACACACACGCGCGCACACACACACACACACACACACACACGCGCGCACACACACACACACACACGCGCGCGTGCGCAGGCACGAACGAACGCAGACACGCATGCAGACACACAGACGCTGCAGTATTTTATTGTTCTAGTGGTATTATATCGCTGCTTCGGTATTTGATCGTTCTAGCGGTATTTTATCATTGTAGCGGTATTATATCGTTCTAGCGCTATTTTATCGTTGGGCTGTATTTTATTGTTACGGTGGTATTTTATCGCTCTAGTGGTATTTTATCGTTATGGCGGTATTTTATCGCTCTAGTGGTATTTTATCGTTATGGCGGTATTTTATCGCTCTAGTGGTATTTTATCGTTATGGCGGTATTTTATCGTTACGGTGGTATTTTATCGTTATGGCGGTATTTATCGCTTAGTGGTATTTTATCGTTATGGCGGTATTTTATCGCTCTTGTTGTGGCGGTATTTTAGCGTTACGGTGGTATTTTACCATTACGGTGGTATTTTACCGTTGCGGCTGTATTTTATTGTTGCGGCGGTATTTTATTGTTCTAGCTGTATTTTATCGTTGCGGCGGTATTTTATCATTACTGTGGTATTTTATCATTATGGTGGCATTTTATTGTTCTAGCGGGATTTTATCTTTGCGGCGGTATTTTATTGTTGCGGTGGTATTTTATTGTTGCGGCGGTATTTTATCATTACTGTGGTATTTTATCGTTACAGCGGTATTTTATCATTACTGTGGTATTTTATCGTTACAGCGGTATTTTAGCATTACGGTGGTATTTTATTGTTTTAGAGGTATTTTATCATTGTGACGGTATCTTATCGTTATGGTGGTATTTTATCGTTGCGGCAGTATTTTATCATTACGGTGGTTCTAGCGGTATTTTATCATTGCTGCAGTATTTTATCGTTATGGTGGTATTTTATCGTTGCGGCAGTATTTTATCATTACGGTGGTTCTAGCGGTATTTTATCATTGCTGCGGTATTTTATCGTTACGGCGATATTTTAACGTTGCGGCAGTATGTTATTGTTACAGCGGTATTTTATCGTTATGGCAATATTTTATTGTAATGGTGGTATTTTATCGTTACGCCGGTATTTTATCGTTATGGCGGTATTTTTTTATTAGCGTTGTGTCATTTTCTCTGTGTTGCGCGTCTCAAACCTCGATGTGTCTTTGATCCGTTCATGTCTGAAAACAGGATGCGGCCGCCGTCTGCCCAGTAGATCCTGCTGTTGACGTAGTCGATGGTAAGCGCAGATGGAGCGTGTATTGCAGTATTGATGATCACTCGAGGATGACTCCCGTCCAGCCCCATCCGACCGATGTGTGCGTCCTCGCAGCAGTCTATCCAGAACACGTAACTGTAAGAGTAAAACACACCAGCGTCTCGACTCCAACGTCCTGCAGAGGTCACACTCTAACCACATCCTGATTCTGACTTACAAACACACACACACAACCCTGACTCACACACACACACAACCCTGACTCACTCACACACACACACCTGACTCACACTCAACCCTAACTCACACACACTCATACCTGATTCACACACACTCACACTTGACTCACACTCACACACAACCCTGACTCACTCACACACACACACACACACACACACACGACTCGCACTCAACCCTGACTCACACACACTCATACCTGACTCACACTCACACACACACACACTCAAGCCTGACTCACACACACATAATGAGGCCTGACTCACACTCGCTCTCACACACACTCAGGCCTGACTTACAATCACTCACACCTGACTCACACTCACTCCCACTCCCACTCACACAAACACTCACGCCTGAGTCACACTCAATATTATTTTCACCTTCATCGTTCTGAGTGAAGAACTGAAGGTTGTTCTCTAAAACGGACTGCTATTCATCCTTCTGTTTACACTAAAGATTCAGCTAAAGGAAGCAGCTTCATAGCACACTGCTACCACCACCATGCTTCACCATGGGTGTGTCATTTTGCATTACTACCGTTCCACAGTGAAATCTTGTACATCTTTGGGTGAAACCAGGAACCCCACCTCATCTTTTATTTGGGGTTAAAACTGAAAAGAGATCTGAGATCATACTTTTATAAAAGGGTGTAGAACTGTAGAAATGTATAAAGGATTACCCAGTTAAAGGATTCAGTGTGACAGAAGAAGGGTTCTGTAGGCCAGAGCTCAGCAGGATAGTGGGGTAAAGTCCATTCGCCTTCGCTACCTCCAGGGTTTTTCTCTCAGCATCGCACCAGTACAGGTTTCTTCCGATCCAGTCGACCGCCAGTGCGTTCGGCACCGAGGTCCTGTGGATCACCTGGTAACAAATAAAGAAATAATTATAACTGTTCTTTAATGTAACATTTACATTACATTTACAGCATTTGGCAGAGGCCCTTATCCAGAGTGACTTACAATTGAGGGTTAAGGGCCTTGCTCAAGGACCCACTAGTAGCAACTTGGCGGTGGTGGTGGTGGAGTTTGAACCCATGATCTTCCGGTCCAGAGTCCAACACCTTAACCACTGGGCTACACACCTCCCTAACAGTCAGGATCTTCTGGGTACGCGGACTCGGTTTTGCTCTACAAGTTCGGGTTCGGTTATTTTTGAGTGTCCTGGGCTCTTCTCAAGCCACAATAATCAGTATCTTAAAATCAGATCTCATCAGATACCGAAGATTATTTGGCCACAGACGATCTCTGCCCCACACACCGCCTTTGGGAGAGTCACTGCGCCACACACTGCCTCAGAGACGGGTCCCAGAGGGTGGCCCCCAGGAGGTTTGCTCTGCGATTAAATCGGCCTTTCATTGTACTCAGTGTCATCCACATCAATATCCCCATCCTGCATTTGGGTCCTACTACCGCCCACTAATAACAGCTTAGGATTAATAAAAAAAGCATTAAAGACAAATAATTACAATGTAGTGGGAGGAGCTTTATTTATAACAGTGAGAGTGAATTAGTGAAGTGAAGTGCATTAATTATAATGTTTTTGGAGGAGTTTAATTTAGGGATGCAGTGAGGGAGTCGTGCTGCATCTCTGCAAAACTATGATGTTCAGAATAAATAAATATAGATGTCTTCAGTATATATGGGTTGGAGTGTTTCCTCACACAGAGCGAGATGTTCCAGCTCAACACACCGTGTTCCTCACACAAACTGCTCCACGTCCCACAGGCACTTTGTAAACTTCACTCTAAATGATGTAACACAACCGCAACTCTTTTACCTCGTACACTGTGTTTACTCTCACAGACCATCACATCAAACATCATACAAACACACAAACGCACAAACGAGCGCACAAACACACACACACACACACACACACACGCACCTTGAGATCACTCCCATTAATGCGCATCCTGTTGATCCTGTGGCCACTTGGGCGACTGCTGTCAATCCAAAACATCAAATCCCTTCTGTAGTCAAAATCCAATGACAGAATGTTACTAACACCCTGTAGAGAGAGAGAGAGAGAAAGAGAGAGAGAGAGCACATGATATAAAGGGGATAGATGAAGGAAAAAGTAAAGAAAGAAAGACAAAAAGAAAGAAAGATAAATGTAAAGAAACAGAGAAAGAGGGAGAGTAGAGCCCAAGAAAGGCAAAGACAAAGAGTGAAATAAAGAGAAGGAAAAAGAGAGAGAGAAATATAGAGAAATCGAGAGAGTGAGAGGGAAATAGTGAAATTGAGAGCGAGATTGAGAAATGGAGAGAGAGTGAGTGAGTGAGAGGGAAATAGAGAAATGGAGAGAGAGAGAGAGAGTTGAGAGAGAAAAACATGTGGAGATGGAGAAAGAAAGAGAGAGAGAGAGAGAGAAGTGGGGAGAGAGAGAGAAAGAGAAAGAGAGAGAGAGGATTAATCAGTTATAAATCAGAGATTAAATGTTTTTAATGATCTCTCGGCCAATCAGAAAGTCTTCATCAGTGATTATGTCACACTTCATTCCTGTTCTAACGCCCTCATCGGTGACAAGCTAAAATAATCCACATATTAATCCATCTCTCACACACAAAACACACACTGCATACCATCTCCATCTCTCACACACACACACACACACACACACACACACACACACACACACACACACACACATTAATCCATCTCTCTCTCTCACACACACACACACACAGCTCCAGGGTGTGTGTAATGAGCATAATTTGGCTTTTATATGGTAAAGAGGATCTGTCTGTATCGTTTTATTACAGTCTCTGTGTGAGTGTGTGTGTGTGTATGCGTGGTGTGTTTTTTGTGGTGTGTTGCGCGCGTTGTCGTATGTTAATACATTGAGGTGTAATAAACACAGAAAAGGGGAGGAGCTATAAGAGGACCGCAGCTATACATTGAGATCCTTGAGGTTTTTACTGTAGTTAATAAACTTTAGTGAGAACTTTCTGGTGAAAACTCCAACAAGAAGCTCCGTTTTAACTCCCACCTTCTGACCAATCAGAGTGCAGCAGTGTGTTAACAGTTGTGAGTTTGGCGTGCCGAACGGACCGCGGTGTTGGCGTCCTCACCTGCTTCAGCAGTGTGTAGTTGGAGCCGTCTAGACTGATCCGTCTGATCTCGTGATGATCGGCCAGAATCAGGAACGGCTCGTCTGCCGAGAAATAGACGAATATTTATTTTTAATAATATTAATAATATTATAAAATAATATTTTAGAATATTTGATAAATAAAATTTATAAATAGAAAATGGAATACAATACATGTGTGTGTGTGTGTGTGTGTGTGTGTGTGTGTGTGTGTGTGTCGGTACCTGGACACAGCTTCGCAGCTGTGTGAGTTTGTCTCCAGTGCTTTGTATCCGTCTGCACACACACACTTGTACGACCCGTAGACGTAGGTGTTAATACACTGCTGGCTGCACGGGAATCGCTCTACACACTCGTTAACGTCTACACACGTCCGTCCGTCCGTCTTCAAGCGGGAAACCGGGCCAGCACACACACTGAGGTGCAACATATACACCCACACACACGAAACATATTGAAGTACCACTGAATCTATTATTATTAAGGAAAGAAACATTCATATTATTCTCTTGGCTCCGCCCCCAACTCCACCTCATAACTATTATTTCATTCATCTTCTACCGCTTTATCCGATCTTCACTCGGGTCACGGGGAAGTCTGTGCCTATCTCAGGTGTCTATGGGCATTAAGGCAGGATACACCACTGGATGGAATACCAACCCATTGCAGGACACACAACACACACACACACACACACACACACACACACCACACACACACACACACACACACACACACACACATACACTAGGGACAATTTTCCAAGGTGCCAATCAACCTACCGTGCATGTTTTGGACCGGGAGGAAAGGAAACTGGAGAACCCGGAGAAAAAAAAAAACCCCTGAGGCACGGGGAGAACATGCAAACTCCACACACACATGGACCGAGACGGGAATCGAACCCGGACCCTGGCGGTGTGAGGCAACGTGCTAACCACTAAGCCACAGTGCCCCCATAACTATTATAATTTGTGTTATTTGTGTACACGAAGCCTGGTGTGTTTGTACCTTGGTGTGGTTCTTTACGAGCAGCTTTGTAAACAGTTTTTTTGGATATGCGGGCCAAAAAAATTCATGTCATTGTGATCCACAATAAAAAAAATGGATTAATAAGTGTGAAATGGGTTTTTTTTCTAGTTTTTTTTTATATCTTTATAAGCTGCCGTGATTCACGGAAACGTCTGAACTCTCACACGTCCGATTCACCACACTGTCTATTTCACATCTGTTTCAAAGCCGATTTAAGATGTTGTGTGTGTGTGGTGTGTGTGGTGTGTGTGTGTTGTTAGGTTGTCAGTTTGTATATTTAACTCTGAGAAAGCAGCAGGACGTGACAATGTCAGTGCACAGTGTAAATAAGAGAGCGTTAACACATAATTAAACTTCACAAAAACAACAACAACAACAACACACATCTGGAGAGGAGAAAGGAAACGCAGCAGCTGAAAATCTCTAAAAACACAATGTAGAATAAAATCAGGACTAAACGTCTCCTCGTGCTCTTCATTGTAAAAAAGAGAAAAGGTGAAAGTTGATTGGAGCTGCTTTGGTGTGAATTTGTAGTGTATATGAAGGTAGGAGATGATGTGGAGCTGACGGAGCGAGGCGGAGTGTGTGTTCCTGCCAAAAATGTCACATCGCAGCAGCACTTTACTTTACGACGAGCGCCAAACAGATGGTGTCTATTTCCTACCAGCGCTGCTCCTCAAGCCTTCTATCTCAGGTGTGTATTTCACAGGAACATGTGATGCAGAAAACATGGTGTCAAGTGAACACACTAAAGTAAACATCAGAGCAACATCTACAGTACTGAGGAACATCACACATCTCACATCAACAACACTGAGGTACAGCACTGAGGAACATCACACACATTTACAGTCTGTACAGCACTGAGGAACATCACACATCATCACAGTCAACAACACTGAGGAACATCATCTACAGCACTGAGGAACATCACACGTCATCTACAGCACTCTACAGAACATCATCTACAGCACTGAGAACATCACACATCTACAGTACTGAGGAACATCACACATCATCTACAGCACTGAGGAACATCACACATCATCTACAGCACTGAGGAACATCACACATCATCTACAGCACTGAGGAACATCACACATCATCTACAGCACTGAGGAACATCACACATCACACACATCTACAGCACTACAGACTGAGAACATCACACGTCACACACCATCTACAGTACTGAGGAACATCACAACATCACTGAGGAACATCATCTCAACAACACAGCACTGAGGAACATCACACACCATCTACAGTACTGAGGAACATCACACACCATCTACAGCACTGAGTAACATCCACACATCTATTTACAGTACTGAGGAACATCACACACCATCTACAGCACTGAGGAACATCACACACCATCTACAGCACTGAGGAACATCACACACCATCTACAGTACTGAGGAACATCACACATCATCTACAGAACATCACACATCATCTACAGTACTGAGGAACATCACACATGAGGAACATCACACAACACTGAGTAACATCACACATCACACACTGAGGAACATCACACATCATCTACAGCACAGCACTGAGGAACATCACACACCATCTACAGTACTGAGGAACATCACACATCCACTGAGCACTGAGGAACATCACACACCATCTACAGAACACCCACACCACTGAGGAACATCACACACCATCTACAGCACTGAGGAACATCTGAGTAACACACCATCATTTACAGTACTGAGGAACATCACACACACACCATCTACAGTACTGAGGAACATCACACATCATCTACAGCACTGAGGAACATCACACATCATCTACAGCACTGAGGAACATCACACACCATCTACAGCACTGAGGAACATCACACACCATCTACAGCACTGAGGAACATCACACGTCATCTACAGAACTGAGGAACATCACACACGTCATCTACAGCACTGAGGAACATCACACGTCATCTACAGCACTGAGGAACATCACAACATCTACACTGAGGAACATCACACACCATCTACAGTACTGAGTAACATCACACATCATCTACAGTACTGAGTAACATCACACATCATTTACAGTACTGAGTAACATCACACATCATTTACAGTACTGAGTAACATCACACATCATTTACAGTACTGAGTAACATCACACATCATCTACAGTACTGAGGAACATCACACACCATCTACAACTGAGTAACATCACACATCATTTACAGTACTGAGTAACATCACACATCATTTACAGTACTGAGTAACATCACACACCATCTACAGAACATACACACACTAAGGAACATCACACACTACAGCACTGAGGAACATCACACATCATTTACATCACACCATCTACTGAGTAACATCACACATCATTTACAGAACTAGCACTGAGGAACATCACACACATCTCTGAGGAACATCACACACCATCTACAGCACTGAGGAACATCACACACCACTGAGGAACATCACACACCATCTACAGTACTGAGGTACCATCAACATCACACATCACACACCATCTACAGAACTCACACACATCTACACTGAGGAACATCACACACTGAGGAACATCACACACTGAGGAACATCACACACCATCTACATACTAAGGAACATCACACACATCTACAGAACTGAGGAACATCACACACCATCTACAGAACATCACACACCATCTACTGAGGAACATCACACACCATCTACAGCACTGAGGAACATCACACATCATCACACACCATCTACAGAACATCACACACCATCTACTGAGGAACATCACACACATCTACAGCACTGAGTAACATCATCAGAACACCACACACCATCTACAGCACTGAGAACACCACACACCATCTACAGCACTAACATCACACATCATCTACAGTACTGAGGAACATCACACACCATCTACAGTACTGACTGAGGAACATCACACACCATCTACAGTACTGAGTAACATCACACATCATTTACAGTACTGAGTAACATCACACACATACATACTGAGGAACATCACACATCATCTACAGTACTGAGTAACATCACACACATCATTTACAGTACTGAGTAACATCACACACATCACTGAGTAACATCATTTACAGTACTGAGGAACATCACACACCATCTACAGTACTGAGGAACATCACACACCATCTACAGCACTGTCATCTACTGAGCACTGAGGAACATCACACATCATCTACAGTACTGAGGAACATCACACATCATCTACAGCACTGAGGAACATCACAACATCACTGAGGAACATCACACACCATCTACAGCACTGAGGAACATCACACACCATCTACACACTGAGGAACATCACACACCATCTCAACAACAGTACTGAGGAACATCACACACCATCTACAGTACTGAGAACTGAGGAACATCACACATCATCTACAGCATCTACAGCACTGAGGAACATCACACACCATCTACACACTGAGGACACACACACCATCTACACCACTACAGAACATCATCTACAGTACTGAGGAACATCACAACATACAGTACTGAGACCACACACCATCTACAGTACTGAGGAACATCACACACCATCTGTCATTCTCTACACAACACACCCAACTCACACTACCCCATCACACAGGTACACACTGAGGAACATCACACACATCAACAGCACAGGAACATCACACACCATCTACACTGAGGAACATCACAACATCACACATCACACACCATCTACAGTACAGCACTGAGGAACATCACACACATCATCTACTGAGTAACATCACACATCATCTACAGTACTGAGGAACATCACACACCATCTACAGCACTGAGTAACATCACACATCACACACCATCTACAGCACTGAGGAACATCACACACCATCTACAGCACTGAGGAACATCACACACCATCTACAGTCACACACTGAGGAACATCACACATCATCTACAGCACTGAGGAACATCACACACCATCTACAGCTACTGAGGAACATCACACACATCATCTACACTGAGGAACATCTGAGGAACACACCATCTACAGCACTGAGGAACATCACACACCATCTACAGCACTGAGGAACATCACACATCATCTACAGAACTGAGGAACATCACACACCATCTACAACTGATGAGGAACATCACACACCATCTACAGCACTGAGGAACATCACACATCATCTGAGGAACACTGAGGAACATCACACATCATCTACAGCACTGAGGAACATCACACATCATGAGGAACTACACACTACTGAGGTAACATCACACATCATACAACATCACACACCATACAGTACTGAGTAACATCACACACATCATTTACAGTACTGAGGAACATCACACACCATCTACAGCACTGAGTAACATCACACATCATCTACAGTACTGAGGAACATCACACACCATCTACAGTACTGAGGAACATCACACATCATCTACAGCACTAAGGAACATCACACACCATGAGGAACTACTGAGTACTCCACACACCATCTACAGCACTGAGGAACATGAGGACCACATCACACATCACACACCATCTACAGTACTGAGAACATCACACACACTACAGAACTACAGACTGAGTAACATCACACACCATCTACAGTACTGAGGAACATCACACACCATCTACAGCACTGAGGAACATCACACACCATCTACAGTACTGAGGAACATCACACACCATCTACAGCACTGAGGAACATCACATCACACACATCTACACTGAGATCTACAGTACTGAGTAACATCACACACCATCTACAGTACAGCACTGAACATCACACACCATCTACAGTAAGGAACATCACACACCATCTACAGAACATCACACACTGAGTAAGGAACATCACACACCATCTACAGTACTGAGGAACATCACACATCATCTACAGTACTGAGGAACATCACACACCATCTACAGTACTGAGGAACATCACACACCATCTACAGTACTGAGGAACATCACACACCATCTACAGTACTGAGGAACATCACACACCATCCTGAGAAACACATACACACACACATATACAACCCACCTTGTAGCCCACAGGGAGGTCGTAACAGTCCTGTGTGCACTGACTGACACGTCGGTTCAAACACTCGTTATTGTTGCAGTTCCGCTCGTCTGATTGGTCGCCGCAGTCGTCGTGGCGATCGCACACGCTCAGTAGAGGCACACAGCGTCC
>JACRUU010000018.1:4888597-4893597 GCA_030449085.1 Kryptopterus vitreolus
AACCATGGACATGTACAGCTGTGATCCTCCACTGGAAACCACACAGACAGATGATGTAGTGTTGTGATGCTGGTGCAGGTTTGATCTCCTCACTGACACGGAGGGAAAGTTTCATGCAGCGTATAAAGACGTCTGATAGAATTATGGAGCTGCGAGTTCGTGTGGAGAAAAGTCATGTGTCCCAATACATTTGGCCATACAGTGTACATAAGGAGGTGGGAGCTCAGTGGTTAAGGCATTGGGCTCTGGACCGGAAGGTCACAGGTTCAAATCCCAGCACCACCCAGCTGCCACTAGTGGGCCCTTGAGGAAGGCCCTTAACCCTCAACTGCTCAGTTGTAAGTCGCTGTGTATAAGGACATCTGCCAAACAGTGTAAGTAGAAATGTCTCTTAATAAACTTTGTCTCTTTATTCTCACGCTACTGAGAAACTGCAAAAACAATATGAAGTGCTGACACTGGAGACTCCTTACATGCATGTGATCAGTGATGGACCAATCAGAGAGGAGAACGGTGATAGTATGGTGCAGTGTAGTGTGTGTTCCCCGATCTCACCGCAGTACTCTCTCCTCTCATCTGACGCGTCCTTGCAGTGAGGGACGCCGTCACACACCAGCTCGTAGTCTATACACTCTCCACTCACACACACAAACTCCGAGTGTGTGTTACACGAGGAGTTCAGCACTGAGAGCATAAAACACACCGTTACTGACACGCAAACATTCAAAACAACATATATAACAAATATAACACACACACACAGAGAGAGGGAGGGAGAGACAGAGAGAGAGACAGAGAGAGACAGAGAGAGAGAGACAGAGAGAGAGAGAGAGAGAGAGAGACAGAGAGAGAGGGAGAGAGAGGGAGAGAGAGAGAGATAGAGAGGAGAGAGACAGAGAGAGGGAGAGAGAGAGAGGGAGAGAGACTGAGAGAGGGAGAGAGACAGAGAGAGAGAGAGAGACAGAGAGAGGGAGAGAGACAGAGAGAGAGGGAGAGAGACAGAGAGAGAGAGGGAGAGAGATAGAGAGAGATAGAGACAGAGAGGGAGAGAGATAGAGAGAGAGACAGAGAGACAGTGTGAGAGAGAGAGAGAGAGAGAGAGACTTACATACACATCTGTTGTCATGCAGCAGTGTTCTCTCTCCTCGACAGGAGCAGGTGACAGTAGAGTTTGGGGTCAGAAGGCAAAGGTCGCTACAGCCTCCATTATTTACATTACACAGGGACAGTTCACCTACACACACACACACACACACACACACACACACACACACACACACACACACACACACACACACACACACACACACACACACACACACACACACACACAAACGTGAGCATGAGAAGGGTGGTGGTGAAGGGTGGTGGTGGCTTAGTGGTTAAGGTGTTGGATTCTGGACCGGAAGATCGCAGGTTCAAACCCTGCAACCTCCAAGCTACCATTGGTGGGCCCTTGAGCAAGGCCCTTAACCCTCAATTGCTCAGTTGTAAGTCGCTCTGGATAAGGACGTCTGCCAAATACCTTTAATAATGAGAATAATGTAGGAAGGTGTAATAGAGCTGTGTGTGATCAGGTGTATGACAGTGTGTATTAGAGACGGGAAGTACAAATACTTCGGTACTTGAGTAGATTTCTCTTGTACTTTACTTTCAGCACTGCTTCACTTTCGCTCATTACATTTGTACACAAATATCTGTACTTTCTGCTCCTTCTTTCATTTTCAAACCAGATTTTAATTTCAATCTATTTGGTGTTTTTTCTTCTTCACAATCTCTCTCTCTTTCTCTCTCTCTCGCTCTGTTTCTTCACCAGTGAGAGATCGTAGAGAGCCCCTATGTTCCCTCTGCACCACTATGCTGGAATCAGAATGCAGTAAGGATTCTGGAGCTGATCGCCATCCCCGGCAGAGGTCAGGAGCTCAGCACCTTCAGCAGGACTCTGGAGCTCGGAGACGCCCCACTAGGCAGGACTGTGTAGCTCGGTGCCATCCCCAGCATGTTTGCACCCTCGGCAGCACTCGGGAGCTCAGCAGTGTGATTGGCAGGACTGAGGACTTTGACGCCACCCTCAGCAGAGGTCTGGTACTTAGTGGCGATCTGTATCTTTGTAACGCCCCAAAGCTTATCCCTCAGCTTGATGCCCTCAGCAGGGTTCTGGAGCTGAGCGGTGTCCCCAGCGGGGCTTTGTGCCCGGAAGATCGAGAGACTCTATAAGCCTTCCAAGAGGGCGTAGAACTTCTCTCTGTCCTGGAGGCTAAACGGCAGAAAATGCATTGCCTGCCAGTTTGTGGGCCAGCCCAACGCTTTGGTGCATCCAGGGGGGGCCATGTTTCGGCCAGGTTATTCTGTCAGACGTGGTGCGAGGAAGGAACCAAGAGCAGGATGCAAACAGGCTTCAAAAATAATAGTCTTTAATGAGTGAAGGCAGCCAGAGGACAGAGCAAAGGGGCAAAGGCATAAACATAAACCAAAACCAATCCAGAGTCAAGGCACATAAAAACAGGGCGAAATCAATAACACAAAACTCAAACAAAAGGACAGAAACAAACGGCAAACATAAATCGAGCACGAAGGCAGAACATTGATCTGAGACAAGAACTGTGTGTGCAGAGAAACCGGGAGTGTGTAGAGTGAACCCTGGAGTGTGTAGAGCGAAACCAGAGTGTGTAGAGCGAAACTGGGAGTGTGTAGAGTGAACCCCGGAGTGTGTAGAGCGAACCCTGGAGTGTGTAGAGCGAACCCCGGAGTGTGTGCAGAGCGAAACTGGGAGTGTGTACAGCGAACCCTGGAGTGTGTGCGTCGAAACCGGGAGTGTGTAGAGCGAAACCGGGAGTGTGTAGAACGAACCCCGGAGTGTGTAGAGCCAAACTGTGAGTGTGTAGAGCGAGCCCGGGAGTGTGTAGAGTGAACCCCGGAGTGTGTAGAGCCAAACTGTGAGTGTGTAGAGCGAACCCCGGAGTGTGTGTGGCGAAACCGGGAGTGTGTAGAGCGAACCCCAGAGTGTCTGCAGAGCGAAACTGGGAGTGTGTAGAGTGAACCCCGAAGTGTGTAGAGCGAACCCCAGAGTGTGTGAGGTGAAACCGGGAGTGTGTAGAGCGAACCCCGGGGTGTGTAGAGCGAACCCCGGAGTGTGTGTGGCGAAACCGGGAGTGTGTAAAGCGAACCCCAGAGTGTCTGCAGAGCGAAACTGGGAGTGTGTAGAGTGAACCCCGAAGTGTGTAGAGCGAACCCCAGAGTGTGTGGAGGTGAAACCGGGAGTGTAGAGCGAACCCGGGGTAGTGTGTAGAGCGAACCCGGAGTGGAGTAGAGCGAACCCCGGAGTGTGTGTGGCGAAACCAGAGTGTGTAGAGCGAACCCCAGAGTGTGTAGAGCGAAACCGGGAGTGTGTAGAGCGAACCCGGGGGTGTGTAGAGCGAACCCCGGAGTGTGTGTGGCGAAACCGGGAGTGTGTATAGCGAACTGGAGTGTGTAGAGCAAACCTGGAGTGTGTGCGGGAGTGTGTAGAGCAAGACCTGGAGTGTGTAGAGTGAACCCCAGAGTGTGTATAGCAAAACTGGGAGTGTGTAGAGCAAAACTGGGAGTGTGTAGAGTGAACCCCAGAGTGTGTAGAGTAGTGTGTAGAGTGAACCCCAGAGTGTGTGTAGAGCAAAACTGGGAGTGTGTAGAGCGAACTGGGAGTGTGTAGAGTGAACCCCAGAGTGTGTAGAGTGAGCAAAACCCCAGAGTGTGTGAAGAGTGAACCCCGGAGTGTGTAGAGTGAACCCCAGAGTGTGAAGAGTGAACCCCGGAGTGTGTAGAGTAAACCCCGGAGTGTGAAGAGTGAACCCCGGAGTGTGTAGATCGAAACCGGGAGTGTGTATAGTGAACTCTGGAGTGTGTGCGGCAAGACCGGGAGTGTGTAGAGTGAACCCCAGAGTGTGTAGAGTGAACCCCTGGAGTGTGTGCGGAAGACCGGGAGTGTGTAGAGCGAACCCCAAACGGTTGGGAGTGTGTAGAGTAGAACCCCGGAAACCCGGAGAGAGTGAACCCCAGAGTGTGTAGAGTGAACCCTGGAGTGTGTGCGGCGAAACCGGGAGTGTGTAGAGCCAAACTGTGAGTGTGTAGAGCGAACCCGGGAATGTGTAGAGTGAATCCTGGAGTGTGTAGAGCCAAACTGTGAGTGTGTAGAGCGAACCCCGGAGTGTGTGTGACGAAACCGGGAGTGTGTAAAGCGAACCCCAGAGTGTCTGCAGAGCGAAACTGGGAGTGTGTAGAGTGAACCCCAAAGTGTGTAGAGCGAACCCCAGAGTGTGTGAGGTGAAACCGGGAGTGTGTAGAGCGAACCCCGGGGGTGTGTAGAGCGAACCCCGGAGTATGTGTGGCGAAACCGAGAGTGTGTAGAGCGAAACCGGGAGTGTGTAGAGTGAACCCCAGAGTGTGTAGAGCGAAACCGGGAGTGTGTATAGCGAAACCGGGAGTGTGTATAGCGAAACCGGGAGTGTGTAGAGCGAACTCTGGAGTGTGTGCAGCAAGACCTGGAGTGTGTAGAGTGAACCCCAGAGTGTGTATAGTGAAACCGGGAGTGTGTAGAGCGAAACTGGGAGTGTGTAGAGCGAAACCCCGGAGTGTGTAGTGTGTAGAGCGAAACCGGGAGTGTGTATAGCGAACTCTGGAGTGTGTAGCAGCAAGACCAAAAATGGGAGTGTGTAGAGCAAAACCAGGAGTGTGTAGAGTGAACCCCAGAGTGTGTATAGCAAAACTGGGAGTGTGTAGAGCAAAACTGGGAGTGTGTAGAGTGAACCCCAGAGTGTGAAGAGTGAACCCCAATGGAGTGTTGTGTAGAGAGTGTGAAGAGTGAACCCCGGAGTGTGTAGAGTGAACCCCGGAGTGTGAAGAGTGAACCCCGGAGTGTGTAGAGTAAACCCCGGAGTGTGAAGAGTGAACCCCGGAGTGTGTAGATCGAAACCGGGAGTGTGTATAGTGAACTCTGGAGTGTGTGCGGCAAGACCGGGAGTGTG
>JACRUU010000018.1:4906097-4913597 GCA_030449085.1 Kryptopterus vitreolus
GGGTGGCCCGCGATGTAACAGAGTGAAAGACTACGAGGAAAACCCAGGCGGTGGAAAAGGAAGGCGGACTCCCGAACCATAAAACTGTTGGTGTGTCCCGGCGTGAGAACGAGGGAAAGCGTTAATGAAAGTGAAAGAGAATAAAAGACTGCTGTGCTCAGTGAACAATTCTGTCTGTCTTCCTTCCATATTGTAAAAAGAAATCTGTTACGAGACCTATTTGGGGATGAATACACTGTCCAACATGAGATAATCACAGGGTTGCCAGGTTCTAGATTTTTACTGCAAAATGCACCCGTTTGACATCAGGGGGATTATTGAGTAATTGCTATCTATACATCAGAAAGTCACCTACACAAAGAGTGAGAAAAAAGCAAAAAAAGTGTCGGAAGACTTATGAGGATGTAATTGAATATAAGGGTGTTTTGCTGAAATGGCGTGCGGGATTACAGCCGTTATCATTTAATGCACTAAAAGTGAAGGTGAACATGAACGAAAGCGAGCTGCTGAACTGTGTGTTTTTACTTCTATAAATCCATGAGATAAAAGTGCTATGAGAGGCTCCTGCAGTGTTTGAGGCCACGACATTATAAAATAAACTCGTTTCACATAAATACAGTAAGTGGTGGAGATTTAAATTCCATAATGCTTAATTATCTGCACTGATCCTGAAATTCTACACGTCAGACTCGTGTGACGATTCAACTCAATATGATGCCATTAACTGTAAGTTCTAATGAGATTCTGATTAAAGATAAGATTGCTGTGAAAAACTAGTGCGTAAACCAGCTCATTTCCCTTCAGCATAAACGCTTTGCTTTTGATTCCAGAGCACTTCTGTGTGTGAAGTAGAGTGCAGTGTGTGTGTGTGTGTGTGTTGGGACACAGCGGTAATGACACTGTAAGGTAGAGGGCCAGGTGTGAAAGTATGACAGGTACAGCGGTACATCAGCGAGCTGCAGCTGCGAGAAGCGTTAATTAGGTATTGATTAAGAGAGATGAGCAGTAATCCTGACAGCTTTTATGGTGCAGTGAGTTTCTTACACACACACACACACACACACACACACACACACACACACACTTATCTGATCATCTGCTCAGCACAGACCTACAATCACAGGCTTAACGACTGATAATCCGATCGATCAGAGCGAGGGGGCGGAGTTTGTGCAACGATTACAAATTTCTAACCTCAATTTAAAGGGAATATAAAGCATTAAAAAAATCGATTCGAATATATCATTCTTTATACCACACATTTTTCTTACCTTTTCTTACTTATGTCTTTGTATTATTTATATTATTAGTACTGAAGTTTTAAACTTCTACTATTTCATCACAATGATGAAATGTTGATGGTATCGTCCGCACCCGGGGAAGAGGGATTCTGCTGCTCATTTATACACTGTTACTCGTGTTGAGAATGATATCAGGTGTGTGTGTGTGTGTGTGTGTGGTGATATCTGGTTGTAGCATTAATGATGGTCTCCTTGAACAACACACACACACACACACACACACACACACACTCATACACACATACTCATACACACACACACACACATATACTCATACACACATACTCATACACACACACACACACACACAGTGTGAGACTCACCCTCGGCGATGACGCGGCGTCCCGTCCAGTCGTCGTTAATCACCTGAATGTTTGCGTAATGGGCGTCGCTGAAGAAGACGCGGTTCCTGTGCTGCGTGTGATGGAAGGTCAGAGCGGTGATGTTTTGGAAGAACTCTGGGCGTCGGTAGGACGGGGCAGGATCGCGGCGCCTCTCGTTTCTCAGCTCGGAGACATGGATTCTCCTCAACGCCGTCCTCTCGGAGTACAGCAGGTACATCCTGTCCACGCGACACGACGCGCCGTCCGGAGCCAAATAACCCCGAGCGCAGGAACACGACTTCCTGTTTTGCCCCAGGTAAAAACACAGCTGCTCACAACCACCATTACTGTGGCCACACATATTTATTCCTGTGAGAACACACACATACACACACACACACACACACACACACACACACAGAGTGGACTCTGTAAAAACTGTGTGTGGATCAGAAATATAATTAATCCAGTAATCATTTCCTGTCTCTCCGCACTCCACCATGTCTCAGTCCTGTCTCACTGAAATCTAATCACTATTTAATTCTCCTCCAGATCAGGAGTTTCCTCCCGGACGCAGATGAAGCTCCATCTCGGTGGTGTTTTTTCCATTTCCTCCTCAAACGCAGTGAATCTTAATGAGATGATTAAACACAAGCTGAGCATTACATCATCCGGCCTTTTTAATCTGCTAAGCAAAAAGAAACCGGTGTGTGAGTGTGATTAATCACTCCATGAGTGTATGTGTGTGTGTGTGTGTGTGTGTGCGTGCGCGTTTTTCCCTCGCACCCTGTGAAGTCCCACCTGAGTGCAGTGTCTAATATTTTTAACACTCGTTTTCTGGTAGCTTGATAAATGAGTGCTGTTATAGTTGGTTTTAGAGAAAAGAGACCGTCGTTCTGTACACACACACACACACACACACACACACACACTTATCTAAAGCACTAATCCTGATACTGGCAGGTCTTATCGTTTCTGTAGCTCGATTTTTCTTTGATGTTTATCTCCAAACTTTTCACCAACGATTCTGTCGTTTTTCTGAACAGATTCTTTTTCAGAACTTCTGTCGATCCGCACGGATTCTTACACGTTTCCTGCCGGTCCCGCGTCATTCTGCTTCCCTCCTCATTTCCAAGACCTTCTTACGCACCACAAGTGTGAACTTTATAGATGCCTCACAATTCCATCTTCTTTTTTTTTTTACATTAAAGGCTCCGGGTTTAAAATTCCCTCGTTCCAGATCTCTCACTAAACCATTTCCACTCGTTCTACAAGATTTTATCCGCTTTTTTAGCATTCTAGAAAGTTCTCTGTGTTCTTCACATTCCAACATCCAACTTACATTTAATTACATTTTTTTTAAATCTAGCTTTGTTTTCTAGTTTCTTCTGCTTTAGTCGTATCAGAATCACCGGATCTGCTCATTCCTTTCCTCCTGGGTTTTGCTAGTTTACGCTGTTCATTCCGGTCCGAGTCTCTCCACCAGTATCTCCAACAATCCTGAATATTCCGGATGTGATGTAAAACCTCTCACCTTTCTCCCGTTCTTGATTGAACACTTTGAGGTCACGCAGGTTTTTCCCCAAACTGCTTCTCAGAGTAACGGCCTTCGAGGCGTCGCGTTTCGAGCCGCGCCGAATGGAGCCGTTAGAGAGGGACCTGAGGAACGCCACAGACGCCGACACTCACCAACAACACGAGGATCCGTCCTGCACTTTCATCTCTTACTTCAAACAAACTTCAAACAAACTTCAAACAAACTTCAAACAAACTTCAAACAAACTTCAAACAAACTTCAAACAAACTTCAAACAAACTTCAAACAAACTGCAAACAAACTGCAAACTAACTTCAAACAAACTTCAAACAAACTTCAAACAAACTTCAAACAAACTTCAAACAAACTTCAAACAAACTCAAACAAACAAACTTCAAACAAACTTCAAACAAACTCAAACAAACCAAACAAACTTCAAACAAACTTCAAACAAACTTCAAACAAACTTCAAACAAACTTCAAACAAACTTCAAACAAACTTCAAACAAACTTCAAACAAACTTCAAAGTGTCACAAAAGATTTGTTTGTACTTCTATGATTATCAGAACTGCGTTTCTAATTACAACCTGGAAAAATAAAAAAAAAACATCTGGATTTAATGTCTTCATTAATCACACTGTTAAATTAATCACAGTACAGGATGAGCAAAAGTATATGCACCCTGGTTATTTATGTTTCTGGAACAGCAGTATTAAATTGCATGACTTTATATTGCTATAGTTTGTATATAAAGGAGATAATAAACGACCTGTCAGTCCAGTAGATGTAAGATCCGTATACAGCGACGGAGAAAAGATCGGCCGCGGCATCGCTCAGAATAATCTCTCTCCGCTCGCCGCTGTCCAGGTCGATTCTCTCGATCCTGCGTTTGCGCGAGTCGCACCAGTATAATTTATTTTCCTGTTCAAAACAAAACGTCTTGACTTCAGAGAGCCTGAAACACAACCTGACCTAATGATCACAACCTGACCTATTGATCACAACCTGACCTAATGATCACAACCTGACCTAATGATCAAGCATCCCAGTGCTGTTTTTTTCGACCCAAACTAAAACATCTGGAAACACTGGAACCTGCAGAAGAACCAGAACAAACCCGATAGTCGATGGAAACGCCGCTCGGCCACGCAAGGTCAGAGTTCACCAGGACCGTCCGCTCCGAGCCGTCCAGACGAGACCTGGAGATTTTGGGCGATCGTCCCGATTCGGTCCAAACCAGGAAGCTGAAAGAGGAGGAGGATGAAGAACACACAGACGTGCTTTATGTTCCTGACAGATATGAGAGATCTTGTGTTTACTGAGTTTGTGTACGACTTGTGTTTTAGTGGAACAGCAGTACACACCCGTCCTGCGGCTGCACGGCGACGGCTCCAGGCTGATCCACACCTTCAGACACGATCACGGCCCGAAACGCCGTGTTCACACCAAACACCTGGATCAGATCAGCGCCGCCATCCGTCCAGTACACGTTACCTATGAGAGGAACATCCACATTTATCCCTCCATCCATCCATCCATGTCTCTCTCTCTCTATTCATCTACCTCTCCCCCTCCCTCCCTCTCTCTATTCATCTCCCTCTCTCCATTCATCTACCTCTCTCTCCATCCCCTTCTCTCTACTCATCTCCCTCTCTCTCCATTCTTCATCTTCTCCCTCTATCCCTCTCTCCATTCATCTCCCTCTCTCTCTCTCTATTCATCTACCTCTCTCCATTCATCTACCTCTCTCTCCATCCCACTCTCTCTCCATTCATCTCCCTCTCTCTCTCTCCATTCTCTCCCTCTCTCTCCATCCCCCTCTCTCTACTCATCTCCCTCCCTCTCTCTCTCTCTATTCATCTACCTCTCTCCATTCATCTACCTCTCTCTCCATCCCCCTCTCTCTACTCATCTCCCTCTCTCTCTCTCCATTCATCTCCCTCTCTCTCTCCATCTCTCTCCATCCCCTCTCTCTCTCTCATCTCCCCCTCTCTCTCTCTCTATTCATCTCCTCTCTCTCTCTCCATCTCTTCTTCTCCCTCTATCTCTCTCTCCATCCCCCTCTCTCTACTCATCGTCTCCCTCTCTCTCTCTCTAATCATCTCCCTCTCTCTCTATTCATCTTCTTCTTCTCCCTCTATCCCTCTCTCTATTCATCTCCCTCTCTCTCTCCATCCCTCTCACTCTCTCAATTCCTCTCTCTCTATTCATCTCCCTCTCTCTCTCCATTCATCTCCCTCTATCCCTCTATTCCCCCCTCTCTCTCCATTCATCTCTCTCTCTCTCCATTCATCTCCCTCTCCCTCTTCCCCTCTCTCTCTCCTTTCATTTATCCATCACTCACTCTCATCTCTTTCTCTCCATCCCTCTCCCTCTCTCTCTATTCATCTCCCTCTATCCCCACCTCTCTCTCTCTCCATTCATTTGTCTCACTCCTTCCTCCATCCATCCCTCTATCTCTCGCTCCATTCATCTCCCTCTCCCTCTATCCCTCTATCTCTCTCTCTCCATTCATTTCCCTCCCCCCTCTCTCCATTCATTTATCCATCACACTCTCTCTCTCTCTCCATCCCTCTCCCTCTCTCTCTCTCTTTTCATTCATCTCCCTCTCCCCCCCTCTCTCTCTATTCATCTCCCTCTATCCCCATCTCTCTCTCTTTCCATTCAATTGTCTCACTCATCCCTCCATCCATCGACTCCCTCTCTCTCTCATTCCTCCCTCTCCTCTCTCTCCATTCATTATCCATCACACTCACTCTCCTCTCCTCCCTGCTCATCTCTCTCTATTCCCCACCTCTCTCTCTCTTCATTCATTTATCTCACACTCTCTCTCCATCCTCCCCTCTCTATTCATTTCCTCTAGCCCATCTCTCTCCTCCATTCATTTGTCTCAATCCACCTCGAATCCATCCCTCTCTCTAGTACATTAATCTCCCTCTATCCCTCTCCCAGCACATCCCCCCCCTCTCTCTCTATTCTCTCTGTCCCCTCCTCCCTCTCCCTCTCTCATCTCTCTCTCTCGCCATCATCTCTCTCATCTGCTCTCCATGCAGAGTACTGTTCTGTACCGGAGATCCAGTCCACTCCACCCACTCCCTCGGCTTGTACGATGTCATGTGTATCACGTCCTCCTTCCACGTCTGATATCGAGTTGCTCGGGAGATTTATGGATCGCGATCACACCAGTACAGCTGTTATTCTCTATAAACCACAGTCACATTATTTATACACTACAGGATGGTTGTGTGTGTTGTGTGGTGGTTGATATGGACCGGATAGATAGATAGACAGACAGAACAGACAGACAGACATACAGATAGATAGATAGATAGAGAGATATATATTGAAAGGTATTATACTGCCTTTTAAAATAAAAAATAAATAAAATAAATGATATATATATATATATGTTGTGTGTGTGTGTGTGTGTGTGTGTGATATATGTGTGTATATATTGACACACACACACACACACAGAGTTTTTCACTCGTCACTGAACACTTTGAGAAAGTGTGACTTTGTGACAGTTTGATGTGCATTTATAATAAACTCGTCACACTCGGCCGATTTTACACAGATTAGTGTTACACTGCTGTTACCACGGTTACGTCTCTGACAGGCAATTTTACTTTATAATTATCTATTTCATTTATCCACAGTCCGTGTGTGTGTGTGTGTGTGTGTGTGTGTGTGAGTGTGTGTGTGTATGTGTTGGTGTGTGTGAGAGTGTGTGTGTGTGTATGTGTGTGAGTGTGTGTGGTGTGTGTGTGTGTGTGTGTGAGTGTGTGTGTGTGTGTCCTGTTTGATGTGTGAGTGTTGGGTCTGGTCGTTGTGTCTTTGTGTGCCGTGTGTGTGTGTGTGTGGAACTGTTTTTTGCCGTTTGTTTTTTGTGTGTTGTATGTTGTTTTTTGTGTGCGTGTGTGTGTGTGTATGTGTGTCATTGGTGTGTCAGTGTGTGTGTGTTGTGTGTGTGTGTGTGTGTGTGGTGGTGTGTGTGTGGTGAGTGTTTGCAGTGTGTGTGTTGTGTTGTGTGTCGTGTGTGTGTGCGTGTGTGTGTGCGTGTGTGTGTGTGTGTGTTGTGGTGGTGTGTGTGTGTGTGTGTGTGTATCCTGTGGGTTTTTGTGCGTGTGTGTGTGTGTGTTGTGTGTGATGTGTGTGTGTGTGTTTGTGTGTGTGTGTGTGTGTGTGTGTGTGTGTGTGTGTGTGTGTGTGTGTGTGTGTGGTGTGTGTGTGTGTGTGTGTGTGTGTGTGTGTGTGTGTGTGTGTATGTGTGTGTGTGTGTGTGTGTGTGTGTGGTGTGCGTGTGTGTGCGTGTGAAAGTGTGTGTTGTGTGTGTCTT
>JACRUU010000018.1:4923597-4958401 GCA_030449085.1 Kryptopterus vitreolus
ACACAACCACAAACCACAAACAAGACAAACCACAACTGTACACCACACACAACAACAACTGTACAATGTGTACACCACAAAAACAAACACAACTGTACAACCACAAACACACAAACTCACAACTGTAATCAATGTGTACAACCACACAACCACAAACACACAAACACACAACTGTACACCCCACAACACGACAAACACACAACCACAAACACACAAACACACAACTGTAACAACACAACACACTTAATCAAAGTGTACAACCACAAACACACAAACAAAATGTCACAAAAACACAACTGTAATCAAAGTGTACAACCACAAACACACAAACTCACAACTGTAATCAAAGTGTACAACCACAAACACACAAACTCACAACTGTAATCAAAGTGTACAACCACAAACACACAAACTCACAACTGTAATCAAAGTGTACAACCACAACTACACAACTATAATCAAAGTGTACAACCACAAGCACACAACTATAATCAAAGTGTACAACCACAAACACACAAACAAACTGTCACAACTGTCAACCACAATACACAACTATAATCAAAGTGTACAACCACAAACACACAACCACAAACACACAAACACACAACTGATCAAAGTGTACAACCACAAACACACAAACACACAACTGTACAACCACAAACACACAAACTCACAACAAAGTGTAATCAATGTGTACAACCACAAACACACAACACACAACTATAATCAAAGTGTACAACCACAACTACACAACTATAATCAAAGTGTACAACCACAAACACACAAACACACAACTGTAATCAAAGTGTACAACCACAAACACACAAACACACAACTGTAATCAAAGTGTACAACCACAAACACACAAACACACAACTGTACAACCACAACTACACAA
This sequence comes from Kryptopterus vitreolus, assembly GCA_030449085.1. Lineage (NCBI taxonomy): Eukaryota > Metazoa > Chordata > Actinopteri > Siluriformes > Siluridae > Kryptopterus > Kryptopterus vitreolus. Next base: position 4,924,496 of record JACRUU010000018.1, read on the forward strand.
CTATAATCAAAGTGTACAACCACAAACACACAAACTCACAACTGTAATCAAAGTGTACAACCACAACAAAGTGTACACAACTATAATCAAAGTGTACAACCACAACTACACAACTATAATCAAAGTGTACAACACACAAACACTCAAACACACAACACACAACACATACAATACAAACACAAACACACAAAACACAACTATAATCAAAAGTGTACAACCACAACTACAAACACACACACAACTCAAATACAACACACAATCAAAGTGTACAACCACAAACACACAAACTCACAACTGTAATCAAAGTGTACAACCACAAACACACAACACACAACTGTAATCAAAGTGTACAACCACAAACACACAAACACAACTGTAATCAAAGTGTACAACCACAAACACACAAACTACACAACTATAATCAAAGTGTACAACCACAAACACACAACTATAATCAAAGTGTACAACCACAACTACACAACTATAATCAAAATGTACAACCACAACTACACAACTATAATCAAAGTGTACAACCACAAACACACAAACTCACAAATATAATCAAAGTGTACAACCACAACTACACAACTATAATCAAAGTGTACAACCACAACTACACAACTATAATCAAAATGTACAACCACAACTACACAGCTATAATCAACATGTACAACAACAATTACACAACTATAATCAACGTGTACAACCACAAACACAAACACACAAACACACAACTATAATCAAAGTGTACAACCACAAACACACAACTACAACGACACAAACTATAATCAAAGTGTACAACCACAACTACACAACTATATAATAAACAACGTGTACAACCACAACAAACACACAACTATCAAATACAACCACAAACACAAACGTGTACAACCAACAACTACACAACTATAATCAAAGTGTACAACACAAACTACACAACTCACAAGTGTAATCAAAGTGTACAACCACAAACACACAAACTACACAAACAAAGTGTACAAACACACAAACACACAACTATAATAATCAAAGTGTACAACCACAACTACACAACTATAATCAAAGTGTACAACCACAAACACAAACACACAAACACACAACTCTAATCAAAGTGTACAACCACAAACACACAACTATAATAAAAGTGTACAACCACAACTACACAACTATAATCAACGTGTACAACCACAACTACACAACTATAATCAACGTGTACAACCACAACTACACAACTATAATCAAAGTGTACAACCACAACTACACAACTATAATCAAAGTGTACAACCACAAACACACAAACTCACAACTGTAATCAAAGTGTACAACCACAAACACACAAACTCACACAACTATAATCAAAGTGTACAACCACAAACACACAAACACACAACTGTAATCAAAGTGTACAAACACAAACACAACTGTAACAAAGTGTACAAACAAACACAACTGTAACTACCAACCACAACACACAACTATAATCAAAGTGTACAACCACAAACACACAAACTCACAAATATACAACCACAATAAAAATGTACAACCACAACTACACAACTATAATCAAAGTGTACAACCACAACTACACAACTATAATCAAAGTGTACAACCACAAACACACAAACTCACAACTGTAATCAAAGTGTACAACCACAAACACACAAACTCACAACTGTAATCAAAGTGTACAACCACAAACACACAAACTCACAACTGTAATCAAAGTGTACAACCACAAACACACAAACACACAACTGTACAACCACAAACACACAAACTCACAACTGTAATCAAAGTGTACAACCACAAACACACAAACACACAACTGTACAACCACAAAACACAACACAAACAAGTGTACAACCACAACACACAACAATATAATAAAGTGTACAACAACTACACAACTAATCAAAGTGTCACAAACACACACAACAAATGTACACACAACACACACAACAAATGTACACCCACACAACTATAATCAAAGTGTACAACCAAAGCACAAAAAACAAAAGGGTGTACAACCACAAACAACACAACAAGTGTACACACACAACTACACAACAAAGTGTACAACATAATACACAACAAAGTGTAAACCACAACCACAAACACACAAACTCACAAATATAATAAAAAGTGTACAACCACAACTACACAACTATAATCAAAACCACAAACAAAGTGTACAACAAACACACAATTATGATCAAAGTGTACAACCACAACTACACAAATATAATCAAAGTGTACAACCACAACACACACAAACACAAACACACAAAGTGTACAACAACTACACAACACAACTGTCAACACACAAACACACAACTATAATCAAAGTGTACAACCACAAACACACAACTATAATCAAAGTGTACAACCACAACTACACAACTACACAACTATAATCAAGTACAACCACAACACACAACTATGTACAACCACAACCACAAAACACAACTATAATCAAAGTGTACAACCACAAACACACAAACTACAAACAACTGTAACAACTGTCCACCAAACTACACAACTACAATCAAAGTGTACAACCACAACTACACACAACTATAATCTATAATCAAGTGTACAACCACAAACACACACACACCACAAAGTGTACAAACACACAAACACACAACTATAATCAAAGTGTACAACCACAACTACACAACAACAAAATGTACAACTGTAAACAAAGTGTACAACCACAAACACACAAACACAACAAATATAATCAAAGTGTACAACCACAAACACACAAACACACAACTGTACAACAACAATTACACACAAACACAAACAAACACAAACACACAACTATAATCAAAGTGTACAACCACAAACTACACAACTATAATCAAAGTGTACAACCACAACCACAACTACACAACTATAATATACAACAACAATCAAACGTGTACAACCACAAACATACAAACACACAACTATACAACTATAATCAAAATGTACAACCAAACTACACAACTATAATCAAAGTGTACAACAAACACAAACACACGTGTACAACCACAAAACACAACTGTAATCAAAGTGTACAACCACAAACACACAAACTCACAACTGTAATCAAAGTGTACAACCACAAACTACACAACTATAATCAATCAAAGTGTACAAACACAAACAAATGTACACAAACACACAACTATAATCAAAGTGTACAACCACAACTACACAACTATAATCAAAGTGTACAACCACAAACAACTGGCACACCAAAACAAAACACAACAAACAAACACAACTATAATCAACGTGTACAACCACAAACACACAAACACACAACTATAATCAAAGTGTACAACCACAACTACACAACTATAATCAATCAACCACAAACCACAAACACACAACTATAATCAAAGTGTACAACCACAACTACACACTAACAAAGTGTACAACACAAATATAATCAAAGTGTACAACCACAACTACACAACTATAATCAAAGTGTACAACCACAAACACACAAACTCACAACTGTAATCAAAGTGTACAACCACAACTACACAACTATAATCAATCAAAGTGTACAACCACAACTACAACCACTATAACACAAACACACAACACAATATAATCACACAACAAAGTGTACAACCACAAACACACAACCACAACAAAGTGTACACAACTATAATCAAAGTGTACAACCACAACACACAACACATAAACACAACTATAATCACACAAAGTGTAACAATACAACACAAAACATAACACACAAACACACAATCAAAGTGTACAACCAACAACTATAATCAAAGTGTAACACACAACCACAAACGTGTACACAAACACACAACTATAATCAATGTGTACAACCACAAACACACAAACACACAACTATAATCAAAGTGTACAACCACAACTACACAACCTATAATCAATGTGTACAACCACAACTACACAAACACACAACTATAACCCCAACGCTCCACCACCACTCCACCCCAACGCTCCACTATCTCTCCACCTCAACGCTCCACCACCACTCCATCTCAATGCTCCACCTCCACTCTGTTCCACCTCTCTGCTCCACCACCACTCTACCTCAACGCTCCACCACCACTCCACCTCAATACTCCACCTGAACTCACCATCTGAGAGAACTTCATCATAAACACTTTATAAATCAGAACTCTACTTTACCAACTGGATCTTTCTGGTTCTGGTGAAGGATCTTGCTGTTGCTTCCGTCCATGTTGGCCATGTTTACTGCATTTCCATCGGTCCAGTAGATCTTCCTGTGGACACACAAACACACACACACACACACACACACACACACACACACACACACACACACAGGCATGATTCAGTAATTGGTCTGCAGCCAGTTTGCTGTATTCACTCATCAGTTCTGACACTAATGATCTAAATTCAATGTGTGAGTGTAAACACTGGCTATTACATCTCTTCTCTTCTGACTTATTTATCCATCCATCCATCTATACATCTATCCTTCTATCTATTCATCCATCCATCCATCATTAATGCTACCCAACCAGCCATTAATCTATCATTCTATCCATCCATTCACCCATCAATCCATCCATCTATACAGCCAGCTAAACAGCTATGTATTCACCCATCCATCTACCCATCCATCTATCTATTCATCTATCTATTAATCCATACATCCTTCTTTTCATCTATCCGTCCAGCCGACCATCGATTTATCCATCCATCTTGCTATACAGGTTTTTATGCATCTATCCAACTATCTATTCATCCAACCAACCATCCAGCCAGCCATCCATCTATCATTTTATCCCTCCATTCACCCATCAATCCATCCATCTAGCCAGCCAGCTGAACAGCTATCCATCCATCTATCCTTCAATCTATTAATTCATCATGTTATACAGCCGGCCATCACTCCATCCATCCAGCTAAACAGCTATCCATCTGTCCTTCCATCCATCTATTCTGATATACAGGCATTCCTCTATTATTCCATCTATTTATCCATCCCAGAATAAATCTCATGATGAACCCACTGTGTCCACCTGGTGTTATGTAAGCGCTACCCTTTAGCAGGATGCAGGACGAGGTTCTTGGGTTTGTCGATGCCATGAACCACGCTGCTTCTGAGAGCTCCATCTAGACGAGCGACGTGAATCTGAGTCTCGTCACCATCCGAACTCATCCAATAGAGGTTCCTGGACAACCAGTCCACAGATAAACCCCGAACATTCAGCAAGTCTAGATACAAACAGCACCAGAGAACCATCAGTGCACATGATACCCTTCATATCTCCTTCATATCACGATATCCTTCATATCTCCTTCATATCACGATATCCTTCATATCTCCTTTATAACACGTTATTCAAAGTGTCATTTATGTGTTTCCTGTAAAACTGAGCGTTAACGTGTGCAATGAGAACCATATAAATAGAACTTTATTCCACACGCTGTACCTCCGGAGACGATCGTTTCCAGCTCAGTCCCGTTAATCGCCGCTCGTTTTATAGTCCTGGTTTTAGCATCAGACCAGTAAATCTTCTCGTCGTTCGCATCGTAATCCACCGCTGTGACATCATCGATATCCGGCACCGTCACCGCCGTGATCATGTTCAGGTACGGATTGTCGATGTCGACTCCTCGGATTTCTGACCTCCGTGCGTACAACAGAAACCTTTTCACGACTACACACACACACACACACACACACACACACACACACACACACACACACACACAATCGCGGGTGTTTAAACACTGCTATGATATTAACTATACTGTCACTGATATTATGTTAATAATATAATAAATTACCCATAATTCTGTGTATGAGGACATTAAGAGGAGCAGTGACGGTTTATTCCAAGTTACAAAACAAAAGTGACTCTGAATTGATATTCTATCACGTTATAATGTAATAATTTCATACTAACGAGGATTGTATGATCATAATTCCTGCATAATCACCACATCCTGGTGGAACGAGCTGCACATTATTTACACACAGTAAAGTAATAGGCATTTGTTCACATTTATATTGCACTGTTGTAGATTCACGAACAGAAAAGACGTAAAAGGAGCGTAATCTGAATCTTAACGAGATTTTGTAGGTTGTTTCTCAGACAAGAGTTTCTGCAGCTTTCACCGAGACAAATATGTTTAAAAAACCTTAGACCTTTGTTTAAAAAGAAAAACTAAGAATGAAATTTAAAACCTAAAACTCACAAAAAAAGGTTTGTGTATCATTAAAATTTTAGCTTTTTGGATTTTGATTCCAAGCACTGAACCAAACGCAGAGGTTTCATGTTAGTTCATGTTAGTAGCGACACCTCGTTTAAAACATATATATTTATTACAAACATTACACTTAGTTTTGTCTTCCATTTTTACAAAGTGTAGTCACGCCTCTGTGGTCCATTTTATAAACTACTGAGATTACACATAAGGTCCTGGCAGATTGGACTCGTGGAGGGTCCTGGCAGACTGACCAGGAATCAATAATTGAAATTTTAATTTTATAATAAATATCTGATTCTTAATATTAAGTATCCGATTTTTTTAATCAAACTAAATATCACTAAACTTTCAAAAAGCTGAGAAATAAAATGTGTTTTTGAATAATTTCTTATGTCTAGAATCTGTGTAAAATAATATTATTATTTTATTTTCATTCATTCGGGAAGGGGTAGCTCAGTGGAGGAGGGGTAGCTCAGTGAGGGAGGGGTAGCTCAGTGGAGGAGGGGTAGCTCAGTGAGGGAGGGGTAGCTCAGTGGAGGAGGGGGTATAGCTCAGTGGTTTAAGGCGCTGGGTTACTGATCGGAAGATCCGGGTTCGAGCCCCGGTATCAAAAAAGCAAAATACAAGCCAAACTGCCGCCCTTGGGTCCTTGAGCAAGACCCTTAACCCTCTGTGCTCCAGGGGCGTCGGATCATGGCTCTGACCCTGCGCTTTGACCCCAGCTACCAACAACAAGCTGGGATATGCGGAGAAAAGAATTTCACTGTGTTGTAAATGTATATGTGACCAATAAAGGCTATTCTATTATTATAATGGTCCGACTCATAACTTATACAAACTGATAAATATACAAACACAAAACAGAGAACGCAAGCAAACAGGAAGTCAGTGTGTGATGCACTGAGGAGAGAAGTTCTTTATTGTCAATTCCTCATGATCAGTAAAACCAGCGAAGGGCCGGATTTGTTTAATTGATCACTGTGATGTCGTTTCCTCAACTCAAAATCCGTCTGTAGCTGAATGAATTTTAACTAAATAAAGAGGAACATGAAAAGGACCGGGACTTTTTTGGACTTTGGGAAATTATACCGGATCTCCAACTTGAAAGAGTAGGAGTGGTTTTGAGTGTATGAGTGTATGAGTGCTGTAGGAGTGGTTAGTGCTGTGAGTGCTGTAGGAGTGTATGAGTGCTGTAGGAGTGGTTATGATTGTGTATAGTGATGCTATAGGAGTGGTTATGAGTGTGTATGAGTGCTGTAGGAGTGGTTATGAGTGTGTATGGAGTGCTGTAGGAGTGGTGTGTGTATGAGTGCTGTAGGAGTGGTTATGATTGTGTATAGGTGCTATAGGAGTGGTTATGAGTCTGTAGGAGTGGTTATGATTGTGTATGGGTGCTGTAGGAGTGGTTATGATTGTGAGTGCTGTAGGAGTGGTTATGATTGTGTATGGGTGCTGTAGGAGTGGTTATGAGTGTGTACGAGTGCTGTAGGAGAGGTTTTGAGTGTGTATGAGTGCTGTAGGAGTGGTTATGAGTGTGTATGAGTGCTGTAGGAGTGGTTATGAGTGTGTATACGTGCTGTAGGAGTGGTGTATGATTGTGATGGGTGCTGTGAGTGTTATTGATTGTGTATAGGTGCTATAGGAGTGGTTATGAGTGTGTACGAGTGCTGTAGGAGAGTGGTTTTGAGTGTGTATGAGTGCTGTAGGAGTGGTTATGAGGGGTGTATGAGTATGAGGTGTATGGAGTGCTGTAGGAGTGGTTATGAGTGTGTATGAGTGCTGTAGGAGTGGTTATGAGTGTGTATGAGTGCTGTAGGAGTGGTTATGATTGTGTATAGGTGCTGTAGGAGTGGTTATGAGTGTGTACGAGTGCTGTAGGAGAGGTTTTGAGTGTGTATGAGTGCTGTAGGAGTGGTTATGAGTGTGTATGTGTGTATGAGTGCTGTAGGAGTGGTTATGAGTGTGTATGAGTGCTGTAGGAGTGGTTATGAGTGTGTATACGAGTGCTGTAGGAGAGGTTTTGAGTGTGTATGAGTGCTGTAGGAGAGGTTATTGAGTGTGTATGAGTGTGCTGTAGGAGTGGTTATGATTGTGTATAGGTGCTGTAGGAGTGGTTATGATTGTGTATAGGTGCTGTAGGAGTGTTATGATTGTGAGTGTGCTGTAGGAGTGGTTATATGGGTGCTGTAGGAGGTTTTGAGTGGTTATGAGTGTGTATGAGTGCTGTAGGAGAGGTTATGAGTGTGTATGAGTGATGTAGGAGAGGTTATGAGTGTGTATGAGTGTTGTGTGTGTGCTGTAGGAGTGGTTATGATTGTGTATAGGTGCTGTAGGAGTGGTTATAGGACTGTAGGAGTGGTTATGAGTGTGTACTAGTGCTGTAGGAGAGGTTTTGAGTGTGTATGAGTGCTGTAGGAGTGGTTTTGATGATGTGTGTATGAGTGCTGTAGGAGTGAGGTTATGAGTGTGTATGAGTGCTGTAGGAGAGGTTATGAGTGTGTATGAGTGCTGTAGGAGTGGTTATGATTGTGTATAGGTGCTGTAGGAGCGGTTATGATTGTGTATAGGTGCTATAGGAGTGGTTATGAGTGTGTATGAGTGCTGTAGGAGTGGTTATGAGTGTGTATGGAGTGCTGTAGGAGTGGTTATGATTGTGTATGGGTGCTGTAGGAGTGGTTATGAGTGTGTACGAGTGCTGTAGGAGTGGTTATGAGTGCTGTAGGAGTGGTTATGAGTGTGTATGAGTGTGCTGTAGGAGTGGTTATGAGTGTGTATGAGTGCTGTAGGAGTGGTTATGAGTGTGTATAGGTGCTGTAGGAGTGGTTATGAGTGTGTATGAGTGCTGTAGGAGTGGTTATGAGTGTGTATGGGTGCTGTAGGAGTGGTTATGATTGTGTATAGGTTGCTGTAGGAGTGGTTATGAGTGTGTATGAGTGCTGTAGGAGTGGTTATGAGTGTGTATGAGTGTGTGAGTGCTGTAGGAGTGGTTATGAGTGTGTACTGAGTGCTGTAGGAGAGGTTTTGAGTGTGTATGAGTGCTGTAGGAGTGGTTTTGAGTGTATGAGTGTATGAGTGCTGTAGGAGTGGTTGTGAGTGTGTATGAGTGCTGTAGGAGAGGTTATGAGTGTGTATGAGTGCTGTAGGAGTGGTTATGAGTGTGTATGAGTGAGTGCTGTAGGAGAGGTTATGAGTGTGTATGAGTGTTGTAGGAGTGGTTATGATTGTGTATAGGTGCTATAGGACTGGTTATGAGTGTGTACTAGTGCTGTAGGAGAGGTTTTGAGTGTGTATGAGTGCTGTAGGAGTGGTTTTGAGTGTATGAGTGTATGAGTGCTGTAGGAGAGGTTATGAGTGTGTATGAGTGCTGTAGGAGAGGTTATGAGTGTGTATGAGTGCTGTAGGAGTGGTTATGAGTGTGTATAGGTGCTGTAGGAGTGGTTATGATTGTGTATAGGTGCTATAGGAGTGGTTATGAGTGTGTATGAATGCTGTAGGAGTGGTTATGAGTGTGTATAGGTGCTGTAGGAGTGGTTATGAGTGTGTACGAGTGCTGTAGGAGTGGTTATGAGTGTGTATGAGTGCTGTAGGAGTGGTTATGAGTGCTGTAGGAGTGGTTATGAGTGTGTATGAGTGCTGTAGGAGAGGTGTATGAGTGTGTATGGGTGCTGTAGGAGTGGTTATGATTGTGTATAGGTGCTGTAGGAGTGGTTATGAGTGTGTACTAGTGCTGTAGGAGAGGTGAGTGCTGTGAGTGTTGTATGAGTGCTGTAGGAGTGGTTATGATTGTGTATAGGTGCTGTAGGAGTGGTTATGAGTGTGTATGAGTGCTGTAGGAGTGGTTTTGAGTGTGTATGAGTGTTGTGTTTATAGTGCTGTAGGAGTGGTTATGAGTGTGTATGAGTGCTGTAGGAGAGGTTATGATGCTGGTTTTTTTTTTTTTTGGGTGTGCTGGTTAGTAGGAGGGGGTTTGAGTGTAGGAGTGGTTTTGATAGGTGTGCTGTAGGAGTGGTTTTTGAGTGTATGAGTGTATGAGTGCTGTAGGAGTGGTTGTGAGTGTGTATGAGTGCTGTAGGAGAGGTTATGAGTGTGTATGAGTGATGTAGGAGAGGTTATGAGTGTGTATGAGTGCTGTAGGAGTGGTTATGAGTGTGTATGAGGTGTGGTTATGATTGTGTATAGGTGCTATAGGACTGGTTATGAGTGTGTACTAGTGCTGTAGGAGAGGTTTTGAGTGTGTATGAGTGCTGTAGGAGTGGTTTTGAGTGCTGTAGGGAGTATGAGTGTATGAGTGCTGTAGGAGAGGTTATGAGTGTGTATGAGTGCTGTAGGAGAGGTTATGAGTGTGTATGAGTGCTGTAGGAGTGGTTATGAGTGTGTGTATGGGTGCTGTAGGAGTGGTTATGATTGTGTATAGGTGCTGTAGGAGTGGTTATGCGTGTGTATGAGTGCTGTAGGAGTGATTATGAGTGTGTATAGGTGCTGTAGGAGTGGTTATGAGTGTGTATGAGGTGCTGTAGGAGTGGTTATGAGTGTGTATGAGTGCTGTAGGAGTGGTTATGAGTGTGTATGGAGTGCTGTAGGAGTGGTTATGAGTGTGTATGAGTGCTGTAGGAGTGGTTATGAGTGTGTACGAGTGCTGTAGGAGAGGTTTATGAGTGTGTATGAGTGCTGTAGGAGTGGTTATGAGTGTGTATGAGTGTGTAGGAGAGGTTATGAGTGTGTATGAGTGCTGTAGGAGTGGTTATGAGTGTGTATGAGTGCTGTAGGAGTGGTTATGATTGTGTATAGGTGCTATAGGAGTGGTTATGAGTGTGTACGAGTGCTGTAGGAGAGGTTTTGAGTGTGTATGAGTGCTGTAGGAGTGGTTTTGAGTGTATGAGTGTGTATGAGTGCTGTAGGAGAGGTTATGAGTGTGTATGAGTGCTGTAGGAGAGGTTATGAGTGTGTATGAGTGCTGTAGGAGTGGTTATGATTGTGTATAGAGTGCTGTAGGAGTGGTTATGATTGTGTATAGGTGCTATAGGAGTGGTTATGAGTGTGTATGAGTGCTGTAGGAGTGGTTATGATTGTGTATGAGGTGCTATAGGAGTGGTTATGAGTGTGTAGGAGTGCTGTAGGAGTGTTTTTGAGTGTATGAGTGTATGAGTGCTGTAGAAGTGGTTATGAGTGTGTATGAGTGCTGTAGGAGAGGTTTAGTGTGAGTGTGTATGAGTGCTGTAGGAGTGGTTTTGTGTGGTTATGATTGTGTATGGGTGCTGTAGTATGAGTGGTTATGATTGTGTATGGGTGCTGTAGGAGTGGTTATGAGTGTGTATGAGTGCTGTAGGAGAGGTTTTGAGTGTGTATGAGTGCTGTAGGAGTGGTTATGATTGTGTATAGGTGCTATAGGAGTGGTTATGAGTGTGTACGAGTGCTGTAGGAGAGGTTTTGAGTGTGTATGAGTGCTGTAGGAGAGTGGTTATGAGTGTGTATGAGTGCTGTAGGAGTGGTTATGAGTGTGTATGAGTGCTGTAGGAGAGGTTATGAGTGTGTATGAGTGCTGTAGGAGTGGTTATGATTGTGTATGGGTGCTGTAGAGCTATAGAAGTGGTTATGAGTGTGTACTAGTGCTGTAGGAGAGGTTTTGAGTGTTTATGAGTGCTGTAGGAGAGTGGTATGAGTTTGAGTGTGAGTGTATGAGTGCTGTAGGAGTGGTTATTGTGATGGGTGCTGTGTATGAGTGCTGTAGGAGAGGTTATGAGTGTGTACGAGTGCTGTAGGAGTGGTTTTGAGTGTGTATGAGTGCTGTAGGAGTGGTTATGATTGTGTATAGGTGCTAGTGCGTATGAGTGTAGCTGTAGGAGTGGTTATGAGTGTGTATGAGTGCTGTAGGAGAGGTTTTGAGTGTGTATGAGTGCTGTAGGAGTGGTTATGAGTGTGTATGAGTGCTGTAGGAGTGGTTTTGAGTGTATGAGTGCTGTAGGAGTGGTTATGAGTGTGTATGAGTGCTGTAGGAGAGGTTTTGAGTGTGTATGAGTGCTGTAGGAGTGGTTATGATTGTGTATGGGTGCTGTAGGAGTGGTTATGAGTGTGTACGAGTGCTGTAGGAGAGGTTTTGAGTGTGTATGAGTGCTGTAGGAGTGGTTTTGAGTGTATGAGTGTATGAGTGCTGTAGGAGTGGTTATGAGTGTGTATGAGTGCTGTAGGAGAGGTTTTGAGTGTGTATGAGTGCTGTAGGAGTGGTTATGATTGTGTATAGGTGCTATAGGAGTGGTTATGAGTGTGTATGAGTGCTGTAGGAGAGGTTTTGAGTGTGTACGAGTGCTGTAGGAGTGGTTTTGAGTGTGTATGAGTGCTGTAGGAGTGGTTATGATTGTGTATAGGTGCTGTAGGAGTGGTTATGAGTGTGTATGAGTGTGCTGTAGGAGTGGTTATGAGTGTGTATGAGTGTTGTAGGAGTGGTTATGATTGTGTATAGGTGCTGTAGGAGTGGTTATGAGTGTGTATGAGTGCTGTAGGAGTGGTTATGAGTGTGTACGAGTGCTGTAGGAGTGGTTTTGAGTGTGTATGAGTGCTGTAGGAGTGGTTATGAGTGTGTATGGAGTGCTGTAGGAGTGTATGCTATAGAGTGGTTATGAGTGTGTATGAGTGCTGTAGGAGAGGTTATGAGTGTGTATGAGTGCTGTAGGAGTGGTTATGATTGTGTATAGGTGCTGTAGGAGTGGTTATGAGTGTGTATGAGTGCTTTGAGTGTGTATGAGTGCTGTAGAGAGTGGTTATGAGTGTGTATGAGTGCTGTAGGAGTGGTTATGATTGTGTATGAGTGCTGTAGGAGAGGTTATGAGTGTGCTGTGTATGAGTGCTGTAGGAGTGGTTATGATTGTGTATGGGTGCTGTAGGAGTGGTTATGATTGTGTATGGAGTGCTGTAGGAGTGGTTATGAGTGTGTACGAGTGCTGTAGGAGAGGCTTTGAGTGTGTATGAGTGCTGTAGGAGTGGTTTTGAGTGTATGAGTGCTGTAGGAGTGGTTATGAGTGTGTACGAGTGCTGTAGGAGTGGTTTTGAGTGTGTATGAGTGCTGTAGGAGTGGTTATGATTGTGTATAGGTGCTATAGGAGTGGTTATGAGTGTGTACGAGTGCTGTAGGAGAGGTTTTGAGTGTGTATGAGTGCTGTAGGAGTGGTTATGATTGTGTACAAGTTCTGTAGGAGAGGTTATGAAGGTCACCTTGGCAGGTGCGGTTGTTAGGAGAAAGCTTCATCAGGTAAGGACAGGTGCAGGATGCAGAGCTGTTAAAGTTGATGAGACAGAGATGAGAGCAGAAACCTCGTCCTCCATTACTGCTACATGGGTTAGGTGCTGCGGGAAGGAGGGAGAGAGAGAGAGAGTCGGCTAAGTCGGCTGAGAAAAGGTCTTTATTTACAGTGTTAGTATGAAACAATGTTTCTGTGTTTTTATTAAGATTATTGTAGAATCTTTATAACTGCATTACAGTGTGAGATCTTTGTTTAGTCTTATTATTATTATTATTATTATTATTATTATTATTATTATTATTATGGGAACACGAAACACATACCTAAAGTATGAAAGTATGAAAGTATGTTTTCAGGCAGCTCCTGTTCATGTCCTACAGAAGGTCACTAGTAAAATGTGGATATTCTTATATGTTTAAGTTTTACAGCATGATTTCTACACGTGACCCGGAAATAAGCGCGTTTTGAATAATGCAGTTCCGCAGAGGGAAAATGTCACACTGGAGGATTTATGAGTGCTGGAATCAAAGCAGGTCTCAGCAGCACAATCAGACTTTTCCACTCAGCGTTATGAACAACAAAAACAATAATAAAACATGAAGCCAGTGCAGTCCAGCTGATTCTCCTGCCTTAAACGCCACTTATTTTTGCTGAATTGAATCATAAACATAATGAGATTTGATGACTGCGTGAAAAGGCAGGAATGATGAAACTTTCCGAGATAAATCCTGATTCCGGCTGGATGTCCAGACTTTAGATTTTGCTTTGTGAATGACTAAAAACACTCATCTCATAATGTTTCCTTCAAAATAAAACAGCACAGGTTATTCCTTATGGGTATGTTTTAGGCACAACAGCAGCCTCAAAGACATAATAACCTCAGAGAGAACACACACACACACAAACACACACACACACTTACTCTCAGGCTGGCGGCTCGGGTGGAAGATCTCCAGGTCAAAAGGCTGAGCGCTGGTCTTCTGTATGAGCGTGACGTTGGTTCCGGTCCACTTGCTGGCTTTTGTCAAAGTGTTTGTCCTCCAGTCGGTCCAGAACACGCTCCCTCCGTACAGAGACACAGAAAACGGGTGAGACAGGAACTCGTGTCCGCGCAGGATCTCCATCAGACCGCTTCCGTCGTACAGAGAGGAGTAAATGGCATCAGATCTGGGAGAAGAGAAAGAGGAAACGTGATCAGTTTGGAGATACCGGACATCGTCATCAAATCAAACCTCAGGACGAAATCTCACATATACTGCAGAAGAAATCTCGTCCACAAGCTGCAGATCTTCCACATGAGGGACAACCAAAAACAACAGCACCATCTCCACCACCTCCACAAGCACCATCTCCACCACCAACACCACCTCCACCAACAAAAGCACAATCTCCACCACCTCCAGCAACACCATCTCCACCACCAACACAAGCACGACCTCCACCAGCACCACCTCCACCAAAACCAGCACCACCTCCACCAACACCAGCACCACCGCCACCAACAAAAGCACCATCCCCACCACCACCTCCACCAATACCAGCACCACCTCCACCTCCAACACCAGCACCACTAGTACTACCATCACCATCACCACATCCACCCTCTGCACCGCCACCTTTACCAACACTAGCACTACCTCTACCACCATCTCCACCACCACCAACACCAAATCCACCACCTCCACCAACACCAGCACTACCATCACCACATCCACCATATCCACCAACACCACCATCTCCACCACCACCAACACCAGCACCACCTCCACCAACAAAAGCACCATCTCCACCACCAACACCTGTCAGTACCTAGTAAGGAGGATCCAAGGCGGAAGCAGAGCAGAGAGTGAAGTGGGCGGAGCTGGGAGCGAGCTCAGGGCCAGCTAGAAGCCAGAGGAATGGAGAACCAGTGATAGATCCGGTGAGCCGATTCCCAGAGCCGAGTGAGCCGATTCAGCGATCCGAGTCGGTAGACACACCCGGAAGCGCAAGCCGTATGGCGCCGGTATTTGAAGCGCGTTGAGCGCGTCGAGCGCAGAACCGGAGCTTGAAGCACGTTGAGCGCGACGAGCAGCGAGAATCCGGAGACGGGCAAGGTCGGGAAGCCGGAGGTCGGAAGAACGAAGGACGGAAACAGGTCGGTAACAAATAACGCTAGCTGGTCGGATAACAATACCTGGAGAGTGATCAGGGCAAACCTTGAAAACAATCTGGCACTGACAGAGGGTCTTTGGGGTCCTTATATACGCCAGACAGACGGACGCCCTTTCCGGGTAACGGGTTGCCGGTGGACGGTTCCTCCTTAGCGCCGGAAGTGCTCACACAGGCTGACAACACCAACACCAACACCAACCACAACCAACACAAGCACCACCTCCACCAACAAAAGCACCATCTCCACCAATACCGTCTCCACCATCAACACCACCAACACAACCACCAACACCAGCACCACATCCACCAATACTATCTCCGGCAACACCAGCACCACCCCCACCAACAAAAGCACCACCCCCACCAACACCAGCACCACCCCCACCAACAAAAGCACCACCTCCACCAACACCAGCACCACCAACACCAGCACCATCCCCACCAACACAAGCACCACCTCCACCAACACCATCTCCACCAGCACTACCATCACCACATCCACCACCTCCACCACCAACCACCTCCACCACCTCCACCAACACCACCAACACCACCACCAGCACCACCTTCACCACCCACCAACACCAGAAACACCACCACCACCAATCCCTCACAGACTCTCTTTAAACTCTTTACACTATTGCCATCAGGAAAGAGGTTCCAAAGCATTCGGGCTCTAACAACCAGATGATGTAATAGTTTTTTCCCCTCAACATTTTGCACATTTACTTTTATTACTGCTGCTCTATTCGTTCTTTTGCATACCAGGCAAACTGTGTTACAATGTTTTGCACAAAACTTTGCACTACATCACAGTGACGGGTCGTTGTTGTGTTTTTTTTTTATCTTATTTTAATTTATGTTGTGTAATCCACCACCACCAACACCAGCACCACCAGCACTACCATCTCCATCACCACATCCACCATCTCCATCACCACCTCCATCCAACACCAGCACAACCATCACCACATCCACCACCACCAACACCATCACCACATCCACCATCTCCACAACCACCAACACCATCACCACATCCACCAACACCAGCACCACCAATACATCCACCATCTCCACCACCATATCCACCATCTCCACTTCCACCAACACCACCACCATCAACCCCACCACATCCACCATCTCCACCACCACCACATCCACCACCACATCCACCATCTCGACCAACAGCATCACCATCACATCCACCATCTCCACCACCACTGTCTCCACCACTACACCACACTGTGAATGTGATTTACACACCGTCTGGTTGAAAGTCACCTGGTAAGACGTCCACAAGATTCATTGATTCCTCATAAGCGTTAGGAGAGAGGAAAGAAGTGTTAGGAGAGAGGACAGAGGAGGAGAGAGGACAGAGGAAGAGAGAGGACAGAGGACGAGAGAGGACAGAGGACGAGAGAGGATGGAGGAGAGAGGACAGAGGAGAGAGAGGAAGAGAGAGTACAGAGGAGGAGAGGACAGAGTAGGAGAGAGGACAGAGGAGGAGAGAGAGGACAGAGGACGAATGAGGAGAGGACAGAGTAGGAGAGAGGAAAGAGGACAGAGAAGGAGAGAGGATGGAGGAGGAGAGAGGACAGAGGAGGAGAGAGGACAGAGGACAGAGAAGGAGAGAGGATGGAGGAGGAGAGAGGACAGAGGAGGAGAGAGGACAGAGGACGGAGGAGGAGAGAGGACAGAGGAGGAGAGAGGACAGAGGACAGAGAAGGAGAGAGGATGGAGGAGAGAGAGGACAAAGGAGAGAGAAGGAGAGAGGACGGAGGAGGAGAGAGGACAGAGTAGGAGAGAGGACAGAAAACAGAGAAGGAGAGAGGATGGAGGAGGAGAGAGGACAGAGGAGAGAGAGGACAGAGGAGGACAGAGGATGGAGGAGGACGGAGGAGGAGAGAGGACAGAGGAGGAGAGGGGACATAGGAGAGGACAGAGGAGAGAGGACAGAGGAGAGAGGAAGGAGGATGGAACGAGAGATGCCGTGTGATCTGATTAAACCCGAGACTATACAAAGCGAGCGAGCGATTGCATTGACGGAGGGATTTCATTATCGGTGTGAGACTCGGAGTCTGTGGGAGCCGGACGGAACTTCAACAACTTCAATAAACGACAGGATTCTCATTCTGAGAGTGAAATTACCGCACCTCAAAAACACTGTGATTGTACAACATTCTGTATAACACACGGAGAGAGAGAGAGAGAGAGAGAGAGAGAGAGAGAGAGAGAGAGAGAGAGAGAGAGAGAGACAGAGACACAGAGAGAGAGTGCGTGGTGAAAAGTAATCACAGTAAACATGTATAATGTGTAATAACACTTTATTGTAGTTATAGCTGTGAGTGTGTGATTAATTCAGTCTCTCAGCATTTGGTAGAATTTCTCATCCTGAGTGACTTCCATCATTCTTAAACAAACAGCATTTATGAGGCGTTTTCAGCACTTTAACCTCAAAAGCACTTTTTACTGGAAAAGCTTTAATATAAGAATCTGTGTGTGTGTGTGTGTGTGTGTGTGTGTGTGTGTGAAGGCATCCAGTTCCTCACTGATCTGCTGGGAGAACAAAAGTTGGTGAGCACAAGTTTAGCATCAGATTGAGTTTTGTACAAGTCTAGAAACCCGCATCACTGTTCATCCGGGTTCCCCAAAGATCTACAAATCTCAACTCTGCTCAGGAGCTTCCTTATATCCTGTAAATGTGATTGTGGAGAGATCACATCGTCTCTGTGCTGGGGGAAGAAACCAGAGGTGGATGGAGCAGGAATAATCTGGAGAACTGGAGTCTTTTTTGTAGACTTGGAGATTTCACTGGGTTTTATTGAGGTTAATTCATTCTCCATAAACTATAATTGTCACACTGGACAACCAATCACAATAAGAACCAGTACAGGAATCAGGGAGTGAGCAGTGGGTGGAGTTAGAGACTCGGGAGTGAGCAGAGTGAGCAGTGGGTGGAGTGAGCTAGGGAGTGAAGTGGGTGGAGTTAGAGACTCGGGAGTGAGCAGTGGGTGGAGTTAGAGGCTAGGGAGTGAACGGTGGGTGGAGTTAGAGACTCTGGAGTGAGCAGTAGATGGAGATAGAGACTCTGGAGTGAGTAGTGGGTGGAGTTTGAGACTCGGGAGTGAGAACTGGGTGGAGATCGATAATCGGGAGTGAGTAGTGGGTGGAGTTAGAGGCTAGGGAGTGAGCAGTGGGTGAAGTTAGAGGCTAGGGAGTTAGCAGTGGGTGGAGTTAGAGACTCGGGAGTGAGCAGTGGGTGGAGTTGGAGACTCTGGATTGAGCAGTGGATAGAGATAGAGACTCTGGAGTGAGTAGTGGAGTGAGTAGTGGGTGGAGTTTGAGACTCGGTAGTGAGAACTGGGTGGAGATCGCGATTCGGGAGTGAGTAGTGGGTGGAGTTAGAGTCTATCGAGTGAGCAGTGGGTGTAGTTTGAGACTCGGGAGTGAGCAGTGGGTGGAGTTAGAGACTCTGGAGTGAGTAGTGGGTGGAGTGAGCTAGGGAGTGAACGGTGGGTGGAGTTAGAGACTCTGGAGTGAGTAGTGGGTGGAGTTAGAGACTCGAGAGTGAGAACTGGGTGAAGATCGAGAATCGGGAGTGAGTAGTGGGTGGAGTTAGAGGCTAGGGAGTGAGCAGTGGGTGGAGTTAGAGACTCAGGAGTGAGCAGTGGGTGAAGTTAGAGGCTAGCGAATGAGCAGTGGGTGTAGTTTGAGACTCGGGAGTGAGAACTGGGTGGAGTTAGAGACTTGGGAGTGAGTAGTGGGTGGAGTTAGAGACTCGGGAGTGAGACTCGAGTGAGTAGTGGGTGGAGTGGAGTTAGAGTAGGGAGTAGTGGGTGGAGTTAGAGACTCTGGAGTGAGTAGTGGAGTTAGGACTCTGGAGTGAGTAGTGGGTGGAGTTAGAGACTCGGGAGTGAGTAGTGGGTGGAGTTAGAGACTCTGGAGTGAGTAGTGGGTGGAGTTAGAGACTCGGGAGTGAGTAGTGGGTAGAGTTAGAGACTCTGGAGTGAGTAGTGGGTGGAGTTAGAGACTCGGGAGTGAGTAGTGGGTAGAGTTAGAGACTCTGGAGTGAGTAGTGGGTGGAGTTAGAGACTCTGGAGTGAGTAGTGGGTGAGTAGAGTGGTAGTGGAGTGAGTACTCGGGAGAGACTGGGTGTTAGAGTTGGAGTGAGAACGGTGGAGTAGAGTTAGAGACTGGGAGTGAGTAGTGGGTGTAGAGTTAGAGACTCTGGAGTGAGTAGTGGGTGGAGTTAGAGACTCGTGGAGTGAGTAGTGGGTAGAGTTAGAGACTCTGGAGTGAGTAGTGGGTACGGTGGGTGGAGTTAGAGACTCTGGAGGGAGTGAGTAGTGGGTACGGTGGGTGGAGTTAGAGACTCTGGAGTGAGTAGTGGGTGGAGTTAGAGACTTGGGAGTGAGTAGTGGGTAGAGTTAGTGTGTGTGTGTGTGTCTTCACCTGGCGTCTGTCCAAACAATTCTCCTCTCCATATGATCGACTGTGAGCCCGTTAGGCCACGCCCCCACCTCCATGTCCTCATACACCACACGGCGGGCGGAGCCACTCATCGATGCACCCTCGATCCGCGGAAACATGGCGTCCCAATCAGTCCAGAACAGAGCGCTGAACACACACGCCATATTTCGTAATTACTGTAATTACCTGTATGTCTGATTACCTGTGTGTCTGATTACCTGTGTGTGTAATTACTGTATGTCTGTACCTGATTACCTGTGTGTCTGATTACCTGTGTGTCTGATTACCTGTGTGTGTAATTACCTGTGTGTGTAATTACCTGTATGTCTGATTACCTGTGTGTGTGATTACCTGTGTGTCTGATTACCTGTGTGTGTAATTACCTTTGTGTGTAATTACCTGTATGTCTGATTACCTGTATGTCTGATTACCTGTGTGTCTGATTACCTGTGTGTGTAATTACCTGATTACCTGTGTTACCTGATTACCTGTGTGTCTGTCTGATTACCTGTGTGTGTAATTACCTGTATGTCTGATTACCTGTGTGTGTAATTACCTTTGATTACCTGTGTGTCTGATTACCTGTGTGTGTAATTACCTTTGTGTGTAATTACCTGTATGTCTGATTACCTGTGTGTGTGATTACCTGTGTGTCTGATTACCTGTGTGTGTAATTACCTGTGTGTCTGATTACATGTGTGTTTAATTACCTGTGTGTGTGTAATTACCTGTGTGTCTGATTACATGTGTGTGTAATTACCTGTGTGTGTGTAATTACCTGTGTGTCTGATTACACTGTGTGTTTAATTACCTGTGTGTGTGTTTAATTACCTGTTGATTGTGTGTGTGTGTGTAATGTGTGTCTGATTACACGTGTGTGTAATTACCTGTGTGTCTGATTACACGTGTGTTTAATTACCTGTGTGTGTGTAATTACCTGTGTGTTTAATTACCTGTGTGTGTGTAATTACCTGTGTGTCTGATTACACGTGTGTGTAATTACTGTGTGTCTGATTACACGTGTGTTTAATTACTGTGTGTGATTACGTGTGTGTAATTACGTGTGTGTGTAATTACCTGTGTGTCTGATTACACGTGTGTTTAATTACCTGTGTGTGTGTAATTACATGTGTGTCTGATTACACGTGTGTGTAATTACCTGTGTGTCTGATTACACGTGTGTTTAATTACCTGTGTGTGTGTAATTACCTGTGTGTGTGTAATTACCTGTGTGTCTGATTACACGTGTGTGTAATTAGCGGTGCGTGTGTATGTTTGTGTGTGTGTGTGAAATTTTTAGACCATCACAGGAAAACACATGAGAATAAAACCAATAAATGGTAGAAAGTAGTGTGCAGTGAGTGGATTTAGATGTTCAGAAAAAAGCAGGGGTGGAGTTAGAGACTCAGAAATAAAGTAGTGGGTTGAGTTAGAGGTTCAGAAATAAGAAATAAAGTCACACACACACACACACACACACACACACACACACACACACACACACACACACACACACGTACCCTTGTCCAGGATCGAGAGCGATGGCGCGAGGATGCTCCATTCCTCCTGCGATCAGAGCAGTTCTCATCTCTCCATTCAGTCTGGAAACCTCAATCTGATCCAGATTACTGTCAATCCAGTAAAGATTCCCCGCAACCCAGTCCACAGCCAGACCTTCAGGATTCGCCAAACCACGCTGAACCACCACCTCCAGCATCGATACGCCTACACACACACACACACACACACACACACACACACACACACACACACACACACACACCCACACACACACACAACAGGACAGTTTTCATTCTAACTTTCCTATTTCTCTTTTTCTGTTTGATATAACTCTCCCGTAAGTGTATTTGATATATATATTTTTTTATATTCATATTTATTTTTACCCCAAAAGATATATTTAGATTCTCCTCCAGACACATGGAGCTGCTAAAAGCCAATAACACACTCACTGTGTCCCTCAAGCACCATGAAACTTTAAGAGCTCCTCCATCTGTGTGTCTTTATCACGCTTGAGTGAGTGTGTGTCGCTCTCCCACATAACCACAAACACACACACACACACACACACACACTCCTATACATCAAGTATGATCTGCTTTATAGTCTGTGTGTGTGTGTGTGTGTGAGAAACATTTTAAATGTTGTTGTGATCCGTATTTATGGAATAAACTTGTGACTATCAGAATCGAATGTAATCAGGGCACGCCCCCTGTCTTTAGCTCCGCCCCCACATGTGTAAATTGTGTACATTGCTTGTGAGTTGTGAACACTGACGTGTGTGAGATCAGCGTTAAATTCTGACTGAGAGAATGTTAAAAAAAGTTGTTACGGTTTGAGCGCGTGTGAATTTACCGCCGCTGTTGGAGATTTTTCCGCGGTAAATTCTATCCTCTACCACGTCTGTCCAGTAGAGGAGCCGCTGAGCAAAATGGAAATCCAGAGCGATGGCGTTCTTCAGCGACGGCACTAACAGGCTGTAATCTCCTGTCTTCAGGTCGATTCTCCGAATTTCGTGGCGAATCGAGAAAATCAGAAGCGGATCGAACGGATCTGGAATAAATATAAATACAGAGAGTCGGGAAGTGGAAAAACCTCCGGAGGAAAAAGTCAGAATCTGCAGGTAAAGCAGTGATCACCATCACACAACAACAGCAGAACTACTAAACATTTTGTATTGTGTGTGTGTGTGTGTGTGTTACCCATGCTCTGACAGCTCTCTCCATCTGCCTCCAGCCTCCACCCTGGGTAACATGAGCATGTGATGGAGTGTGTGTGTTGTTCACACACTTGGCTGCAGCGTGTGTGTGTTCTGCAGACGTCCTGCAATTCACAGCTGCGTCCGTCAGAGCCGAGATACAAACTGACAGGACACACACACACTACACCTTTACCTGGAGCTACAGCACAGCCGTGACTACAACCACCGTTCTCCACCAAACACCCACCTGATGGAGGCACAGAGGGGGGGGCGGGGCATCCATTAGTTTATTATTATTTCATTTGTGTTCAACGTGTGAGATGTAGAAACAGATACAACCAGTAGAGGGCGTCACTCAAAAAAATCACAGAATTTTTCATTTTCCATTAAATAATTCCTAATAATCTTTTCTCTTTATTTCTTAGCATCTGTATATATAGTATATATATATATATATATATATATATATATATATATATATATATATATATATATATATATATATATATATATATATATTAGAATTTCAGTGTTCACAATTAACAAATTACTATATTTATGTATATTACGTAAACGTTACTTATAAACCTTTATGTAACCAGTCATAGTGAGAGTTTCATCACTAATTACACACACACACACACACACACACACACACACACACACACTTCCATGTGCATATTACTGACCGCAGTAGGAGCCCTCGTCTGATTGGTCTGTGCAGTCGGCATGTCCGTCACAAATCCTCTCCGGAGGTAAACACACCGCCGTGTCGTTGGCACACGGGAACCAGGGAGGATTACACACCGACATCACACACCCTTCCTCATCCGAGCGATCCTTACAGTCCTGATCACCATCACACACCCAGCTCTTAGAGATGCACTTTCCTACACACACCACACACACATACACACAATATGGATGCTGATTGGTCACTTCCTGTTGCCTAATTAACGATATTTAACGATACACACACACACACACACACACACACACACACACACACACACACACACACACTGTTTATGAACAGATTTGAAAACTGATATAGGTGTGCGTTTTCAGTGTGAGTGTGTGTGTGTGTGTGTGTGTGTGTGTGTGTGTGTGTGTGTGTGTGTGTGACAGAGAAACGGAACTGTGCCAGCTCATCCCAATCATAGATCAGAGGCAGGAATTAAAGTCAGATGGTGTGTGAGTTAATGATGAGGGAAGCAAGTCTCTCCAGAGAGAAACACCACACACACACACACACACACACACACGTTCCTGGAGGTATCTTACCAGAGCTCTTACAGGTGAACTTCGCTTTGGGGTCACACACTCTGCGCACTCCATCACACAGGACCTCATCGCTCCCATCCTCGCAGTCCGAGTCGCCATCACAACGCCATCGCCGCGGGACACATGACCCGTCACTACGGCAACGGAACTCCGCCTCACTGCACTCGCTACCAGAGGCCATCGCTGGGACAAAGAAAGAAAAAGAAATGTAGCTTTGATATCAGCTTCATGAGGTCGTCACCTGGAATCCTAAAAAAAAAAAGAGTTCCCGAGGTGTTTAGTGCTGGTTGGCTGTTTTTCCTTCTCTCAAGTCCAAACCATCACACCTGGA
The DNA here is from genome assembly GCA_030449085.1 of Kryptopterus vitreolus. Lineage (NCBI taxonomy): Eukaryota > Metazoa > Chordata > Actinopteri > Siluriformes > Siluridae > Kryptopterus > Kryptopterus vitreolus. The sequence goes on from JACRUU010000018.1 coordinate 4,948,929, forward strand.
TTTAGATCAAGCAATAAGGCATGGAGTGAGGTCACATGACGCATCGCTGCGTCGCACTTCGTCTCCAAAAACAAGCTTATACAGAACCTCATGTACAAGTACAATCCAGATGTGATGGCTGTGGAATGCTGTGATCCACAAAGCACATCTGCACCACAACACCTTCACATCCACCCACACATCCACCCGCCCTTCCACCCGCCCGTCCTCCCACCCGCACGTCCACCAACCAGTACATCCACCAACCCGCACATCCACCCACACATTCACACGCACATCCACACGCACATCCACCCGCCCGTCCACCAACCCGCACGTCCACCAAACCGCACATCCACCCACACATCACACGCACATCCACCCACACACGCACATCCACCCGCACATCCACCCACACATTCACACGCACATCCACCCGCATGTCCACCCGCACATCCACCCGCCCGTCCACCCACCCGCACATCCACCCACCCGCACATCCACCAACCCGTACATCCACCAACCAGCACATCCACCCGCACGTCCACCCCACCCGCACAACCCGCACATCCACCCACACATTCACACGCACATCCACCCACATGTCCACCAACCCGCACATCCACCCACACATTCACACGCACATCCACCCACATGTCCACCAACCCGCACATCCACCCACACATTCACACGCACATCCACCCACATGTCCACCAACCCGCACATTCACCCGCACATTCACACGCACATCCACCCACATGTCCACCAACCCGCACATCCACCCGCACATCCACCCCACCCACATCCAGTTTTTTCTCTCCACTGTTCTTAAACCAAACACTGTTCTTAAACCAAACAAGACTCGTCTGATTGTTGTTGTTCTGATAGTAAACATGATTCAAAGAATGAAATGTTTCTATCACAGACTCTGAGGAGCATCGATATCACCCGGAGATTCTAATCAACACCTCTGCAGCAGAGGTAGCTCTGTGTCTTGGATTTTAAGGGTTTGTAGTTGAGAGGTTTAGGATTTGTTTCATAAAGTAATGATGGATTATTATTATTATTATTATTATTATTATTATTATAATACAGATTTGTACGACACACATGCGAGCGGAAACCCATTCCACATAAATACCATGAAATACCATTCAAACATGTTTTTGTTTATTACAGAATTCCACTCGTGTTCTTCAGTAGTCTGGATTCATCAGTATTAATGTACAATGGTGAAAATAATACGAATAAAAAAATAATAACACTTAAAGAGGAGGTGTGTATACTGACTGGCACTGTTGTGTGTGTGTGTGTGTGTGTGTGTGTGTGTGTGTGTGTACCTGTACAGTTACCTGTGTTGTGTGTTCATCACTCTGATCTCCACAGTCGTCGTCTCCGTCACACACCCAGTGCTCCGGAACACACTTCCCACTGGAGCACTGAAACTGACCGACTGAACACACACGCACACACTCCTGCTCATCGCTGCCGTCCCCACAGTCGTCCTCTACACATGGGAATAAAGTGTCATTATTATTAATAGTAGCAAATTCATTATTATTAGTGTAAATGAATAACGCATTATTAACACATTAACACAATTTGACTTTAATGGCGCTAACGTTAATAACGTGTTAGAACGCAGTGTGCATTACTATGTGAGTGATCTGCTCCTTCACTCTGCGTCGTTTTGTGTGAATGAACAAAATACGGACAACAAATAAATAAAGAAACGTTCAGTGCATCCACTCACACTTCCTAAATTTCCCCTGAATTACACCTACAGGTACGATCTCCTCACTATATTAGCGTATATTACCGTACGGAACCTTACGCAAGCGCATCGCATTCCCAAATCCGTATTACTGCAATAAAGCACATTTTAACTGAACGCAATAAAGCGCTTCCGTATCACCTAAACACTGTATCACCAGTTTATATGGAAAAGCAACCGGAACACAATTCTTAAAGGAGTCACGTCCCATATTTTACACCAAACAAACATTAAACAAAGTAACAACAAGAAATTCATATTACAAGTTTCCAGAGTAAAATAAATATGAAATAATGAATAATGTTATTAAAGGGAGCGATTTTGAGTGAAATGTATATAATTATTATATCTGTTACAGTTACAGAATTACAAACATGAAACGTATTTAGCTCCACCTACGACACGCCTCCAGGAGCTCCGCTTTGGTTTTTTTTGATAAAGGTGGAACTTTTCAGAGAGTTTTCTGAGAAATGAAAGATGCAAAAGTGTATGTGTGTGAATGTGTGTGTGTGTGTGTGTGTGTGTGTGTGTGTCTGTGTTTGTGTGTTTTATGATTTGGGATGATGAGAGGAATCCAAGAACTGACGCAAGATTTGTTTTTCATTTTATTTTTAATCTCTGCACCGATATGAGCTTCACACACACACACACACACACACACACACACACACACACACACACACACACACACACACACACACAGCTTATTAATACAACAGGAAGAAGTCTGACTTCTGCTCATACACCACATTTAAAAATGTTAAAGGCTTGTGTAGATCCAACATCAGACTAGAACCATGGCAACTTTAAGACACGCCCACTCAGACAATAGGCGTCTAGACTGGGTGTGTGACAGAGAGAGAGCGAGAGAAAGAGATAATAATAATATGACTGACCTGAGTCACACTGCCATTTACTGTTAATGCACCTTCCATTAGAGCAGCTGTATTCTGTAAGCGGAGAACACGAGGGGAAGCCTGAAAACACACAAACACACACAATCAGCCCTGATTCTTATTCTCGGAACATAAATTAAATGGACTTTAAGCTTGAGGAATTCACATTATAACACAAATTACACACAACAGCAGACAGAGAGAATGTGTACTGTATAATGTCTCCATTACAGCATCATTCGAGTGGATTGTGAGACGTGGTTTTGGTGAGACCTCGGTGATGTGACGGACAGCGAGAGAAAAGTCTGAGGGTGAAGCGACGTTGAGGATTTACATTTACAGTTTTTGGCAGACACTCTTATCCAACTCTAATTAGGGATATTTAAATAACTCTATTTTACAGTTATTTAGGCTTAAGGGCCTTGCTCCAGGGCCCACTAGTGGCAGCTTGCTGGTGGTGGGATTTGAACCAGTGATCTTCCGGTTCAGAGGCGAGCGCCTTATCCACTGTGCTCTATCCTGGTGAACTCTCTCCAGAACTTGTGGGAGCAGCGTGATGTGGGGAAGGTGCACAGGTGTAGCCTCGGCCACGTCGGGTGTCCGGCCCCAGCATAAGCGAGAGGTGACAGTGCGATGTCTCTTCGGTCACTCACGAGTCACGAGACTCACTTTAAAACCTCTCCAGATTTGTTCCAACATGTCCTGGGAGAGTCTCCACTCGTGCCTCAGCATCTGGGGCATCTGCTCCCTGATTCAAGCACCCGGGGATGTACATGACTCTCACAGAAAGCAGCACCTCATGGGCTCAGCACATCAACTGATTCAGCACAAAACATAACGAAGGCTTGAATTACGGCAAAAATCACCAGACACGACGCAGCAGGACTCCAGGGAAGCGTGAAGGAACGACAGCCTCGTCCCTGTACGACATGCCGGACACACACAACCACACGACATGTGTTTCTCCACCATACTGATAAAGACATACACACACGCGCACACACACACACACACACACTCTTTGTGAGATTGTGAGATGTGTACTCACTGCACCATGAAGGTTCGTCTGATCCATCACCACAATCATCATCACGATCACAACGCCACAGCTCCGGGATACAGCGACCGCTCAGGCAGGAAAACTCACCCGGCCTGCACGTCTGAGCTGCAGACAACACACACACACACAGATATATATATATATATATAAATATATATATATATATATATATATATATATACACACACACACACAGTGGTGTGAAAAACTATTTGCCCCCTTCCTGACTTTTTATTCTTTTGCATGTTTGTCACACAAAATGTTTCTGATCATCGAACACATTTTAATATTAGTCAAAGATAACACAAGTAAACACAAAATGCAGTTTTTAAATGAATGTTTTTATTATTTAGTGAGAAAAAAAATCCAAACCCACATAGCCCTGTGTGAAAAAGTAATTGCCCCCCCCCTTGTTAAAAAATAACTTAACTGTGGTTTATCACACCTTTTTTGTGAGTTTTTCTGTAGCCACCCCCAGGCCTGATTACTGCCACACCTGTTTCAATCAAGAAATCACTTAAACAGAAGCTACCTGACACAGAGAAGTAGACCAAAAGCACCTCAAAAGCTAGACATCATGCCAAGATCCAAAGAAATTCAGGAAGAAATGAGAACAAAAGTAATTGAGATCCATCAGTCTGGTAAAGGTTATAAAGCCATTTCTAAAGCTTTGGGACTCCAGCGAACCACAGTGAGAGCCATTATCCACAAATGGCAAAAACATGGAACAGTGGTGAACTGAACTTTCCCAGGAGTGGCCGGCCGCCCAAAAATTACCCCAAGAGCGCAGAGACAACTCATCCGAGAGGTCACAAAAGATCCCAGGGCAACATCCAAAGAACTGCAGGCCTCACTTACCTCAATTAAGGTCAGTGTTCACGACTCCACCATAAGAAAGAGACTGGGCAAAAACGGCCTGCATGGCAGAGTTCCAAGACGCAAACCACTATTAAGCAAAAAGAACATTAAGGCTCGTCTTAATTTTGCTAAAAAACATCTCAATGACTGGCCAAGACTTTTGGGAAAATATCTTGTGGACTGACGAGACAAAAGTTGAACTTTTTGGAAGGTGCGTGTCCCGTTACATCTGGCGTAAAAGTAACACAGCATTTCATAAAAAGAACATCATACCAACAGTAAAATATGGTGGTGGTAGTGTGATGGTCTGGGGTTGTTTTGCTGCTTCAGGACCTGGAAGGCTTGCTGTGATAGATGGAAGCATGAATTCTAATGTCTACCAAAAAATCCTGAAGGAGAATGTCCGGCCATCTGTTCGTCAACTCAAGCTAAAGCGATCTTGGGTGCTGCAGCAGGACAATGACCCAAAACACACCAGCAAATCCACCTCTGAATGGCTGAAAAAAAACAAAATGAAGACTTTGGAGTGGCCTAGTCAAAGTCCTGACCTGAATCCCATTGAGATGCTGTGGCATGACCTTAAGAAGGCGGTTCATGCTAGAAAACCCTCAAATAAAGCTGAATTACAACAATTCTGCAAAGATGAGTGGGCCAAAATTCCTCCAGAGCGCTGTAAAAGACTTGTTGCAAGTTATCGCAAACGTTTGATTGCAGTTATTGCTGCTAAGGGTGGCCCAACCAGTTATTAGGTGCAGGGGCAATTACTTTTTCACACAGGGCTATGTGGGTTTTGGATTTTTTTTTTCTCACTAAATAATAAAAACATTCATTTAAAAACTGCATTTTATGTTTACTTGTGTTATCTTTGACTAATATTAAAATGTGTTCGATGATCAGAAACATTTTGTGTGACAAACATGCAAAAGAATAAAAAGTCAGGAAGGGGGCAAATAGTTTTTCACACCACTGTATATATATATATATATATATATATATATATATATATATATATATATATATATATATATATATATATATATATATATATATATACAGTGCACACATATACAAATAAACATCACACACACACACATAATACACACACACACATACAAATAAACACACACACACACACACACACACACAATAACACGCGCACACACAACAAACACACACAACACACACACACCCACATGCACATATCCATGACAACAATAAACACACAACGCAGCGCACACATACACACACACACAACAATAAACACACACACCCACGTGCACATATATACAAATAAACCCCACACACAAACACACAAACACAAACACACACACACAGACAAGAATACACATACACAGACACAAACACACACACAGACACAAACACACACACACACACACAAACACACACAACACAAACACACACACATACAAATAACACACACACACACACACACACACACAAACACACACACATTCCTTGAGAAAATGTAAATCTGTTTCTTTTTCTGATAAATTTCTCACTAAACAATTACAAATTTCTCCACATCATCACTCCATCCTTCACTCTGCAAACATCAAGGACAGGAGGAGGGGGTGAAGTAGACCAGTGTAGAAGAGTGTGCTTGTGCGTGTGGTGAGTGGTGAGATAATGTGTGTTTGTGTGTGTGTGTGTGTGTGTGTTCTTGTGCGTGTGGTGAGTGTGTGTGTGTGTGTGTAGGTGGTGTGTGTGTGTGTGTGTGTGTGTGTGTGGTGAGTTCATGTGTGTGAGTGTGTGTATGTGCTTGTGCGTGGTGTGTGTGAGTGTGTGTGTGTTGTGTGTGTGTGTGTGTGTGTGTGTGTGTGTGTGTGTGTGTGTTGTGTTTGAGTGTGTGTGTGTATGTGCTTGTGCGGTGTGCGTGTGGTGAGTGTGGCGTGTGTGTGTGTAAGTAGAGTACGGTCTTGCTGATGAATTGATTTCTGTGACCTTTTACTTCAGGCTGATTCCTGAGATGAGATTATAGAGAAATATATTATCATACCCTGAGGAGAGGTGCCGGGGGGGGGGGGTGGGGGGGTGGGTGAGGTGTGGGTGGTGTGGTGGTGGTGTGTGTGTGTATGTGTGTGTGTGGTGTGTATGTGTGTGTGTGGTGTGTGTGTGTGTGTGTGTGGTGTGTGTGTGTGTGTGTGTGTGTGTGTGTGGTGTGAGTGTGCGAGTGTGTGTGTGTGTGTGTGTGTGTGTGTGTGTGTGTGTGTGTGTGTGTGTGTGTGTAGTGAAATTATATCCATGAACACCTGTGGGTCTGTATTTGACATTTGGCTGAGAGCGTTTTATGGTTGTGTCCGGTGATGCAGCAGAAGGACGAGAATGGAGTGATGTAAAGACGAGAGCAGAATAAACACAGCAATATGGTTTTTGTTATCCATCTGCAGGATTTAAACTTCACACACACTTACATTTTATATCTACAGGACAACAACGAGATGTTCATCAACTCCCAGTGCTGTCCATCTCTCTCCTCTCTCTCTCTCTCTCTCTCTCTCTCTCTCTCTCTCTCTCTCCCTCACTCTCTCTCGAGTTCTCTCTCTCTCTCTCTCCTCTAGAGACAGAACTACACTACAAGTGTGAGAGAGACACTATACAGAACTACACTGCACGTGTGAGAGAGACACTATACAGAACTACACTGCACATGTGAGAGAGACACTACAGAACTACACTGCACATGAGAGAGAGACACTCAACAGAACTACACTGCACATGTGAGAGAGACACTATACAGAACTACACTGCACATGTGAGAGAGACACTATACAGAACTACACTGCACGTGAGAGAGAGAGACTATACAGAACTACACTGCACATGTGAGAGAGACACTATACAGAACTACACTACCCGTGTGAGAGAGACACTATACAGAACTACACTGCCCGTGTGAGAGAGACACTATACAGAACTACACTACCCGTGTGAGAGAGACACTATACAGAACTACACTACCCGTGTGAGAGAGACACTATACAGATGGTAGGTGTCTGATGATTGTATCACATTTATATGGAGGGATTTCGGAGGGATTGCTCGAGATTTCTGTCCTGCAAAAGTTCACACAATTCTCTCTCTCTAAAATGCAGGGAGAGAATGATGAAAGTAAAGTTAAAAAATGGATAATAAGAAGAGTGAACAGGGAGGAAGGCCACCAGCACTTTCCAAACCCACACACACACACACACACACACACACACACAAAGAGAAGGTGGTGCTGTGAAACTGATTCTGTGTCCCGCTTGTATGTGTGATGAATTACGCTGGCAAGCATGAAGCTATTTTACACACAGGACTGCACCAACAGGGGAAATTATACAGAATTGTCAGTGAGGAACATCTCTCTCTCTCTCTCTCTCTCTCTCTCGCTATGAATCTCTCCGAGGCAGAACATCTCCATTTAGGACGAGGCTCTGGAGTGGAGCTGCACAGGGGGAGTGGAAATAAAGAGAACGAAAAAGTGGTGTGTATTTATAAACACCGGCGTCGAACCAGCTGTGACCAAAAAACCCACAAGAAGGGAAAAGAACAAAGAAAAAGGAACAATAAAAAGGAAAGATAGTAAGTTGTGTGTGTATGTGTGTGTGTGTGTGTGTATGTGTGTGTAATGACTGTGTAGTGTAATGACACGGATTGAGGCGAGGTTTCTGATTGGTCGATGGTCACTATGACATTCGTAACTCCTTGGTTTGCATGTGATGTAGATGTAGATGGTGTGTGTCCTGTGTGTGGTGTGTGTCCTGTGTGTGATGTAGAGGAACACACACCTGAGCATGTGAGGTTTGACTCGTCGTCGTTGTTGCCGCAGTCATCAGCGCCGTCACAAAGCCACTTTTTAGGGATGCAGCGGCTGTTCTGGCATTTAAACTGATCTGGAGGACAACTACGATTGGCTGAGGAGTACACACACACACACACACACACACACACACACACACACACACATAAAATAGAACCCCTTTACAATCTGTGTGTGTGTGTGTGTGTGTGTGTGTGTAGCATTGTAACGAACAGCAGAGTGGTATTTCTTCATCACTTCCATCTGAACAGTCATCATCACCATCACAGCGCCACATGAGCTGAATACAGCGCTGATTCCTGCACCGAAACTCATCAGGACCACAACGCTTCCTGTCTGAGAACACTGCTGAGACTGTGGGAGAACACACACGCACACACACATACACACACACAGTTACAAAAAATAACGCAAATCACACAAACATTGCTTTCATTATAAACATGTGAATCAATCTAACACAAATAAACAGACAGAGAGAGACAGATTAACACACACACACACAAACAGAAGTACACACACACACACACACAACAAGTACACCCACACACACACACAAAACAGAAGGACACACACACACACACACACACACAAACACACACACACACACAAAGTACACACACACACACACAAACAGAAGGAGACACACACACACACAGACAGACACACAGACAGACAGACAGACATTTCTCTGTAACGAGTGGCTCGGTGTGGTGAAGGTAAAATGATGTGAGACTTTAAGAGGAAGCAGAGTGAAAGAGAGAACGTGTACAAGAACATTCCTTCACTGCACTTCCATCAGTGTTTCTGTTCCTTTATAACTCTCTGGAGGACGCAGTGAACAAACACCACCTTACACATTTCACTTTTTGCTTTGCGTCTGATCCGAGGTCCTATTTTTTTTATCTTCCATCAGGCTGTGAGTGGCAGCAGGTCCTATTCTCTCTCTCTCTCTCTCTCTCTCACAAACACACATACACACACCTGAACTTCACTAGTCTAACCCTGAGCGATGGATTTTGGATTTCTGAGGAAAAGCGCGGGGGAGGGGTGTTTTGGTGTTTTTTTGTTTGTTTTGTATTG
>JACRUU010000018.1:4958901-5103901 GCA_030449085.1 Kryptopterus vitreolus
GGTGGGGAGGGTAGCATAATCAGTATAACTTTGAGGGAGTCCGAGTTTGACATCCGATGTTAACACACTTTTGTCAGCTAATGATGAACAAGCTCAAGAGCATTTTGTAAACCAACTAAAAAAATGAAAAAATAATGCAGAGCAACAATGATGTACAGTTTGACGAGAGATTGGATTTAAGAGTGTCTATAGCGAGAAGTAGAAATGGTGGTGCTTATAGAAAGTTACGTGATCTTCACACATAATGAAGTGATTAGTAAAAACAGGCTTAATCTGTTTTGCCCTATAAACATCTCAAATAATCTATGCTTCACAATCTGCTTGGCACACTTTCTAAACCCACAGAATCCAGACACAGAGCTGGAAACGGTCGCATCATCATTGCAGAAGTCAGCTGGGTTTAACAATCAACACAAGATAGCATTTAACAACATCAGTCGGTTTGAACACATGTTGAATATTAAAATAGTAGTCTTCTATAGATCAAATATGGGGGTATTGGAAATGTATACAAACACGGACAAGCCACATCCTAAAACCGTTTTTTTGTACTTGCATGATGGTCATTATTTTATGATTAAAAAATTACCCGCATTTATAGGTACACCGTACGTATGCATGTATTGCTATAAATTGTTTACCAGTAGGCTTGATCACAGGTGTCGGTATGTCTGCGATGTATGCAAACGCGCCTGAATGCCATAAGCAACCCAAAAAAAACAAACACTGCAGTGACTGCCTGCTGTGGTACTGTAGGTCTGACTATTGTTTTGAAGATGCATATAAAAAACCACCTCCAGGTCTGCAGCACGCTCAGGGCTATGACACTAAATACTGTCCGAAATGTAACAGGCGTTACCACGTCAGCGGTCCCAATCCAAAACCACACAGATGCTGCTGATCGTTGTCTCCACTGTAGGGAGAGTCTGGTTCCTGATGGTGTGCATCAGTGTTTTATTCAACCGGTTAAGAAGGAGAAGCCAAATAAACGCTACATCTTTTATGATTTTGAGACGCGGTATGAGAATGGTAGACACGTTGCCAATTTTGTGTGTGCTATCACATTTGATGGTGTGGAATTTACTGCTGAGGGGACGGATTGTGTCGATCGTCTCGTTAAAAACTTCAGATGTCCTTCGCTATTAGTAATTATACATGGATTGCACATAATGCATCCGGTTTTGATAATTTCATACTTTTGGAATACTTTACCATGATGGGAATCGCACCAAAAATTACAATGCAAGGCTGTCGTATAATCTTGATGTATGATCCAGCTTTTAAGCAGAGGTTTATCGATAGCTATTCATTCATACCCATGCGGCTTGCAAAGACACCCGCTGCATTTAATCTGGATTAATGCTGAGAAAGGGTATTTTCCAACATCATTTTAACCGTGTTGAAAATGACACTTATCTAGGTCCATACTCTGACAAGAAATTCTATGAGTACTCGACGATGTAGAGACAAAAGAGAGGGCGGCGTTTGACTCATGGTACAGTACCGTATCTGACAAACTGTTTAAAAAATTTAAAAAAAAAGAAGTTGGCAAAGTATGGTAGAAACGATGTAGTGTTACTGCGGGAGGTTTGTATAAAGTACAGGAAAGAATTCATCTCATGTACCGAACTTGACCCGTTTAATTATACAACACTGGCTGCAACATGTATGGCTGTGTATAAAACCCACTACATCCCTAAAGATACAGTAGCACTGACACGTAACAAAGCGTACATAGACCAACACAAGACCTACTCAAACATTTCAATCGAATGGCTTGAATATGTACAAAAATCACGTTGCATACATGTTCAACATGCATTAAACCATGGTGAAGCGTCGTTCGGTAAATACTATGTCGACGGGTTCTATAACGATGGCCATGTGAAAAAAGCATTTGAATTTCTTGGTTGTTTTTACCACGGATGCGATCGATGTTATAAATCCAGTGATTTAAATCCATTATCAAAAGTCCCTTATGGCGTTCTCCGAAGACAGGTAGATGATAAGATTGAGATTTTGGAGCGTGCTTACGGTCTAGAGGTCGAGACAATGTGGGAGTGTGACTGGGCTCATGCTAAACAGAACGATGATGATGTGATGGTTTTCATGTCCACATACAGACAACCAGAAAGGTTAAAACCACGGGATGCTCTATTCGGTGGCCGCACTAATGCTCTCAAACTGTACCACAAAGTTGCTGAGGGTTGAGAAAATCAGGTATATAGACTTCATCTCACTTTATCCTTTACTGTCAGTCACGAAAAAACTACCCTATTGGTCATCCTGAAATAATCTTCAAGGATTTTCAAAACCTCGAAGATTATTATGGGATTGTCAAGGCTACAGTATTACCACCACGTAAAGCTGCTTCACCCGGTGTTACCATATAGGACAGGTGGAAAATTAATGTTTCCACTCTGTAGGACGTGTGCTGAACAGCAGAACCAGACTCATCAGTGCACACACACTGATGAGGAAAGGTCCATTCATGGAAGCTGGGTTAGTATTGAATTGTTAAAAGCTGTTGAGAAGGGATATGTTGTGACAGAGATTGCTGAGGTATGGCATTTTCCCCAACGATCTGACACATTGTTTTGCGATTATGTTAAAACCTTTTTGAAGTTTAAGCAGGAGAGTTCAGGATACCCCAAAGACGTCGTAACCGACGCCTGACAAAGAATCTTATGTTAAAGATTACTTTGAGAAAGAGGGGATTATACTGAATCGGGACAAGATTGAGCACAATCCTGCCCGTAGGTCTATCAATAAATTAATTCTAAATTCACTTTGGGGTCGGTTCTCTCTTCGTGAACAGTTACCAACAACCGAAATTACTCACAGATCCTGAAGATTTTGCACGACACATTTTTGGTATAGAGTATGACATCAAACATTTCTCATTTCTGTCAGACACTGTAGCGATCGTTCAGTGGGCTTACCCTGATGGGAAAGGATGTCAGACTCGTGACATCAATGTGTTCCTCGGTGCTTTTACAACTGCCCATGCACGATACAATTAGAACTTTACAACTGAAGTTGCTAATATTGGATACTTTTGGATAGGTTTGACTTTATTGCGACATTAGCCGATATGGTGTAATATTTACATAGGGTACGAACCAGCTCTTGGACCGTATCTTGGCGAGCTTACTGATGCGACACTGAGTTTTGTTCAGTGTAATAGTACATAAAGAGTGTAATATTTCAAGCGGCCCAAAGCTCTTGGATATTTACTGCTGGATTGGTGAGCTCTTGGATCACATAGTATTGGTGAGATCACATAGTCAAGCGGCCCAAAGAGTTTTGTTCAAGCGGCCCAAATGAAAGCCAAAGAGTTAAATGGTGCTAAGGGTAAGGCTAAATTCTGTATGAAAGCCAAAGGATCTTGGCGATTCCGAGGCCTGTGAATTCCGAGTTAATTAGATCACATAGCTAGACACACTAAGGGTAAGGTATGTATGATCGAGCTAAGGGTAAGGTTGTTGACCGATCACATAGTATGTAAAAGAGCGATCGAGCTTTGTTGATACCATAAAAGAGCGCATCACGCTACCAGTCATTATTATCGCAAGGAACAAAAAGTCAACATCTGGAACAAAAAGCATTAGCAACGAGAAGTCGACAGTAGCAAAAGATCGCAAGGAACAAAAAGCATCTCACATTGCACAACAAGTCAGTTGATAAAAAATTCAAAGTGGTCCTAAGTGGTGTACAACAGAACGTGTACTCCTGTACTCCTACCCGACTTTACCCAACATTACATATGGCTACTACAATCCTTTTTGACTTTACAACATTAGGGGGGTGCGAGACTCTATGGCTTCTGACAATGTTTTTGGTCACAGGGGGGTGCGAGACTCTCTGAGGGTTTTGAGGGTTTCAGACTACAGCATCCTTCAGAATACAGCACCATTGTTTCATGTTTTTGGTCCTGGCGGGTCCTCCATCTAACTCAGGGAAAACTTTTTTTTGTAAAAATGTTGTTAAAAAATGTTTAAAATTTTGATTTCTAAAATTTCTAAAAATATTGAAAACATTGTGTATGTTTATGATTGTTGGCAACCTCTCTGTATGATGAATTGTTGTTAAAACTGTATGACATTAAATTTATTGAAGGAATCCCTCCCTCAGACGCTGAATGATGTCCATTTGTTCCCCACGAACAAAACAAATTTGTTGATTTTGGACGATGTTATGTTATGAAAGATGCTAGCAACAATTCTGAAGTTGAACAATGTGTATTCACACAGTATGTTCACCACAACAATTTGAGTGCTGTTTATGTAGTACAAAACTTGTACAAAACTTGTTTTTTCAAGGTAAATCCAGCAGGACCACTGAACACAAAGTATCTGGTCTCTGGCCTGAACACAAAATTATCTGGTCTTGTTTAAAAAACCCAGAAAAACCAAATTAATGTCCAGGTCGACAATACTCAAATGTACCCTAGAAATACAAAGTATTTTATGGTTATCAAATGTACCAGTGTTCCATACGGGTACCTTTTTATCTTTTTTTATTGACTATAATGTATGCTACCGAAGAACCCTTTTTAGTGTATCAAGATGCTACCAAAGTATTTTATGGACTATAAAGCGTTATCAAGAACAGACCTGCTGTACCATACGGGTATCCTTTTTTTATTATATAAAGCGAAAACCCCAGAACAGTATCGTCTCAGAACAGACCTGCTGTCACAATATCCTGTCGTGTACCTACCTACAGAAGGAAGACAAACAGTAACATCGCTGGAGATTTTTTTTTTTTTTTTGGAGGGGAGAAAAAATAATAATAAAAATAATGTCTACAGAACAGACTAATTAAGCAATAAAGCAAAATGTGTACAGAGAAGGAAACAGTGAAAACATTTGGAGATACGTTAAGACTATTAAGAAATAATAATAATAAAAATAATGTATACAAGACTATTAAGAAACCTGTGTCTTTAAACAACCTCTTTAAAAGTTGTTATTAATTAAACATACAACACCCAAGCAAAGACGTGTTACGTGTTTTTTTACAGGCAGCCACGGACGAGCTGATAGTTACGTTATGCGAGTTAGCTCTTAATGTTCTCCATGGTAACATACCTCTAACACCACAACAGTATAAAAAGTTGAAGAGAAGGAGAAGTGAAATCACTATTGCTGCAAATAAGAAGGTCTCTTTTTGTTAGAAGAAAAAGGCAGGTAATCAATCAACGAGGTGGATTTCTATTACCTCTTTTAAGCGTGGCAGTGCCTTTTATAACCAGTTTGATAACGTCTAAATTAACTTGATATGGAGTATGCCTGAAAAGATGTTTTTAGTACCACAGCATCAGCTGGATAAGTTGAAATCCACTAACACCCGTGTGAATCTATCCAACATGTTGTGGAGAATGATTTGGACGTGACCATAAGAAATATTTTACACAGATCCGATCTGGAGGATTATGAGAAGGTTAAGATGTACACTGCTGTTTTGCAACGGTTTTTAACACTCACAAGACAAGGAAGATCAAGGACAAGGAGATAAGGAGACCAACATGTTAACTTTAAGTCTGCCACAGACTGAGTCTGTTGATAAACAAGATTCAGCCAGGACAGACAGTGTGGGGAATCAGGACGTATTGGATAATATTGCGGATGATATTTTAAAGAACGTACCCAAGAGTGAGTGTTAAAAATGTACGTTACATTTTAGATAAAATTGACGAAAACGAAAACTAAAGATGTTACATATTGGACTGAATCAGGCGAGTTTGTGTTAGAGGGAAAACAATAGAGGGAAAACAATCCCGGGGTCGCATATGTTTTATTTAGTTAAAAGCTCCACAGAATATTTAGATGAACGAAGACCTGATTTTCTAGAGGCTTTTACAGCTCCACAGAAGATTATGGTATAGATGAACGAAGACCTGTGGGGTGGAGTGATTTTCTAGAGGCAATTTAAACTCTTTCAAAAACAAATCAACAGCTAATTTAAACATACCTCATTCAGCTAATTTAAACATTCCTCATTCAGTAGTACCAAATCAATATGTCAGAGATGCAATAAACTCTTTCAAAAACAAAATCAACACCGGTTTTAACATCAGCATCTAAAAAGAGGAAAAAACAGAAAGTCAAATATTAACAATACCGTAAATCCAGTATTCAAATCACCGGTTCTTGACCCGAGTCGATGGCTGAATTTTTAAACTCGGTGTTTTTCACATGTATTTTATGATTCATGTATATGGTTGTGTATAATAAAGAGTCTTGAGAAGAAGTATTTAGCTTTCATGTTTGTGTCTTAAAAGTCTTGAGAAGAAGTATTTTTCTCTTTTTTATTGAAAAACATTAAGTATGTGACAACGTATGTGACATAAACATTTCACCCGTTTGCACACATTGAACACACTTGAAGATATTTTCATTATTACATCGAGTTTGTTTTAGTTTTTTCACAAAAAACGTCACTTTTTTTGTCTTTTTTGTTATTTTTAACAAAGTCATTGCTATACAGCTTCAACACAGAATCATAATCACCATGTGATAGAGAAAGAAACCCTTTACCATGTGATAGAGAAAGAAAACACAATGCTGCCCGCAGGTGTCTGATGAAAAATCTTGGACTTGCACCTGTTGAATAGAGCACAACCCTGGAATTGAGGTTTAAAAATTTGTTCGATTACAGATGGAAAACGATGGTGTTGTGGATCATTACCAAAGCTGTCAAAAAAACAGCCCACACCATCTTCATTTATGTAGTTGGCTAACCAATGTTCCCCAGGGGGTCCCGATTGATGCGTGTTAATTATAACCATTGATGGTAGTTTTCTCACAGGGGTTTTTGGTAGATAGTTACACGGTAGTACTCCCAGAAAATGTATATTGCATGAGATCTTATCCATGACTGTTAGAAAGCTCGACAGTGTTCATTTTTTTTTTGTTAATAGTAATCAGCCAGAACTTGTCTACGATTTGAAACTTCGACGATGCTATCGAAGATGGCATAAACAATTAAATTTATTGTCCGGGGCAACGGTTGTCTAAAACGTGCTTCGAAGTCTAATATTTCCAGACTTGACCGAGGGATATATGTTGTCCACACTCCTCATCCGGTGTTAAATTGAACGCATAAAGTGTATACCCGTCCAGATACTCTTGTCCTATCGATAGATAGTGGTTCATTTTTAAGGTGTTTTCCAGAAGCCTGGGCGAGTTGGTAAAACTCCCGCACCGCAGAACCACTTTCATATTCAGGTTGAAAAGGTTTAGTGGGGTATTGCTGTCCATCCACATAAATGGCCAAAAATTCGAGATCGTAGTGTTTAAATGCAAATGGGATTTTTGGTGTATGATCCTACAAATGCATCATTATCAACCATTGCAAGAACCACAGATTTTGGTAGCGTTCCTAGGAATAAGTTTTCCTGGTTGCAAACGCGTGAACCTGCAGGTATTGAAAAGTTTTTCAGACACACTCGATCAATAGGGTACTTGGCCGTGGTTGAGAGTAGCGCATGCGCGTGACCCAGTCTCACAGCTGGTGAGACAGAAACTTTTTTCACAAATAGTGAAGCCGAGAGGATGTTAAGTTTATAGGGTATGCCACCGGTCTTCATCAAACAAAATTCGTCCTTAGCTCTGGTCATACGGATTTTAACATCCACCCCTATTAAGATCATTAGTTTTTCTTGAAAGAAAATATCACTGTGAACAGGTGCAATCAGTTCAACCACGTTACTGGTGTTGGTAAAAGAAGCTCTTTTCGCCAGACCGTGATTTCCGGCCAGCAGGGTCCGCTATGTCCATATTACCAACCGTGTCTTTGTAAAAGAGTCCAGCCGAGAAAACAGTTTCAAGTGTGTCTTTACCGTAATTGGTAAGACATTCTAATATACAGCGATAGGGGTATGTGCTAGAGCTCTGTGATATTAGACGATCCCCGAGTGACACGTCCACTTGTGAAAATATTGTAGCACCTGGATAGTTAATAAGTCCTACAGGTGCTCCGTCTACAATATTCGATCCGTCGGCATGAGTGATTTTAAGACGCAAAGTTTTAACAACAATGTGTTGTTTAGGTCCAGATAATCTTCACCATTCCCAGCAATAAAAAACTCCAGAGGTGACGAGTCCGATATAGCTGATAATGGTGGCACTTCTATATAAGTGTTTTTTTCAATAGCAGTTTGAGTCAACGGTACGGTAAATAGATCCAGTTCAGTTTTTAAGCACTCTTCTGACATATTGTGTAGTAAGCGCCATGATCTAAAATATTGTTTTAAGAGAACTTTTTGATCTTTTTGATGTAGAACGTTTTGCTGACGCCACACGCTTGCGTTTACCGACTGCTGTTTTCTTAGGAAGGTCGTTTGGTTTTCTTCTGAGTTTGACCACTCCTCCTCACCCCCGGCGGTTTAGTTGATCTTTTGCGAGCCATTACCATTAATCCTGAGCCGTCTTGAGTATTGTCATTATTAAAAGGCCGTGATAATGTGTTACTGACAACATCTGTTAGAATGTTTTTTGCAGCTGTTTTAAGATGTGGCTTGGCTATGTTAAAACCGCGTCTTAGTAAGGGAATGGCCATTCGAAAGAGTCCTCTAAAAACACCACCTAAACCAGCCCCGTACATAACACCGCCCCCTGCGTATCCGGGGAGCCCATTACCAGCCTGGTTCTGGTAATATGCTACGTACCGCTGTGTGTCCACGTTGTGGGTGTTGAAATATACCATTTTGGCTGTTTTATCACAAAAAGCACTGCTTCACAGGTCTAAAGTGTAGTTTTGCACTAACCTTCCCGTAACTAAACCGTACGTCTTGGTTTCGATCGTCTTTTACTTGTATGTATACTTATCTCGGTGATGGAGGATTTATTAACAGTGAGTAAAATAAAAAACTGATACGTAATGCGGTCTATCGTAACGCACACTAACAATTTTGTTATGGTCACCATCTATATGTAAACATCGTAATAACGGCACATGATGATCACCGACTGATTGATATTCTATAATATCCGTGTAGATATACATAGTATAAAACCCTCCATTTATGTCCGCTTGGTGGGGTGCGTATGCAGCATCTACGTACCCCACACCATATTCGGTCATGATTTTGTTCGCTAGTCTGTATAGGTACTCCTGGTTTTAATCCTAAAATAACAGCCAACTTCCCGTAAAATGTCAGCGATGTGTTCGGAGGGCCTTTGAGAAACACTTTATTTTGAATGTGGTCGTATCCAAATCTCACACGTGGCGGTAGGTAGGTTTGCGTTGATCTCCCTGATCAGAAAGACAATATCATCGTAATAACCCGGTTTTAACTTTCGTTGTACTTTTGGTATCTTCTGGCCACTGTAGACGCATATCTCAACCTCTATGGCTTCAGCTGACTGTTCACCATTATTTATTTGTTCACCACCTACATCTGTTTCACTGCACTTGAGAACGTAGAGCGCATCATCCTCATTAAACGTATACCACGATGTAGGATATTCAAATTCGACCAAGCCGACTTCCCATTCTCCTTTTAAGTTTATAGCCCGCGCCTAAGAGAGTTGTATAACTAGATATACTGTTTTCTGGAAAAGCCGATAACGACGAGTTGCAAGGCAGTGTGTAACATAAAAACCTTCCTCAGCCATGGTTGGTTAGTACGCAAATGAGTTGACACATGTGTATCTGATGTTTTCATGGACTCTGTATGTCGATCAAATCTTTCTGGTTCACCCATGATGCAAATTTTTCTGGCCATTCCGAGCCACTGCACCAATAATAATGTTTTCCGCCCCTGTTTTTTCTTGGCTAAAATTTTTTCCACTTTAAACGTCTTGTTTTTGTTCACAAAAATTTTCTGCAACTCCTCATAAAAAACACCGTCGATAACATCGCCATCATAATCACACAAACTGTAGACAGGGGGCTCGCGTGGGATACGCGATTTTATTGTGAAAAACTCTTGTGTGTAGTTTTCCTCATACCCTTTTGCGAATGGTCCTCTTACTTTAGAAATTCTAACTATGTCGCCGACTTTAAATCTAAAGTTAGGTCTGACAGCGTGTGCTTTGCTAGAACCATATAGATTATGAAACACCACAGACTCGTTTTCTTTGTTCACATCAACCGGTTTCATCTTTATGCTCCGGTGGTAGGAATTGTTGTATCCACACGTAATGTCTTGAAGTATGTCTATGTAGTGTTTAGAGTTTGTCGCCGTTAAATATCTCCACATTCTCCCTTTTAAGGTTCTATTAAACCTCTCAACGACACAGGCTTTTAATTCTGTGGCGGGTGCAAAATGCTTAATGTTGTGCTTTTTTATCAAGCTTTGAAAATGTTTGTTAAAAAACTCCTTCCCTTGTATCTGTCTGTAATTTTTTGAGGCACACGACCCTCTTTCAGTATCGAGTCAAAAGCTTTAGCCACTTCGGTACCGCTCTTGTTTTTTAACGCACGTGTCCATGCAAATTTACTGAAAACATCTATGCATGTTAACAGAAAAGATTTGTCGTCGTTGTTCTTTAGCATACGCAGACATATCAACTAGATCAGCCTGGAATTGGTTGTCTATACCATAGGCAAAAACCCGGTTCCTTTTGTATTTAAGTGGTGCAGTTCTGTGGAGTGTGTAAGCATCCTCACCCGCAAGCCATTCTGAAACATCTTTATCAGTTAAACGAATACCTGTTTCTTTTAAAACGGCTTCTTTTAAACGTTTTTTACCACCTAAGGCCCCGGGATTAGAAGGTGTATAATATGTTTTTCTCATCTGTTCAGCAGCTCCTTCAGACATAATGACGGTTCAGAGTCAACAAAAGAATAAGACCAATGTTTGAATAACAGGGTTTTTATTTTTATTTTTTCTCAAACAGAAAAGAAAACACACATACAGATAATAATAATATCACACATTGTCAATATGCTGTAGAAACTTAATACACATTACAATGTTTTTGTCTAAGAAGTAATTTGTCATTGTTTCCACTACAAAACTGCATCAAACGTCTCATTTCTTGACAACATGTCTACACATAAATCTGTTACGTATGTACACATACATATGATATCTATAATTCTAACACTACTGTTACACACAATCATTAGTCTAGTATTTTTACAACAGATGCAGAAATCGGTACACAGGTCAATACACACACGCAACATATCATTCCATTCACTCGATGTAGCTCTTACAACATCCATCTGTTTCTTGAGGTTTGTGAAACGTTTGGCATCAACACCGCATCCATTAACAGCCAGGGACACACCAGAGTTGTCAGCAATGATTTTGTACAACAAGTTGGTCATCTCACATCTAATACGTTGTTTAATAAGATGTTTTGTTAGAATATTAACACATGTGTTTCCCATGGTTGTGTTATACTTGTACAGGGGGTACTACGCCCTTCCAGCAGTCCACAGCGTCGTAGACAATCTGCTCACTGGATGCATCGACAACTTTTTCTCTGATCTCGCGAAGTTTCTCCACGATGTAAATCTCTTCACGTAGTTCACACAGAATACCATCCACGGAACCCTGGACTCTCTGTGGGTTGATCCTTAATCCGCACCTATTTAGTGCACGAGCAATGATGTGTTTAAGCTCTGGTGTGATCAGCTTACTAGACAGTTCGTCAAAGTATCTGTCAAAGAAATAAGGGATCAGGTTCAAACAGGACACGAGTGCCTGATTTGGCTGGGGTGATCGACTTCGCAACCCAGACAGAGTTCTTTCTGCTTTTTGTCGATAAGGTCTTCCAGTATAACCACGATGGTTGCTTTTATGATTTTGAAAGCATCGGAACGGATGCAGCTGTCTACGCCATCAACCTCCACATATGAAGAAGTTCCTGCATTTCCATAAGGTGTTATAAGGAAGGTCAGATTGTGATACCCCAGGTCCATGCAGAATTTATCCGAGCCAGGCGTTGTTGTTTTGTGTATGCGGGGGTGGTTCCAGGGGTGTCGCATTGTCATCAGACATGGCTGGTGGATTCTCAGTGTTGTAAGTGTAGACAGACATGTCTTGAGAAATGTTGTTTGTGCATAGTGAATACCGGGTGATCTGCAGAAGTTTTTAATGTCTCTAGGAGGAAGAGGGTGGAGTTAGATGACGATTTGTTGTGGTTGTAATGTCGCAGTCAGGGTAATAAAGTTTTATCTTCACGGAGTTGTAGCGCACGTGTGTATCACCCCATTTAAACAGATCATTGATACGTTTAAAAACACCGTCAATAATTTCAATATCTCTCCATTGAAATACGAAGACACCTTCATTCTCAGACTCTTCAATAGGCCATCCGTTATCATCTTGCAGCAGATAAACGGACACATAGCCGTCCGGTTGTTTTTTACCGGTACCGTACCACTGACCACCCGAAACCTCTTGTTGTTTTCGACACCATTCCACTCCGAGATATAAACCAGATACAGTGCTCAACAGTTAGAACACACACCAGACTTTATCAGTAGATCTCGATCACAAACATGGTTGTAGAACACACACCAGTCTTTGTCTGAAAACCACACAGGGGCTGCGTAAATACATCCGCTGCGTCCGTCGCATAGATCATCACACGCTGTGCTGAGTCGTCATACACATATCTACCGGTGCGACCGCCAGACATTGATGCCACAGGGTCAGTGAAACTGACATGAGTATACTCTCTCTCCACTCTTCTCTAGGATTGGGCCACCCAGGGACTACATCATTGCAACAAAATCACTATTGTTGGCCTGGGATGGCAGCCCCAGTAAGACGCTTAGTCCAAGGACGTAAAGAATGCTCCATGGCCAAGGATCCAAGACATCTCCCAGCAGGCAAGCTGATGCCACTTCCGGTCCCAAATCACCCCTGGTCTCACTTGGAAGTAGTCTTCGTTACCGATCTCCCACCTTCGGCTGGTAATACCTGTATTGTTGTTATTATTGATCTCTTTTCCAAGTGTTGCTATCTAATGCCCATAAAGTCTACCTTTTAGCTGGCTCAAACCCTTTTCTGGAACTTTGGATTGCCGGAGGAGATCATGTCTGATCGGGGCCCCCAGTTCATCTCCTGGGTCTGGAGGGCCTTGTTTGGTCTTCTGGGGTTGCCGTTAATCTCTCCTCTGGTTACGCTGCACAGAAGAATGGAGCTACGGAGAGAAGAATCCAAAAGGTCGGGTGGTTCCTGAGAACCTACTGCTCCCAGCGCCAGAGCCAGTTCATCGGCTCAGTTGGGTACACCCAGAACTCACACTCCTCGACATGGTTCACCCCCTTCCAGGGCATCCTAGGATTCTAGCCCCCACTGTTTCCCTGGTTGGGTGAGCCCTCGGCTTTGCCAGCTGTGGACCACTGGTTCAGAGAGGTATGTGCTAGAGCACACCATCAGTTGCAAGGAGCCATTCACAGTCACAAGGTGAAGGCGGACCAGAGGAGGTTGGACATGCCTAGCCTCAAGGTGGGTCAACGGGGGTGGCTAACGACGCCTCCCTCCCAGATGTGCTGAATGACTTCTACGCCCAGTTCCAAGCACAGAACAATGTGGCAGCATGGAAGACCAGCTCCTGCCAACGACCAGGTGATCGGTCTAACCAAAGATGAGGTGAGGAAGAGTCAACCCACGGAAGTCTGGTGGACCAGACAACATTCCTGGCTGGGTGCTCAGGGAATGTGCAGAACAGCTTGCAGATGTTCTCACTAAAGTCTTCAACATCTCCCTGAGCAGCGCCGTTGTTCCCACTTGCTTCAAGACAACGACCATCGTCCCGGTGCCAAAGAAATCTTCAGTCTCCTGCCTCAATGATTACCGTCCCGTTGCACTCACACCCATCACTATGAAATGCTTCGAGAGGCTCGTCATGAGGCACATCAAATCCCACCTTCCACCCTCACTGGACCCACTGCAGTTCTCATATCGTCCTAACCGTTCCACGGATGATGCCATCAACACCACTCTCCAGCTGGCTCTCACCCACTTGGACAAAAAGGACACATATGTTCGAATGCTGTTCATTGACTTCAGTTCAGCATTCAACACAGTCATTCCTCAGCACCTGATCAAGACGCTGAGCCTACCGGGTCTGAACACCTCTCTCTGCAGCTGGATCCTGGATTTCCTGACTGGGAGACCTCGGGAACAGCATCTCCAGCACCACCACACTGAGCACTGGAGTTCCTCAGGGCTGTGTGGTCAGTCTTCTGCTGTTCACTCTGGTGACTCATGACTGTGCAGCAACACAAAGCACAAATCACATAGTCAAGTTCGCCGTTGACATGACCGTGGTGGGTCTCATCAGCAGGAACGATGATTCAGCATACCGAGAGGAGGTGAAACATCTATCAGCCTGGTGTAATGCGAACAATCTGTCTCTGAACGTTGACAAAACTAAAGAGTTGTTGACTTTAGGAGAGCACAGAGTGAACAATCCTCCATTGTACATCGATGGATCCTCTATGGCACATATGTCAAAGTCAAGGCCCGCGGGCCAAATCAGGCCCGCGAGTGGGTTTTATTTGGCCCGCGTGATGATATTAATTTATTATTAGATCCGGCCCGCGGTCTGCTGCAAACCAGTAGCCCGCAGATATTATGTACGCACCAAAACTACATTTCCCACAATGCAACGGTGACGCACCGAGCGAGAGGCGGCTTCCTTTCCTTATTTATTAGCGGTCATTAGCATAACAGCAAAAAGCCTACTCATCAACAATGGCCAAACGGAAGGTGGACACTGAGAAACGGGGGTTTCAAACAAGGTGTGAGTCTGAGTACATGTTCACGGACGTCGCTGGAAAACCCGTGTGCCTTCTGTGTGGAGAAAGTGTGGCGGTGATGAAAGAGTAGCCCAGCAGCGTCTCTACTTCCTGAGAAGGCAGAGGAAGACACATCTGCCAACCCCCATACTGACCATGTTCTACAGAGGGACCATCGAGAGCATCCTGAGCAGCTGCATCACTGCCTGGTTTGGGAATTGCACCATCACGGATCGCAAGACCTTACAGTGGATAGTGAGGACAGCTGAGAAGATCATCTCTCTCCCCTCTGTCATGAACATTTACTACACTCACTGCATCCGCAAAGCTACCAGCATTGTGGACATCACACATCCCTCACACACACTCTTCACACTACTACAATCAGGGAAGAGGTTCCGAAGCATTCGGGTTCTCACAACCAGACAATGCAATAGTTTTTTTTTCCTGAAGCCATCAGATTTCTCAACACACACAGCTAAACTGGAACTGGACTCACACACACACTCACACACCATCCACAGCCCTCCATTGCTCCATTTATCTGCCTCATTACTGGCCTTGGCATGTGTACTGTTTACAGGGCACATTTTGCATGACTCACTTTTATTAATGCTGCTTTTCACTTTTATTAATGCTGCTTTCAGTCCATTTGCACACCAGCCACACTCACTACATCAGAGTTACAGGTCGTTGTTGTGTTTTGTTGTATTTATGGTTATGTTATGTTATGTTTATTGTTATGCACTGTCTTGACAGTCTGTTTTGTTTTGCGCTGTTTGCACCGTGTTGCACACGATGCACTTTGTGGCTAGGACAAACTTAGTCGAGTCCTCAGCCTTGTGTCCTTGTAGCTCTTTGTTGTGCTGTGTGTTGTTTTTATGGATCACCAGGGTCCTGGAGAAACGTTGTCTCATTGCACTGTGTACTGCTTCAGCTATATATGGTTGTAATGACAATAAAACCTGCTCTGCCTCCCAACAAGAAACATAACTCCCTGTACACTGGTCCTTTCACCATCATCCATCAGGTCAATCCAGTCACATTAAGTCTCCAGCAATCAGCACACTACAGGATTCACCCGACATTTCACGTCTCACTCCTGAAACCTTTTCTTAACCCCTCCTCTTTTTCCACAGACTCGGATTTCCGGCCTGAGCTCCCTCTCCCGGTGATCACCGAGTATGGTCCCATTTATAGGGTCAAAGAGCCCCTGGACTCTTCCAGGGGCTCTTTGACCCTATAAATGGGACCATACTCGGTGATCACCGGGAGAGGGTGATGGTGCCTTTTCTGTTGAGGGTGCCTTTTCTGTTGAGGGTGAGGGTGCCTTTTCTGTTTCGCCCAAGCTACTCAGGTAGTTCGGACATCCCCCGAATCAGCGACTCCAGGGATTCCAGATGAAACTCCAAGGATTCCAGATCCAGATCAAGTCAGTCGCTCAATACTTCCAACCGTGAGCTCCAAGGCTTCAAAGCTTGAGATCTTCCTCCCATGTTGGTGAAGACCAATATTAGCCCGCTTCTGTCAGCACTGTATTGGCTCCCTAGTAAACATCGTATTGATTTAAAAATTCTGCTAATTACTTATAAAGCCCTCAATGGCCTAGCTCCACAGTACTTGACTTAGCTCTTATTACATTATAGTCCCTCACATCCAGGGCATTCTCAAAATTCTGTCATTTTAGTAATACCACGAATATCCAAATCAACTGTTTGTGGCAGATAATTTTCTAATTTAGCACCAAAACTCTGGAACAATCTACCTAACTTTGTTCGGGGACAGACACACTCTGTCAGTTTAAATCTAGATTACAGACGCATCTCTTTAACCTGGCATGCACATAACACATTTAAACATTTCTAATATTCAAATCCATTAAATGATTGTTTGTCTGCCAACCACAACCAGTTAACACTTCCCATAACACCTTGCATCAGAAAAAGAATGGCAAAAAGGATTAGTCTGTCTTCTGTTTATTCAAGGTCATCATTACAACTAAGATGCAGGTCTATATCCTGACCAGGTGTTCACTGCAGTTCCCTGATCCAGTCCTTGTCCAGATGATGGGTCAGCACTGATAGACCAACTTCATGAATAGAGATTACTAGTTTGTTGGTCAGAGGTTTCTGGTTTCTCCCAAGGTGTTTGTTTCTGTGTGTCATTTATTACTATACAGCTGTTTTGACACAAGGAAATGTATTGACTTGACTTGACTTCAAGTCACTCTTTAAAACACTCTTTACTTCCGACTCCATTTCTGTTGTTCTGTACTAAAGTTTCAAGTAACACCACAACCCCAACAATTATGACCTATATAGAACACCTCTCTTGTTGAATATTGAACTCCCTTTTTTATTAACTAGCATTTTCATTCTAACTGCAACTATTACTTTCAAACCTTTTACAAAAGCTTTTTTACAAATCCATTCTCTTTAGAGGCTGCAACACCCTTCCTGACCGGGTCACATATGGATGTGTCTCTGTTTCCTTGGCCGTAGGGTCAGGTATGGGTTGTTTATTATTCTCAACCTCTGTATTCGACGCTGCACAGAGACACGGAGATCCGGAATGTAAAACAAAGGATTTATTTAAATAAGCACCGAGGAGACGCCGCTCAAAATGAGCGGCCAGACAGGCTAGGGAGCCTTGCGCGCTGCGCGCCGTGGTAACTGGAGTACCGGAGAGCTGGAGCGGTCCGGGTATCGGGAAACAGACTGGAAACGGGAAACCGACTGGAAATGGGAACAGACAAAAGGTTAGACATATAAATATATAGCGGGACTGCGAGACTACATATATGCTACGAGCGCAGACGGGGAATGTCGGGAAGGACCGGGCTTATATCGGGAGATGGCGAGGGAGCTAGGATCAGGAACACCTGAGGCTGATTGGTGATTGGGACTTGGGCGAAACAGGGGGCCTGGGTGGAACAGGGGGAACCTGGACTGACGGGACAGGGGACCTGGGCGGAACAGGGGACCTGGGCGGAACAGGGGACCTGGGCGGAACAGGGGACCTGGGACCAGGGGACTTGGGGGCAGAACAGGCGGGACCTGGACTGACGGGACAGGGGACCTGGGCGGAACAGGCGGAACAGGGGGCCTGGGCGGAACAGGCGGGACCTGGACTGACGGGACAGGGGACCTGGGCGGAACAAGCGTGTCCTCGGGCTCGGAGGCCCTACGGGGCGTGTCCTTGGGCTCGGAGGCCCTACGGGGCGTGTCCTCGGGCTTGGAGGCCCTACGGGGCGTGTCCTCGGGCGGAGGCCCTACGGGTCCTCGGGCTCGGAGGCCCTACGGGACGTGTCCTCAGGCTCGGAGGCCCTATGGGGCGTGTGTTCTCGGGCTCGGAGGCCCTCACAGCATCCTCCTCGGGCTCGGAGGCCCCCATGGCATCCTCCTCGGGCTCGGAGGCCCTACGGGGCGTGTCCTCGGGCTCGGAGGCCCTACGGGGCGTGTCCTCGGGCTCCGGGGCCCCCACGGCATCCTCCTGGGGCTCGGAGGCCCCCACGGCATCCTCCTCGGGCTCGGAGGCCCCCACGGCATCCTCCTCGGGCTCGGAGGCCCCCACGGCATCCTCCTCGGGCTCGGACGGGGGCCCCCACGGCATCCTCCTCGGGCTCCTCGGGCTCAGGCCCCCACTATGGGGCATGTCCTCGGGCTCGGAGGCCCTATGGGGCATGTCCTCGGGCTCGGAGGCCCCCACGGCATCCTCCTCGGGCTCGGAGGCCCTACGGGGCGTGTCCTCGGGCTCGGAGGCCCTACGGGGCGTGTCCTCGGGCTCGGAGGCCCTACGGGGCAGGCTCGGAGGCCCTGTGTCCTCGGGCTCGGAAGGCCCTCACGGCATCCTTCCTCGGGCTCGGAGGCCCCCACGGCATCCTCCTCGGGCTCGGAGGCCCCCACGGGGGCATCCTCCTCGGGCTCGGAGCTCGCCCTAAGGCTCGGAGGCCCTACGGGGGGCGTGTCCTCGGGCTCGGAGGCCCTACGGGGCGTGTCCTCGGGCTCGGAGGCCCTACGGGGCGTGTCCTCGGGCTCGGAGGCCCTACGGGGCGTCGGATCCTCCTCGGGTCCTCGGGCTCGGCCCCCAGGTCCTCGGGCCGGGGCTACGCGGCATCCTCTCGGGCTCGGGGCCCTACGGGGCGTGTCCTCGGGCTCGGAGGCCCCCACGGGGCATCCTCCTCGGGCTCGGAGGCCCTACGGGGCGTGTCCTCGGGCCTCCGTGTCCTCGGGCTCAGAGGCCCTACGGGGCCTACGGGGCAGAGGCTACGGGGCTTCGTGTCCTCGGGCTCGGAGGCCCTACGGGGCGTGTCCTCGGGCTCGGAGGCCCCCACGGCATCCTTCTTCGGGCTCGGAGGCCCTATGGGGCACGGGGGTGTCCTCGGGCTCGGAGGCCCTCACGGGGCATGTCCTCGGGCTCGGAGGCCCCCGGCATCCTCCTCGGGCTCGGAGGCCCCCACGGCATCCTCCTCGGGCTCGGAGGCCCCCACGGCATCCTCCTCGGGCTCGGAGGTCCTACGGGGCGTGTCCTCGGGCTCTGAGGCCCTCACTGCATCCTCCTCGGGAGCCATCTTGCACGGAGCCGCGGGTTTGGCGGCCATTTTGCACGGTTCGGCGTCCATCTCGGACGGGGCCGCGGGTTCGGCGGCCATCTTGCACGGGGCCGCGTGTTCGGCGGCCATCTTGCACGGGGCCGCGGGTTCGGCGGCCATCTTGCATGGGGCCGCGGGCGGGTTCGGCGGCCATCTTGCACTGTTGGGCCGCGTGGGTTCGGCGGCCATCTGGGCAGCCGCCGCACTAGAAAGCGGTAGGGAGCCCTCCCCAAAAAAATTCTTGGGCCGAGTTCCCCCCAAAAACCTCCCAGACCAGGTTTAGGAAGGTGCTTGCCGACTGCGTGGGAGGTCCTCCCTGGTTCCAGACATCAGCCGCCCAACGGAAGAGCGGGACCTGTCAACTGCATGATGATGTGAGAAATCTTGGCACGTTCAGTTAAAAAGCAGGTCTGGATATTGGCTGAACGTTACCATGCACAGCGAACCAGGAAGGCGTGGCAATCTTCTTCCGAGCCGGCGTAGCGCGCGGGGGGAGCGACGACGGCATTCGCGGGCTTCGAGGGGGGCGTGTCCGGAATTCTGAACGCGGCTCGCAGCCTCATGCGTGGGTGTGAGTCTGCCATGGAGACAGGAAAAATGAAAAGGAGAAAGAAAAAACCTGGGTCGCGGCGGAGTAGCTACTTCCGGGTTCGGCTTACTCCGATGTCCGTACCGCGACGGAGCCGCGACTTCCGGTTCGGCAGTCGCGGACGCGGCTTCCGTACCGCGGCGGAAGCGCGACTTCCGGGTTTGGCTGTATTGGTCCGGGCTTCTGTAACGGTAGGTGCGCTGCACAGAGACACGAGACGCTCAAAATAAGGAGCGGCCAGACAGGCTAGGGAGCCTTGCGCGCTGCGCGCCGTGGTAACTGGAGTACCGGAGAGCTGGAGTGGACTTGGAAGTCCGGGTATCGGGAAACAGACTGGAAACGGGAAACCGACTGGAAATGGGAACAGACAAAAGGTTAGACATATACATATATAGCGGGTCCGCGACACTATGTATATGCTACGAGCCCAGACGGGGAATGTCGGGAAGGACCGGGCTTATATCAGGAGATGGCGAGGGAACTAGGATCAGGAACACCTGAGGCTGATTGGTGTGTGTGTGTGTGTGTGTGGGGAAAGAGCAGGGAAGAGCGAGGAGAGAACAGGTGAGGCCGATTTGTGTGTGTGTGTGTGTGTGGGGCAAAGCGCAGGGAGGAGAGAGAGAGAGCACCGTAACATTTGTATGATGATTCACATGTTTTTAATAATGTGAACGATGGTTCTTCATACAAAAATATTGATCTGTTTGTGGAACCAGGTATAACTATAAAACTCATACTATATCAAGATGCTTTTGAAGTAATTAACCCTTCTGGGTCAGTGTCATGGTTCCCTCATGTTCCTCGCTCCTCTCTGCCCTGTTTCCCAATCTCTCCCTCCTTAATTAACCCCAGTTGCACCTCGTTTTTCTCCCTCTCTCACTCCCTCTCTCACTCCACCTGTTCCGGTTTTCCGAGGTTCCACGATCTCCGGACGCGATCCCGTTCGCCGCTAGTCCGGCTGTTCTTCCACGCTAGTGATCTCCAGAGCGTATCTCGCCCCTCGGCTCCTACCCGGTAGCGCTGTGCTAACATTCTCTGGGTGCTTTGTTTCTTTGTTTCCCGTTTTCTAAATAAAGACCGGTTTGAGTTTATTCCAGCATCTCTGTGTGTGTGCTAATAAAAAATACTATATGCTTGGGGTGACTTTATACAGGCCAACTTTGACTGATTTTATTGTTCCATAGGTCTCAAGGTTGCATGTGGGGATCATTAATCTACTAGCCTACTATTACCATTTTAGTGATTATGGAGTTATTCATATTGACAGCAGATGCATCACAGACAAATAATTAAAGCCCACATACTTTATGGGAGATACTCAAATATGGCCATGCCACATCTTGCTCAGGGTAAATGCAAGTAGGCCTAGAGCAGATGTGAACATTTTATTGTAGCAAATATATCTCGGAAATCCCCATTCATTTTGTATGCTAAACATTCGTCCTGGGCATAAAGAAACACATTTTCCCCAATTTTCCATAATTCCCTGTGTTTTTTCAGATAGCGGGTCATAATGGTGCAATGTCCTTGCTGTCCTGGATGAGTCGATACGTCGAACCAACATGTCAGTCAAACAGCGGAGCGTCAAAATTTTGATGGGCAGAATGTTGCAGAATTTCCAGAATTCCCAGATGGTCTGGGGTTTGACAGGCATATGTTCGACACCTGCTTCATATCACCTACCAGTGGATATGTCAAATGTGCATGTCGGGAGAACACAGGCTGAACAGTGGAGTGTCAAATTTCCCCATTCATTTTCTGCAGGGCCGGAATGTCGCAGATTTCTGCTTCAGTACACTGTGACTAAAGAGATTCTATCTCACACTGTTTGTACCACCCTGAATCAGGCCTGGGCTATACAGATGCCATGGCTATTCTGGCTAATTTATTAAACAATTACAATATTGTTAGACCCTCATGACAGTCTATTGTCCGATCCCTTATCAGAACCCAAATGTTCCAATAGCTCACACACAGAATCCAGTCACTGTAGGCAGCAACAAGTCTCTGTTTCTCTCTCAGCATGCTGGGAGTGGAAGTAAGAAGCACACACACGCAGTGGAGATTCACACTTCAGCTCAAACTTTACTATTCTCAGCATGATATATAACAAAAGTACACAAAGAACAGTTGTTGGCCAATCAGGAATATGCACGATGTATGTACGATGTCCAATCATGAGTATGCACGATGTATGCACGATGTCCAATCATGGGTATGCACGATGTATTCATTATGTCCATTACCAAGGAAGGCCAGCTGCACCTCATCTGGACAAAACAAGAGATGTCTTGGAACATCTTGTCTTTACGATAAGGTTGTGTGCAAAGGATGTTTCTGTTTCATAAAGAAAGAATGGTCCTTCCATAGGCCACTTTGACACTGCACATCCACCCTTGTTATTCTAACAGAATTATTCATGTAAGTGCATACATATAAACAAATATATAAACAATATTTAATAAATGTATATAAAACATATTTATAATGTATTGCCCACATAGTTTTATTCATAAAAAATACACTTTTTAATTATTATATATCAATATCAATATATCAATAATATACAATAAATATATAAAAAGCGTATTTAAAATGTATTGCCCACATATTTTTTAGAGATTAAATAATTTATTGTATTGTAACTACTCTAATATTACCATTATAATACATACTTAATTATATGTAATGGTGTAATAAATACTAGTCAGAATATTAACACTTTATTCTTCATTAAATACATTTAAAGTACTTTTTTGTATATTTAAAGGTTTATTAAATATGTTTCAATTGAATTAAAAAGTGGTAACAAAATACATTTGTGAACTGCTGAGATAGTATTTTAAAAGCACATTTGAGTTCATCACCGTGGTAGCTTGGTGGTGATGGGGTTTAAACCTATGATCTTTGGGTCCAGAGTCACCTTAACCACTGGGCTACCACCTCCGTACAGTTGAGTACACTTAAATCATCTTAAGTTTGTCTTAAGAAGTACTAAAGAATAACTTTTAGTATATTAGGTACAAAATTAGTCTGTGAAAGTAGAGCACTTTAGCACTTTAAGTACAATAGGGAAGTGCACTAAGTGTACTTAAATAAATTGTATTTATTTAGCGTACTTTTTTCATCTGGGATGACACAATAAACTAATCAGGCTCCTGAAGATGAGCCAGCTGTCTACACGCAAGAAGCCATTCAAGCACACGCCATCAGAAAATGCGTTGAAGTCAGTCAAAGGAAGGTCGCACTTCCCAATGTAGTTGTTTCAGATAGACATAAACTATTCTCGATGAATGTCTTTGCTTTGCTTGATAGTGGCTCCAACGTCTCTTTTGCTTCTATGAAGCTAGTTTATGCTCTTAAACTGTAATCACACAAAATAAACATTAAACTGAACACTATGGAGACTAAAAACCCCAATGTGGTCACCTTAGCAGTGAATCTGCGAGTTAAAGATGTTCAACAAAGTAACTCTTTCCTGATAAAAGGCACCCCTTTTAAAGCACTCCTTTTATCTGAATCGTTTCACTGGAGACATGCAGACTCTGCTTCTAACACTGTGGATAATGTCTCTCGAGGGATGACTATGAGAAATTTTGGCAAATTAACAATGGATATCATTTCCACACTTAATCAGACATGATGAGGAGCATCATAATTGACTTGCCGGATGAGGCAGAGATCAAATGAGGCAGAGAAGTCTATGCAGCTAGCATAACATCAAACCAAGCAAGGAATAATGCAGTGGACAGACTACTGGAACAATACTCAAGTCGACCACTGCTATACTGTTGCTACTAAAGGCTTTGTTATGCAAGAAAGTAATTGTGCATCTTGCTGACCCCTTCACTGTTGGGTTAACCATTCTCAATTACATACAAACTGTCAGATTCACTCAAGCTAAACCCAGTCCTCTTCTCAAACTTAAAAACAGAATGCATGAATGCAGTTTACTAGTTTTTTGGTCAGAGGAGAACTGACCCCCCGACTGAGCCTGGTTTCCTGAAAGGTTTTCTCCATTTGTGTCACTGATGAAGTTTTGGTTCCTTGCTGCTGCCGCCTTGCTGCCGTCACCAGCTGCGGCTGGCTCATTTGGGGACACTTAATAGTCTAGAATTTTGTTGTTAGTGTCTGTGTCTCATTTATTACTTTACAGTTGCTTTGACACAATCTGTATTTTTAAAAGCGATACATGAATAAAGGTGATTTGACTTGACTTGCTATGTTACGTCTCAAAATTTTTGAAAACACCAGACAAACACACACATTCAGAGAAATAATAATTGATAAAATTATATCATGATTAGCTACTTTCCATGCAAGTTATGGAAGTTAACTTCAGCATTAACACTGACCCTTTTTATACCAAATACACGTGAAAAAATTTGGAGTGAAACTTACTTAAAAAAAGCTTGGAAACAATTTTCACTCA
The DNA here is from genome assembly GCA_030449085.1 of Kryptopterus vitreolus. Lineage (NCBI taxonomy): Eukaryota > Metazoa > Chordata > Actinopteri > Siluriformes > Siluridae > Kryptopterus > Kryptopterus vitreolus. Next base: position 4,983,229 of record JACRUU010000018.1, read on the forward strand.
TAAAAGGCAAGTAAATTTACAAACATTTTCCAAGTAAAAGACGCAACTTAATATTTAGTAACTTTAATTAAAAAACTTTAATGGTTTTTAAAAAACAGTAAATATTATTGACGTTTTCTTTTAAATTTCACTTAAATTATGCTCATAAATATATTCTGATTTATTGCACATTTTTTACACAATAGTCCTAATTATCTTTTTGTTATCCTGAGTAATCTTTGCTTTAAATATTATTTAAACATTACTTAATATAATTTGTGATGCATTACTACTGTTGCTTTCAATACAAAACACTGACAGAGATTCTCTTTGAGCATTTTTAGTTAACAAGGGAATACAAAGGGAATGGTAAAACATGATACATTTGGCTCTTGGCCAAAACGGGTCAACATCTTTATCCTATCACATATGCTTCAATGTATTTTTGCATAAAAAAAACAAAAAACAAAGCATGTACATCATTGAGATAAAATGAAAAAAAAAACAAACTCTGGTTCGGTTCTCTTTAGCAGCATTGCATTACAATGTTTCTGTTAAACAGTATATTTGTATATTTACTATATATATATATATATATATATATATATATATATATATATATATATATATATATATATATATATATTCTATATATATCTATATATATATATATATACAAAACTTTGCTCCAAGTTACATTAACAAGCTTTTTAAGAACATTTGCAAAACAAATGAACAAATACTAAAAATGAAAATGTTCTAAATGAACTAAATGAAAGCACCTCTGTTGGTTTGTCTGATTCTGAGTGGTGTCGGGACAAATGTATTCGAAGAGCATTAAATGTTTTAAATGAACAAGGGCAATCTAAAGGCAATTCAGTGTGAGTATGAATTAAATGGTGGGCGCACCTTGCTACAGACAAATGTATTCGAAGAGCATTAAAGCTCTTAAATGAACAAGGGCAATCAGCATAAAGACAAGGGGTCGATGACTGACAGGCTGAATTTCCATGTATGAGGCGTACGTGTTTTAAAAGTTGAAGTCTTTTGTTTGATTCAAAGCAACATTTTTTACACAACCACCTTATGTTGTGGCACCTGCAATAAACAAAAGACGTGCATGCACATAAATGTACACACACATAAACCAATTCACCAGTTTCATTTTTTTTACACTTGTAACAATGAATTGATAACTATATTTAATGGCAAGTAACATATCAACTTAAACCATAGCAGCCTGTGATTGGTCAGTGATTGAGAACAACTTTGAGCTTGACAAGTACAACCTACTTGTAGATTATATAAAAAAGTAAAATAACACACAGAACAAACAGTCTAACTAGAAATGACCTGATGTTATGTTGAGCTGCATATGGCTGTGGACATGTGGAGACACTGTCTGTACATTAACTTAAATACTCAGACTGTAATGTCTTTAAAAAAAAAAGTGCTTTAACAGTTTATGTCTATCTTTAGGCTTAATTTAATTTAATTAATGTATTAATTAATTAATGCATCTAAAAAAATGCGCTGCCTTCTCCTTCACATTTCAAATTAAAGGCTACCCATTTTCGGGGCTCGGTTATCAATCACTTCGGGTTACGAATTTACGAATCTCTGCATGTCCTTGTAAAATGCAAGTTTTTGACACAAATGCTATTTGCTAATAACTTATGTTTGTGCAAATTGGTTCTACACCAAACTGTCTACGGTTAACTCTTCAACCACCAGTACAGCTTAATAGCTCTAGAATTTTCTGCAAACGTAACTAAATTGACCAATAAAAATATTTTATAACGTACCTTGTATAAATCACACCAGTCTTCAAGAAAAGATATGTGGTTTTCTCTGCCTCTGCGTGCCATTTTTGAACCAATAGTGCATGTGCATAGATTACCTGGATTGGTAGAGTAAACTTTACTTTAGTTTGTCATTTTTTTTGTATTGTTTCATTAAATAACAAAACACAAGTAAATAGTACTGGAGAAGTTTCATTTGTATTAACCTGGGTATTCAAGAACAATAAATTGAAACAAAACATTAAGTAGCGTATTGAATTGAACGTGACATTTTTAAGTAAAAAGACAAAATAGGATTTGATAGTAAAATGTACTTAAATTATGCTATATTTATTTACAAGCACAAAAAACAATTGTTTACAGTGTATACTAATTTTGAAATTAAATACAGTGATAAGCCCCCATCTTACTGTTTATATATTCTGTGTATAAATACAGTACTTCTCTGCCTGAAAACTTTTTATTTGTATGCTTTAATTACCTTCACAATGGTGAAAACGCTTCAGATCCTAAATAAACGTTCACGAATGAATAGATGACGGACATTCCCTTAAAATTTCAGACCACGGGACGGAGCTTCAAGACATAATATAACTCTTTTCATTATTGTTAACATAATTCATAATGGTTTCATATCCATCTAAATTTAATGAATTTTACTAGACTGATATATGTTTAGAAAGAGAACATAAATCAGTTACATAGTGTATACAAGCTGTATACATTTCTGAAGTTTACAAAACCCCTTATCCATTTCTTCAGTGTGTGGATTACAACCCATGACATGCAGTGTAAAAGCTGTTCAGTTTAATGAGTTCTACATGCCTACCAAGTTTTATTGTTATATGTGAAAGTGTGTATGAGCTATACAGTTAAACTATTCAGATGTTTCCAGTGGGCGTTGTATTCCGTGTGTGACACGCCCAGGACTGAGCCTCACTGACCTCCTAATGGCCGCTGATTCCAACCAAGTATCCACATGTAAAAAAAAAGAAAAACAAATTATCCTACAGGAAAACAAGAGGGTCCTGTGCACTGCAGTGCTTGCATCCTAAAATGGCATTATATTAGCTAAAAAAAACAATTGGCCCTGAAGCTGCTATTTTCTATGTGGATTTTTTAAAATCATAGTTTTGGATGTAAGAAGAAAATTTCTGACTACTGCTGCCTGCCTGTGATCACTTAGTTAACTCATAAAGCTACCCACAAATACTTTACACTCAAATAAATACATGATGAAAATAAAAATCTATGCAACCTTGATACCATGTTTGAATGTGAAAAAGTAAACCAGCACAATCCTTTTTTCTAAATATGTTATATTGTTTATATATTTGGTAATTAAACAGTGGGATGGAAAAATTCTGACATGTTTGTCTTGGTTTCATTTTTACTTCACAAAAACCTGAAAGAAGGAATTTAATAATGTATTAATTGAAAACATCCATTGGTAAAAAGAATATATAAAATTTCTCATATAGTGTCATTTACAAGGCACTGTCTATTGTAATCTATATGTGATTGTTGATATTTGGACATGGTTAATGTATGGCCATTTGCTTTTCTAAGAAAGAAAGTGGAGCAGAGGGGACAAAGGGGTTGCACTTTTGCCTACTTGTTGAAACGCACGCAGGCGGACACAAATTGCATATTTTTTTTAAATAAATTGGATAGATCTTATAGCTGCTAACCCTTGCTTTGAAGATTTTGTTTTCTTAATAAAACTTGCACGAAATGTTTTATCCAGACCCTTTTTGAACGATGTGATGGCATATCGTCTGGGTGTACCTATGAGGTTGAGAACGATAACGTAATCAAATCCGAGAAACCTTTAACCCCATTCGTTCACCAGTGTGTTCTTATCGGCTTTCTTGGCACGCGCACCCCTGTTCTGTAGAAGCACCAACCAGAGAGCATGAACAGCGTCACCCCACATTATCCGCCATCAGCCCACCACTCTGCAGCCATTCACGCGTGCGCAGCTATGGACCCGTGCCAATAAGCGCGACCTTGCATTTGCGCATGCACGAGTTGGAGACCCGCTTAGGGTGAAACTGGCCGCTCGATTTGACTACTGGCTTTATAACAAAACAGTGTTGCTTCAGACGCGTATTTTTAAATATTCTGTTCTTTGTGTTTCTGTAATGACTGAAATTCCTGTTTTTATTGCCGACAGATGTATTTGCTATTAAAGTTCAATTATGCTCTACATTCCGCTTAAATTATATGTCATCAGATGAATAAATTAAAACAATAAACGGTTAAAGGTCAAGATTTTATGTGGTGATTATTGTAAAAGAAAAATGAAAAGAAATAAGAAAATACACTCAGGTATACTGAATTGTATAGATGTGCATTTAAGTGTTTTAAATAATTTGATGACAAAGTAAAAACTTTCGAGATTTTTTCAGTCAGTAAATATACTTGCGTCTAGTTTTGTCACAAGAAATTTGCATATTGTTCCTCTACAGATGATTTAAAACAATTTTTAAAACAGTTTTTTAGACACATAACAGTTTTTTTTTTTATCGCGCGGACCTTTGGATTATTCGCTCCGCCCACCATACCTAATACTCTGCAGAGCCGCAAATGCACTTCACAACAAGGGGCGTCAGGGGCGAGAAGTGATCACAGACAGAGAAGAGACTGTTCACTACATAGCATCACTCTAGTCCAAAATACGGAAAGCTAACTATGTATTTCATTGGAAAGGTAAGAAACAATGATTTGCGTGTTACATGCATTTAATACGTTTACTTGGTGAATTGGTGCTACTACTTAATTTTAATACTAATTATCTCAGACTAGGAATAATGATATTTTTTATATTTGATGAAATACTGACCAATAAGTTATAAAATAATAATAGATAAATAGTAATTCAAATGTAGTAATTTAGGCAGTCCCCAATTGGATGGATATATTTAATGATTTACTTTACCGAACTGAATGACATAATACGATGAAACAACTATGAATATTTTATAATATACCAAATTCAAATATTTTACATTTCTACTTGAAAGCAATTTATACAGAAGTGTTAGCTAACATAAATAATCTTGATTCCTTGTTAATTCTGTTTTTTTTTTGTATCTCCATAAAAGTAAATATGGAGAGTCATAGAAATATGTATAGAACCAGAAATGTTTCTAATTTAGCATTTACGTTTGTTTTGAAACAAATCTATAGAACGTGCAACCTTAAAAAAAGCAAACAACTTAAATGCTAAATTTGATTAACACACACCTGATTAAACAAAGTCCATATTTGCATATAAACCTGTACTGTTCATGAATTCTTGTCATAGTTTATCTCTGACTCTGTGAATTTTATATTTCTTTGCAGTATAGTATATGTAACAAATTCTGGATCTCAAAAGCATTATACAGCTGCCTTTGGATTGAGTCAGGTTTCAATGTTCATTAACAACTCCTTTCCGTTTGTTCCATCTAGGTTAGGTCATCTTAACAATTTTTTTCACCATTTTCTCTGTATTGTGCCCAATCAATGAACAGTGAGGTTCTTAAAAGAACAATGTGGGGCTGTTTTAAAAAGGACATTCAAAGGACAATAGAGAGACTCTGTGACTGTTTTTTAATCTCTCTCCTTGACTCACTCACACACACACACACACACACACACACACACACACACACACACACACACACACACATACACACACACACACACACACACACACACACACACATTACAAGAGCGCAGTGACCTGTAAAATGAGAAAGGACTAAATGACATGCACACAATGTTTGCTCATTAATTATTTAGAATAAAACATCACTGCTGGCAAGTGTATTTTTGAAAAATTGGATAGATTCAAGATAACATCAGCAAATTCCACAAATTTCTTTTTACTTTTTGTGCATTTCAGAATCATTTCTATGACATTGACAAATGGTTAAACTCAGCAGTTGATAAATTATTTGGAGAGAGAGGTTTGTAATTTTTCTTTCTTTGTATTACCTTTATATTGTTCGTCAATGAAATAATTTAATATTTGAATATATTGTTTTTTATATTTTATGTTAATTTAATGGAAATATAAAGTATATTGCTTGTTTATTTACCTTCTTTAGAATAGCCACTCAATAAATTCAACTTATCTTCTAAAAAAATCCATGTTACAGAGACATTAGCTATTAGGTCTACCTCTGTTTCATATGGATAATAGTTTTGCAGTGGATTTTAATTAATTGAATGGCATTATGAAAATATAACCTATCATGATAAGCTATTCATTTCATTATGAAATGTTAATCTCAACATTTAACTACATTCGCAATTAAATGTAACACACAAAGAGCTGAAAGTTGGCAGACAGGGTTAAGAATCAGTGTAAAGAACAGAGGACAGGATCACATTATTGGCTGGACCATGCAGAATAATCTATGATGTCTTAAACCTGTTTATTCATTTATTCATGTTTAAACATGAACAATAAATACTAAGCAATAAACAGTTTTCTCTTTATAATAATACGTAAAATATGGTAGTTTGTATTTATGAATTATTGTTGGTTAATTTGTACACAGAAAGGTATATGACATAACAGCTAAATAGATCTTTTTTATTACTGATAATGGAATTATTTGGATAATGATTTTTTTAGTATATGTTTGATGGTAGATCCAAGAGTACGAGGTTGGCTCTTGCTGGATTCTTGCACACCCACACTGGTCCTCACCTTCATCTACCTCCTGATAGTGTACTTAGGACCAAAGTACATGAAGAACAAGATGGCATACTCTCTGAAGAATGTATTGTTATTGTACAACTTCAGTGTCACCATGCTCTCCTTCTATATGCTTGTGGAGGTAAGAGGATAACGGACACATTAGTCCAGATAATATATATTAATTGCAATAATTTATATATTATATATTTACTGAATTATATTGATGCATTTAAAAATATTTAGACCCCTTGTTCATGTTATGTTGCACTCATGTTATGTTGTTACAACAATCATTCAAATAGATTTTTTCCCTTATCTACACTCAAATAATGAAATGTAAAAACCAGATTCTAGAAATTGGAATAAAGAGGCATATATAGAGAAAAGAGGAGTGAAGGAAAAAAATAATTCCTTTAATTTATTAAAATGTTAAAATGTGGGCAAAAGTTTTGTCGAGTTGGGGCGTGGATTCTTTGGGATTTTAATATTTTTTAACATTTTAATTTCCTTAACATTTTCGAAAGTAACTGTAATTTAATTACACATTTTTTTCAGTAACTGTTACAAATTACTGTTACTTTTAATTAAATTATGTTACACCATTACATTTACCTAGTTACTCCCCTATACTGGCAGTAATACACTGATTTTGGCCATATCGTCATTGAGAGTCTCAAAATGGTTATTTGAAAGCGAGGTCTAAATTTTTTCCCAAGGGCTTCAGTGATTTAAAAACTAAAAAACTAAAATCCAGTATCTCTTTAAGGAAGAGCAAAACCAAAGCATGTGTGTCAGATTGTCTGGAGAAAAAGAACATCTATCACTATATGCATCTAGCCCAGGGTTCCGGCTAGCATTGCCTTGCTTTTTTACAAGTGGAACCCTTGTAGTATTACAAATTGAATTTACCCTAATCTAACAGATGATGATGAGTGGACATTTTTAAGTGCTTCCCCCCAAAAATTTACCAAAACTTATGTTTCAACATCCATCCGTTAGAGGCTACCATAGGGTTAGATGTGGCCCAAGAAATTTTACAGGGTATTGAGCCGAGAACCGAGAGGGAAGAAGAGCATGTCTGCGCTTCAGTTAAGTTATTTCTATTAAGAAAGCAACATTTATAGATACAAAAATACAGACATAAAAATTCTCATTCTCCATTTCCACACAACAAGGAACTAAACAGTAACATAAAACACTAAACCCTACAACCCAAAACAACCACACAATTGGACAAACAAAAACAAACACACAATCACACACGCGCACACACAGCCACCCCAAATCCCCCTACTTGAACAGCAGAAAAAATAATCATCACATATAGAAATCAATGCTTGACCAAGTTAGATTTTAGTCAGCAACACCTGCAAACTTCTAAAATGGGAAATAACCGGCTGCCGTTTGCTGAAAAATGTTTCAGTAGAACCCCTCAGTGTACACTTAATCTTTACCAACTTAAGAAAAAAGATCAAGTCTCTAAGCCACTGAGAGGCATTTAGTTGCTTTCCAATGTAAAAGTATGCAACGTCTAGCCAACAAAGATGAGAAGGCTAAAACAACCTTATGAACCAAACTCAAATATAGCGATCAGTGGGCATGGAGTCAACTGAACTTCAAATATGGAGGACATAACATCAAAAAACCTGTCAAAATGCCTGTAATTCTGGGCAAAGGAAAAACATATGACTTAAATGACAGGGGAGGCACGACACCTATCAGATCTGTCCTCCAGACCGGGATAGATCTGTTGTATTTGGAAAGACGAATTCTATGCAAAACCTTAAACTGAATAAGGTTAAGGTGGGCACAAGAAGTGCTAGTTCGTATCATCTATGGCCTTCTCCCACCATTCATCACCAAACTGCAGCCCTAACTCATTCTTCCAAGTGGTCCTGGTTTTATCCGTTTTGCAGTTATTGAGAGATAAAATTATGCTGGAAATCCTTGAAATCAAACCACACTGATGTGGATTAAACATGATAAAATTGTCCCAAGGTCATCCTTTCAAGGACAGATTAGTGAAACTCCTAATGATGCATCTTCATACAGGTTATAAAGTTGTTTGATGCCTTTTTCATGCCATAATGGGAAAGCTGAATTTTGAATTGATGGGGGGAATCAAATGATTTTTATGCAAGGGGCCTAGTGCAGATACAGCCCTAAATTTATAGTGACATATAAAATTAAATCAAATCTTAAGTGGGTTAAGAACAACAAGATTATCAATGTGTTGAGATGGTTTGATTGGAAAGGGAGAGCAAAGAAGAGCAGATAAGGAGGACGATCTACAAGATAACAACTCCAGATTGCACCAAGTTGATTCTGTGGGATTCTTGGTAGAAGTTAAACTTCTGAATATGTGCAGCCCAGTAATATATTTGGAAATTGGGCAGACCAAACCCACAACCGAGTCTACATCTCTGCAATAGAGTCTTACGGATCCTAGGTGGTTTCCCACCCCCGTGAAAAGAGTTGATTAATCTATCCAAATAGTCAAAAAAGATTTAGGTAAAAAATAATGGAAGTGATTGAAAAAAATAAAGAATTCATTTTAACTGCATTAATCTTCCCAGAGGCAGAGGCAGACTACTCCACCTCTGAAAATCCAACTTCACGTCTGACATAAGCAGGGCAAGATTGGCACAGTAAAGTTTGGATAAAGAACGGGTCACGGTTATACCAAGGTATCTAAAGCCTGAACAGTTCATGTTGAATGGTACAGTTAAATGATAAAGAGAGCAGTGTCATTTACTGGATAACACAAAATTCAGTTTATAACCAGAGAGAGATCCGAAATCATTTAAGATAGATAAAACAACAGGAACAGAGGTTTCAGTGTCAGTGATATATAGCAACAAATCGTCAGCATACAGGGACACTTTATATTTCATCCCTTTGCAAAATATACCTTTAAAGGCCAGTGAGGATCTAAGTTTACTGGACAATGGTTCTATAGCAATAGGCACTGGGCACTGGGCACCCCTGCCAGGTTCCATGTCCAAGACTGAAATAATAGGAACTAATATTATTTGTGTGAACACTGGCTTGTGGAGATTTATAAAGGAGCCGGATTCAAGAAATAAACGTATATCCAAACCCTAAACAGGTATTCCCACTTGACCCTGTCAAATGCTTTCTCAGCATCCAACGATCTACAACCTCAGGGAGAGGAAATGTTTGCTTCAGAGTAAATCACATTAAAAAGTGTGCGAATATTAAAAAATTTCACCCTTTTATCAAACCAGTCTGCTCCACAGATATGTTATGTGGCAGTACATTTTCTAATCGGGATGCAATTGTTTTTGCTAGCACTTTGACATCAACATTCAGGAGTGATAGTGGTCTGTAAGACCCACAGAGGGTTGGATCCTTGCCCTTCTTTAAAAGAAGGGCTATTGAGGCTTGATTAAAAGTGGGGAGCGGAGAGTCCAAGTCCTCCACAATGACCTTATTGATAACAGGACAATCAACACTTTGAAGAAAGTCACCCAGTCTCTTATCGTCCATATAACATTCCAACTCAAAGAGTCATTAATTTCTACAGGATCAGTGATGAGAACATTGGAGTCACTTTTAGTTTGTGGTATTAGGCGTGATGCAACCTGCCGTTTTAGTTGATATGCTAACAATCTGCTTGTCTTATCACCGTATTCATAGTACGTACCACGAGTTTGTAACAGAATGGGTTCAGTTTCTTCTGTAGAAAGAAGGTCGAATTCTGCCTGCAACTCAAGTCGTTCTTTGTACAGCTCAGGACAAGGGTTGGATGCATAACTCTGATCAAGTTGACTGATACTGATACAAAGTTTAGTTATATGCCTCTGATGTATGAAAGCAGAGCATGAAATGATCCGCCCTCTGAGATAAGCTTTAAGAGTTTCCCATAATAACGAATATGAAGTAGAAATGGTTAAACAGGAGGAATTCATCAATAGCCGTAGAAATAGATGCACAAAAATTCTTGTTTGAGGACCGGATATCCATTTTGTACATCGCCCTGGATAAGAGCTTCTGCTAAATACTGCAAATGTAAATGTAAATTTACAGAGGAGCATGATCAGAAATTACAATGCTCAAATAATCTGTAGATACAACAGAAGGATTAAGACGGCTGTCAATAAAAAATAATGAATCCTGGAATACGAATGATGAACTGGGGAAAAAAACGAGAATTTTTTGGTTCCGGCATTGCAAAATCTCCAGGGGTCCATTAAACCATTCAGCGACACGAAATTAAAGAATGATTTGCACATTGCAAATTGGGATAAAGCACGAGAACTAGAAAGATCTCAAACTGGGTTTAAAACAGTTTAAATCACCCCCAAAAATTAATAAATGGGTATTTAAGAAAGGAGGACTACTCAGTAATCTATTTGAGCAGACAGGATCATCAAAATTTGGATCTTAAATATTTACTATTTATTACTATTAATATTTAATATTTTAATATTAAAGAGGACAACAGCTCTGATTTTACTTGAATCAATATTGGCCTTAAAAACTGCCTGTGGAGCGACGGGCCCCTCACGCAAGGGTGAATCACGCGAAAATAAGGCCACAACCGCTGCTCCAGACCATAGTTTTGACTGAGTTGTACTACGAATTTTAGTACTTTTACCAGACAACATATTTACCTCCAGAAACAAATATATAAACAAAAAAGGTGATATATAAACAGAATGATACTAAAAAGCACAAAATAATGACAATAAAACAATTATGTACTGGAGCCTTCTAATACCACGTCCTACTCCATAACAAGCTTGACAGCACCCCCAGTACCAGTTAATTTCTGCAGGGTGAAGCCAAAATAATACCTTCTGAAAGTTTGATTCCCAGTATTAGTGAAAAAATCTCAGGACGCCCAGCCTGCTTACATTAAAAGGTCATCTGAAGAACATTCTGATTAACCCTGGGAGTCTTATTTTACCAAAGAAAGGAGGATGTAGTTCAGATGGAAAAAAGATTTAGGTAAACAAAAACTGGTAAGGACCGACAGAAATAAAGGAACGTAGGAAGAATAGACATTTTCATTGACTGTATTCTTCTAGCTAGATTAAGAAAGAGACTATGCCACCTCTCCAGATCAGCTCTCATTATTCTTTACTGAGCCTTAAAGTTGGCTCCAAACAATGAATTCCCAGATATTTAAATTCATACACAAAATGATTTGTTAAACTTAGGTAAAAAAGCAGAGTCAAGTGGTTCCACACAAGTATGTTGAGTAGTTTCTACAAATAATGGTTTAGTATTATTAGTAGTATTAAAAATATAGTATTATTAAAAATATAAAGTAGTATTAAAAATATATGTGAACTTTCTTTCTTTGTGAAATTTATTTGAGTTAATACAACAAATTAATATTAATCACTATTACAAATTAGATATATAAGAACATTTTACTTAATAATGTTAAGGTACATTTATAGTACAAGCATCCAGTAATAAATGTGAACACGTTTTTATTGATTTTATTTACTTAAGCTATTTGCTCTTCAAGTGAAAAATTAATTATCACAAGCATATTTTCTGATACAAAATGCATTTTCTCTTTTCTCTTCATGGTCTTGCAATATACAACTGTTAAGAATTGTACAATAATTTCCATTTAACAGGTCTTTACAAACAGTTAGAGCACATCATTTTGATTAATAGTAAACATTCTTTACAATGCCTTTCAAAGTGTAAAAAAATATAATAAATATACTTAGAAACATACAACATTAAATAAATGTAATGTTTGTTGAAATTAAGTAACTTGCCCCAAAATTGTTCAGAACTCATTTTATGATATTTTTGTGCAATGAATAAGTGTAACATTAAAACCAGTATGTTTCGTAAAACACAAATCTCACAATTTGTTGTCATTTTTAACACAAAGAACAACATTCTGGTCAATAAAATTTTTCTCAAAGTTCCTAAAAACAATAGAAACTCTGCAGAACTCCTCTTTCAAGATGTCACATTTTAGTGCTAGAAAGGAAACATTTTAACCACTTTATAACATTGGAAAACCAGATACATAGATTTGTCAGTTTTACACTGATTTTGAGATTTTTTTTGTATTAAAAACAAAAACATTTGAATAAGTACAAGACAAGCAAAGACTCAATCAACAAGTCTGCTTTTGAGCATATGGATTTTGTGTGTCCATTACGTTCCAGTAACACCTTCTGAAAAAATTTAAAAGTGTACTTCAGTTCAAATGGATAGCTGAGTGTTTCGATAGCAATTTATCAAAGTCCGGGGTCCGTTTTCCTTACCTATGGGAGTAGTTTGAACTAAAAAAACCTTCTAAAGTCCAATAAATTGTATTCAATACATTTAATGGCACATTAACTGTAAATGTTTTTTAATGGTCAAAATCTATGTCGCTCCCAATCTCCTCAAAAAGAAAACATGCCTCTCCCATCTCTCACTGGAAATGACATCAGAATAATAACATTTACTACATACTCCTTTATGAGATTATCATAGTCTTCATTAAGATAAACAGTAAGTGCAATAACATTGAGATCTATATTTCTAGAAAAGAATACAGACATTAAATTAGAGACAATGACAAAATACCATGCTAAGTGAATATTAGTTACAAGGATCATATTTACAAATCACAAACCTGGTCAATGACAGCCATTAGTTTGCAATTTTTTTGCCATGCAAGTCCTTTTCTTTTGCATATGCTGGCCAATTTGCTTGGGCAACCATCCAGTTTTGCCATAATATGTGCATTAGTGGGACAGTGGTGATTCTACTGAACTCAGCAGCAATCTACAGATTTATGAGACATAAGCTTTACTAAAGATACTCTTCATGTTACAAATATATTCAAGTAAAACTTGACCTAAACACAAAACAACAGTTTGGCTATGTTTCAGGTAATCCGGTGGTATCCTTGGAATAAGAGGTAAGGTATCCCCGGTTAAGATGGCTTTGTAGTGTTACAATGTTTTAAATCTGCAGGAACAATCAGAATAGTTTTTAAACTGCCACATGCTTGCCTTATGAAAGGCAATTTAGCGTAATGATTTAAATGTATACACATATATATTACAATTTAATGACAAAACGCTCTGGTCACCTACATGTTTTCTAGTCAGTGATGATCATGAGGAGTTAAGAATTATAATTGAATATTCACACCTGAAATGAAGAAGATGAAGACTAAGATGACTACTCGGTTCGTTCTACACGTTTTAATATGTCTTCAATTCCTCCGCCTACAGCAAGAAGATTTGGCATCTGAATAGGCCCAATTGTAATTGGACTTGTGTTTTAATCACCAATGTTCAGTTGCCAGAAACCAAAGAGTGGAGACAGTGGGCATCCATGAGATTTCCCTCTTATTAATGGAAAAAAGCTGATCTAGAGAAATTAGCCCAAATGGATACAGAGGGGGATCGATAATTTTACCCAAGAATTAATGCTGCTGCCAAAACCAAATCTCCTTAGAACAACAAATAAATATGGCCATTCAATTCGATCAAAAGCCTTCTCCTTATCCATAACTACCTACGGGTAAGGAGAAGAAACCGAATGATACAGTATATTAGCAAGTCTGCTGATTCTTAATGAATCCTGATCGATCATTTGAAATTATTTGAAGGAGTGCATCCTCTAATCATTTGAGCTAGGATTTTAATGTTCAAAAGAGATATAGGGTGGCATGATGCACACTGGGCAGTATCCTTATATTATCTTTAAAATAAGTGAAATAGAAGCCTGTTAGAATGTTGCAGGCAATGAGCCATGCTGAGATACTTAAATGGTGCAAACCTCTAATTAAATTTTTTTTATAAAAGTCAATCTGGTAGCCATCAGGCCCATGGGCCATACCACTCTTTATTGTAATAATGGCCTTACAAATTTCTTCAGTCCCAAAATCACATAAAGTGACTGTAAAAACTGTATGTTGGGCACTAGATTATTTAATAACCTTTCCATATTTGTTGGATCTGAAGGGAATTCAGAAGTATATATTGGGGAATAAAATGTCTTGACAATATAGTTAATTTCTTTTGGGTCGTTAATTAATATTTAATCTAAGAAATAATACATAACATTCACAGCATTTGAAAGATCCAAACCCTTATCCAAAGACCCTTTATCCAAAGCGACTTAAAACGGACCAATTAAGGGTTAAGGGCCCACCAGTGCCAGCGGGATTTGAACCTGTGATCTGCCAGTCCAGTTCAGAGTATTTCTTGTACAAATCCAATATGGCTCGTGAATGTGCTAGCAGTTTCTTTTTATTTTCTTTGTTTACATATGACATTATTTGAACCCATAGTCTCCCAGAGTAGGGGAAGGTGTTTTGTCTCAGCTATTCAATTCCAGAAATTTATCTATATTACTTGAGACAAAGTTGCAGAATTTCTCATTAAATAACAATAGTGGATTACTTCTCGATTGATCATGCTCTGATGTTAAAAGGGAAATGAACATCACGGAAATGATAGCGTTGGTCTGTAACTTCTATGGCAGAATAATCAACTTTCTTAACCATTGATATGAGTTGAATATATAGAAAGAAATAATCTAGTCTGGAAAGGAAGTGGTGAACATGGGAATAGAACGAAAATTGCCTAATCAATGGGTTTAAGAATTCTCAGGGGTCCATGCATCCATTCTTTTGCAAGAAAAGAGAAAAGGCCAATTTGGATGCAGTACTGTTGGTGTTGGATATGTCTGGCTTTGGTTCAGTAGTGCAGTTCTATAAAATTAATGATAGAAGTCTATATGCAATCTGGACATGGTCCCAATTAGGTGCATATACATGAACTAAAACCACTGGGGCTTGAAAGAGGGACTCAGAAACAATAATATAATGTAAAGACCGCTTGGTTTACAGACAGTATTACTATAATAAACTGTACTCTTTTATTAATTAGAATTGCTACACCCCTAGATCTGCTGTTTAATTTAGAATGAAACATTTTGACTAATCTATTATAAATTCTATTCTCTTAAATGTGTTTCTTATAAAAATTATATCCATTTTGAAGGCATTGAGATGGGTGAAAACTTTAGTTATTTTAGACAGGACCTTTTAATCCTCTGACATTCAATGTCTTTTGTCTTACAGGGTGACCTGAATTTTTATCACCTATGTTGAGTATATACAGTATTTGAATTAAACAGTATTTGAATTATATAGGCAGAATTTTAGGCAGGTGTGAAAAATGCTGTAAACTGAATGCTTTCAAAAATGGAAGTGTTAATCTGTCATCAATTAAAAAATACAGTGAATCAACAAAAGACAAATCTAAATCAAATAAATATTTGGTGTGACCACCCTTTGCCATCAAAACAGCAGCAATTCTTCTAGGTACACTAGCACACAGGTTTTTGAAGGAACTCAGATGGTTCCATCTTGATGAACAAAGTTGCAGAACCACATATCTTCTTTGGATGTAGGCATTCTCACATCTTTCTGTCTCTTCATGTAGCCTCAGACAGACTCAATGAAGTTGAGATCAGGGCTCTGTATTTTGTAATTTTTAAACCAGTAATTTTACACTTTTACGAGAGTAAAAAACTTGTTTTCATCAAGTCTTATTGGACATAAGAGACCGAATCTAACTCCCTTATTGCAGAGCAGAGACCAGCTCTTAATATACCACTTGCTTTTTCCTAAGCTCAATGCTGAAGTCCTTATGAAAGAATAATCCGTGAAAGAGCAGCTCGTGCTGCATCTTGCTGAATCTGATGACGCTATGTTTGTCCTGGAAATAATGAAAGTGAACTATAAACACTCTATCCTTCTTTTGTTTGGTGGATTGGGTCTGACTTGGTGGGCTTGAGATTGAGCAAGTGGTTTGGTAAAAAAAAAAGTATTTTCCCAGTATTTCATAAAAGAAATACATTTCAGAAGCTTTTTGTTTCTGTAGCGCATCTATTGATAGCTCAGCATTTGCTAGCCTGTCTCTGTGGCTTTTTAGGCCGTCTTCAACCTGGTGAAGATGTTCATCAAGGGTTTGTTCATATGACTAAAGCAGTTCATCAGACAGTTCTGTTTTTATAAGTGCGTAGACCACCTGTGTCATGTTAAAAAGCAATGGCAAGCCGAGTTTTTTGAGATTACAGGTGTTAATAATACATTAACGCAAATTTGCTTTAATTTCATTAATGCTTGATTAAGGAGGTTTTCATTACATTGTGATCTACTCCTTTACCCTGTGTTGTGTTGGCGAATGAAAGAGACTTGGGCAACAAAGTCAAAGTCAAAGAAGAAACTTCAGTCCTTGCTCTTTCCAGATCATTTCATACGTAACTTTCCTCAGCTGCGCTTACCACTTGAATGTTAGGATGGAATATAAAAGAGGTGATCCTTTTATTAACAAAAAACTAAATTTTTCCAAATTATCCCTACTAGCTTCGCATCTCTCAACAAGTTTGAGCTACTCCCTGTTGGACTGTTGGATATTTGTATATATCCTAAATGTATCAACAGTTTATATGGAAAGCAACCAAAAGCAGAATATATTTCTTAAACAAGCTACACACAATATTATTAACTAAAATAAATAAATAAATAGGGGCACGGTGGCTTAGTGGTTAGCACGTTCGCCTCACACCACCAAGATCCGGGTTCGATTCTCGTCTCGGCAATGTGTGTGTGGAGTTTGCATGTTCTCCCCGTGCCTCAGGGGGTTTTTCTCCGGGTTCTGCGGTTTCCCCCCGTTCCAAAAACATGCACGGTAGGTTGATTGGCACCTTGGAAAATTGTCCCTAGTGTATGAATTTTGTGATTTAACGGAACTAATTTTATTACAGCATAATTAGACCAGACACAAACAAAGACAATCGAGAGAAACATGCACTCGCTTCCTAAATTTCCCTGAATTACACCTACTAGCTGTGAATATCACAACAGCTATGAGCAACTCACTATATTACTGTATGTAATGTATCACCAGTTTATATGGAAAGCAAGTTTGTAATTCAATTACGCCGATTCGGGCTGAACACAGGCGCGGAGAGACATAACTGGGAGGGGGGAAAATGTTTATTGAAAGTAAAGCAAAAATAAGGAGAAAAATGTTTGTGTCCGATATTTGGGGGGATCAGGATCAGGTGAGGAGTGGATGGAGCAGGAGAGGTAATCTCTCGACGCGCTCTCCGACGATCAGTGGGTGGCTTCGTTCTCCGGATCTCCATCGGCACGTAGGGGTCAGGTTCGTTTCCTGCCGCAGGGCTGTGGATACTCCCAGCTATCAGGCACTGCAAGGGTCTGGCGGGTATTCCCATCCGCCCTTACCGTCTCAACTGTAGTGGGAGGTCGGCAGAAAAAGACACATACACGCCGTTAGTCGGGAGCCCAGACGTTCCCCGACGAACAACCGCCGTCCCATCGGCATTTTATAGAATCCACCTGATTAGGGATGATGAAGGTGCCACTCCGGGATAAGCTCCAGCCGTGTCTCGTTGATGACGCCCCCTCTCTCATCCGCGCTGGGTTGCGCGGCGATTGCGCAACCCTTCTGCCTTCCGACAACGCGCTGAGTTTGTTGCGCTTGCCCATCTCTGTAGATGGGGCGAAGGCCCATCGTGACAATATATATATATAAATAAATAAATAAATACATTTCACTCAAAATCTCTCGCTTTATGCTTTAATATTTATACATTTTCAGTGGTTGTTTTAATTGTTAAATATGGTAATGCCTTATTTAAGAAGTTGTGGTTTTAGTTGCTTTCTCTATAAACTGGTGGTACATTTAGGTTACATGCAGTAATATTCGGTAATATAGAGAGAAGCTCATACCCGTTGTGAATGTGCAGCAAGTAGTCATAATTCTGGGAAATTTAGGAAGCGTGAGTGGATGCACGTTGCTCTGTGATTATTGTTAATCAAAGATATCCATCACCTATTTTATATTACGGTAAGCTTGTTGTCTGCGTTACAGTTACTGAGAAAAAATGTGTAATGAAATGAAAATATTAAAGATTACAAATTCATATCAGAAATAATTCAGGTAAAATACCTCTCTGTTTTTAATACATTCGTGTTTTTGTTTTTTGGTGATTCAATGTGTGTGTGTGTGTGTGTGTGTGTGTGTGTGTGTGTGTGTGTGTGTGTGTGTGTGTGTGTGTGTGTGTGTGTGTGAATTTTTTAGCTTATATCAGCAACTTGGTCAGCAGGCTACAAACTGAAATGTCAAGGACTGTTTGAATCACCAGAGGGTGACATCAGGGTAAGTGACAAATATTACAAATCACATGAATTTTTAAGTGCAATTTACCAGTCACTAGCAGTCAAAAGTATAGACATATCATTCCATATGTTTTTCTTTATTTTTTAATCACCATTTACATTGTAGATTCTCACTGAAGGCAACAAAACTATGAATGAACACATATGGCATTATGCAGTAAACAATTAACAGGAGTGCTGTAGTGAACAGGAGATCACCTGGTCTCCACACCCTAAATTGAGATGGTTTGGGATGAGTTGGAGCACAGAGTGAAAGCAAAAGGGCAAACAAGTGCTTCAAGACTGTTGGAAAACCATTTTGGGTGACTACCTCATGAAGCTCATTGAGAGAATGCCAAGAGTGTGCAAAGCAGTAATCAAGCAAAGGGTGAAGAATCGAAAATATGAAACATATTTTGAGTAATTTCAAACTTTTTGTTTATTACATAATTCCATCTATGTTCATTCATAGTTCTGATGCACAGTGTCCATATGTGGTATTCTTGTCTCCAAAAAAGGCTGGTTGAAATTTTTCACACATTAATAATTCTGTGTATTTATCGTCAGCTTTAAAACAAGATTACTGTGTGTGTGGGAAATATTTCATTTTAAATAATCTGATCATTGCCATGAGTTAACTTATTAATCACATATTTTTCTCTGAGATATGCATCCTTGAGGAGTAAAAGGAGAGGGCGTTCTGCATGTGGGTCAGGCTCTGTACAGAGGGGGGAGATAGAGAGAGAGTTGCATTAAGCCTTCGGTACGGAAATGTGAAAAGATAGGTGCATACGTTGTGGAGGGAGTTGCAGAGGTATGAAACCAGATTGATTTGCTCTATGATCTCAAATGGCCAACGAACCTGGGACACGCTTTCCTGCAGGGCAATCACAGGATTGTCCTTGGTAGCCAATTATACCTTCTGGCCGGGCTGGTACTGAGGCATGCCGGCACATTTTCAGTCTGCTGTGGTCTTCTGAAGTTGGTGGTGAGCTAGTTCCCACAACATCTCACTTTCCTGGAACAAGTAATCAACTGCTGGACATCGGAGGGTTGGTGGGAGTAGAGTTGGGTGTAACAGGCGACTGTCTCCCAGTCTATGGGTCTTACAACCAGAGGTAAAGGAAGTAATTCTAGATCATTGGTGTCCTCAATTGGCGCATACACCACAACGTGTCTGTTCTCCCATTCTATTATCTGCGGTGATGAAATAGAGCACATGGTTAAATTGAACCTTTGAAATGTGTCTGACTCTGTGATGACTGATATGTTATTGGAATTTGAGTTCTGGTGAAAAGAGCATTTTTCAGCCTTGAGGAATAAATGGTACTCTCTGAGCCTGACAAGGACCTCTTCCACATGACGACGGTGTTGAGCCAAACTGAGAGTAAATCAGGATATCTTCTATACAGCTGATGAAGGAAGTCACTGAAGCTCTCATTCATAAAGCCTTGGAATACGGAGGGGGAGTTGTGTAGGCTGTAAGGCATGATGAGATGTTCATTGTGCTCCTTAGTGGTGACAAAGTTCGTCTTCCATTCATCCCCTCACATATCCATATTAAGTAATTGGTGTGTCAGAGATCCAGTTTAGAGAAGATCTTCAGGCCCCTCTAGGAGTTTCCAGGGCAGCCGGTACGCGGGGAAGCGAGTAGTTACTCATGTCGCGGTTAAGGACACGGTAGTTGATGCATGGTCTTAAGTCCATCCTTCTTAGAGATGAAGAAGCTGGAGGCTGATGGCGAGATGTAGAGATGAATGTATCCACCAGCCAGTGCCTCCTTGATATACTCCTTCATCACCGGTTGTTAAGAGAGTGAGAGGAGGAAATCCCGGAAGCAGGCTGGAGCACAGTGGAGCCAAATTGGAAGAAAAGAGCAGGGATAATCCAGACAGTGACATGAGAGTTAAAAAACGGATGCATGGCACACTGAGAGAAAACGGGAAACAGAGAAAACAAGTTAGCTAAAATCACAATAATTGAGTGAGAGTCTGTCTGTATCCATCAATGAGACCGGATGCTGAGTGCTGCAGAGAGAGTCCTTTTATGGAGCCCTGATTAGAGGGGTTGATTGGTGACAGGTGCTGGTGGGTAGAACTCCTGGGACTGTTGTGACTGCAGTTGGGTTAATATTAGTGCCATTAAAAGGAATTTGCGATAACGCATTATTAACACTTTTATGTAGCTACTGAACAAATGGCAACTAAAATAAAACAAAACATTTTACAAGCAAAAAGCTTATGCTCAGGTGGTTCATAAGGCAATATGTCTGAAGCGCAAGAAGGATGGTGAATTGGTGATATTGTTTTGGTTGATGTTATATGTTCAGTTATGTTAGATTGTGACAGTTCAGTTATTTTCCATAAATTTTTGCCTTGTACAGCTTTGCCGCCAACCTGGGAATACATGCACACTCGCAGATCTGCAAACCTTCACCCAGCATCATTTGCTTCCCCATCTTGGCACTCTATCACCTTCAGCAAACATCCCCAAATAAGCTGCAAGCTCTGCCCCATATCCCTTCTTGCCTGTATATCCTGCAAAAACATAGTAATTTCTAGACTTTTTGTCACTTTAGGCAAGATTCCGTTTGTCCGATTGAATCAGATACTCCAGCTATCAAGGTTGTGAGAACTTCATGAGTCAGTGTGGTGTGGCCTAACTGAAGGAACATGCTGTCAAGTGCATAGGAAGCATAAGGTGGGTTAAATGTCCAAGATCATCCGTTTTTTGCTAGACATTTTTGAACAGATTCGATGTCAAAGTTTGATGGGATCTGAAGCTCTTTACATGCACCAATGAAATTTGTCCCACGATCTGAGAGAATTTGTTTTGCTGGACCTCAGAGAGCAAAAAAGTGCTTGAGAGCATTTATGAAACTTTCCAGCAACTATATCACCTTGATATGGACTGCTCTGACACTAAGACAAGTGAAAATCAATGCCCAGATGTCAATCGCCAGACCTCCCCTTGACTGACGTGCACATACTGGCCACAATCTGTACACAACCTATCTGACCTAACCTGCAAAACATTTTCTGAGTCGGAGGGTGCCGATGAAGGACACAGTGGTATATAATAGTATTTATGAGCCTCTTGCCACAAATGATCCACAGGCCAACTGTGCGGATGGCTCCTTCATTGAATTAACATCCTTGATTTTGGGTTTTTTATACTTCATAATTTATTTTTATTTATTAAAGTAGTGCCTTACAAGCAAGGATCCAAAGTGGTGTTTGCCAGGAACAATTAGAGGGTACTTTTCCTCCTCATCCTCCTCATCCACTCTTGCTCCAACTCTAAGAAGGCCAATTAATGAATGAATGGATCAAGTGAAATTAATGCACTACCTTTAGGAAGCTTCATCCCTCTCTTGATGCATGAGATTCCTGGGTTTCTTCCTGTACAGTACGAATGATTACATCCTTTGCCTTTGAAAGGTTTTCAGCTAAGCAACTTTTTAGGCAATAATGACAATTTCTGGAAAACACTGGCAATGTGAATAAGACAACCAAGTGATTGCCAATTCCAGAACCAATTATAGAAAGTGACAGCATCAAGATTGATGTGAATCTCAGATGTGACATGTCGGCCAACTCAGTCAACACAGCAGCACACAGTTCCAGCCTTGGAATAGTAATCTCAGAAAGTGGAGCGAGTTTCACCTTACTTATAACAAAGCTAATGTGATTGTCTCCATAACCATAAAAGAATTTGAGGAATGCAACTGCAGCAATAGCTTTCGGTGGAAGCATCTGAGAATACACAGAGTATTATGAATACACATAATCAGAGGGTGGCTGTTTAAAGTAAGTCCTGGGTATTTGAAGATGTCTTACCTCTTATAGAGAGCTGCACCATGTCTTCCATGCCACATCCATATCTTGTGGCAGTGGAGAGTCCCAATCAGTGTTCCCTGAACTTAATTCTTGCAGCAGACATTTTCCTTGGAGAATTACTGGGGCTGTGAACCCTAACGGGTCAAACAGAGTATTGATTGTTGACAAGATGCCTTAACATATAAAGGGTTTCATTTCTTCTGGTACTTGAAAATTGACAGTCCCTTGTGATGTTCCAGTTTAAACCCAGACAGGGTTGTATTGTAAGAGCATCTGTGTCAAGATCTAGATCTTTTAGATCACTGACATAATCTTGCGAAGGGAAGGCCTCCATGACCTCTCGCTTATTTGAGGCATTTTTGTGTAACTTCAGGATTGATTTGGAACATTTTGTGTCTGCTTCAGCAAACTCACTGCTGCTTCTACACTAGGAAGAGATTTTAACCTATCATCAACACAGAAATTATGCTGCACAAAGGGCTGAACTTCAGAATCATTATCATTTTTTTCTAAGTGGACAGATTTTCTCAGACCGCAAATAGCTATGACGGACTATTTCCAAAAACATGTACCTTCATGTGGTACTCCACAATATCCTTGCTGAAGTCTAGGAACCACAGAAATCTCAGAAAATTCTTGTCTTCCTTTCTGACAAGAAAACAATAAAACATCTGTTGGATGTCTGCAGAAATGCAAATGACTCTTTGCGAAATTGAATGAGTTCACACAGGTCAGGTCCTGTTAACAGCACATCATTAAGAGAGATGTCATTATATTTGGCATAGAGTCAAATACCACCCTGATCTGTCCAGGTTTATTAAGATAGTAAACGCCAGAGAGGAAGCTACCACCATTCTTATCCTTCTCCAAGAGGGGGAGCCACCTCTTCACGTCTAAAAAGAAGCTTGGGCAAGTGTAGCTTCGGTTGAAATCTAAAAGCCTTTGAAGACAGGTGACTCTCGTTAGAGAGTGGGTTTGTTCTACAAAACTTTAATGAGAAATTAAGTACATTGATGCTTTTCGCTCATTTGGGTGAGTGGACGAGTGTGGATTAGGAGTATGGATGTGCCAGTGGTTGATGTTGAAGTGTGCTGCTGATGAAGACTTGAAAACTTGAAGAATCTGACGTAGTCTTCAGCTTGCTGCAGATGGGTTGATTATGTGCAGTTGATGTGTTCGGTTCGGCCTAGTCCAAGCGAAGAAGTGGAGAAGCTTCTTGGTACTCTGGTTTTTAGGCGTTGATCGCACTGTGATGTCACAGAGGAGGCTTAACCTGACTTATGCTACCAATCTCTCCCTGATGGATAAGTGTAGAATTACAGTTAAATAGAAAGATTTTCCTACAATGTCCATTCTCAAAGATTTTTTCTGTCTGTCTTGAATTTTCGAAATACTTCTTCCACTTCTTTGACATCTTGTGTTCTGTCAAAGGCACTTCCTTCTTCAGATCAACCAGATCCTTTGTCCCTTTCTTCTTCTTGAGCCCTTATCATCTTTGTCCTACGTGGTAGCCATGATATAACTATCCGATCGCCCATACAGATTGTGTCCTGAGGGTGCGAAACTGCTGAATACCTTATCGTCCTTGTCTTGGATTGGTGGGGAGTACAATATAGCTCCAATTTCACTCTGCGGGGTTGTCCATATTCTTGTTGAAGGGCATGTATTGCGGCCGTATGTGGTGCTGGATCATGCTGCTGGGATTGTGCCAAGTCACGGGTGCTTGGAAACTTCAATTGTTCTAGGAGCACTTGGTATTTATATTGTTCTATAAGGTATGTGTGGGTACCTATGAGGCTGCCGAAGGCCATCTTGAAGGCCTTCTTGACCGTCCACCCTTCTCAAATTGGGGCTGTTGGTTTAGGTAAAGTGTATGAATCGGAGTTCAACGAGTCTATTATTGCGATCGGAGGCAGTGGCAGTGCCAACTGAATACCAGGCTCTGCTGATGGGTGTGGTTTTATTGGTTGATTTGACTGGCCGGGTGGAGGATAAAATTGTGGTCTGATCATGTTTATAGGACTAAGGAGCTGACATGGCTATTTCTTATACACTATGTGCACAATTATTAGGCAAATAAGTATTTTGACCACATCATCCTTTTTATGCATGTTGTTGTACTCCCAACTGAAGCATATCAGCTTATGTGCATCTGTGTAATGAGACATGGTGTGGTCTAATGACATCAACACCCTCTATCAGGTGTGCATAATTATTAGTATAGCCATAATTTGGCAAAATGGGTCAAAAGAGAGATTTGACGGACTCTGAAAAGTGTAAAATTGTGAAATGTCTTGCAGAGGGATACAGCAGCTTTCAAATTGCCAAGCTTTTGAAGCGAGATCACAGAACAATCAAACGTTTCATGGAAAATAGCCAATAGGGTCGCATGAAGCATGTTGAAAAAAGAAGGCGCAAAGAAACTTCCCATGAATTGAGGAAAATCAAGCGTGAACATGCCAAGATGCCATTTGCCATCAGTTGTGACATATTTCAGAGCTCCAATGTTACTTGTGTGTCAAAAAGCACAAGATGTGCATTACTCTAGGACATGTCCAAGGTAAGGAAGGCTGAAAAATGACCACCACTGAACAAGAGACAAATAAAACGTCAAGACTGGGCCAAGAAATATCTCAAGACTCATTTTTTTAAGGTTTTATGGGCTGATGAAATGAGATTCTTGATGGGCCCGATGGATGGGCCCATGGCTGGATCAGTAAAATGGCAGAAAGCTCCACTCAGACTCAGACGCAAGCAAGGTGGAGGAGCGGTACTGGTATGGGCTGGTATCATCAAAGATGAGCTTGTGGGACCTTTTTGGGATGAGGTCAAAGTCAAATCCCAGTCCTACTGTCAGTTCCTGGAAGACACCTTATTTAAGTAATGGTACAAGAAATAGTCTTTCAAGAAAAACATTATTCTCATGCAGGACAATGCTCCATCATATGCCTTCAAATACTCCACAGCGTGCTGGCCAGTAAAGGTAAAAAATAATGACATGGCATTGTTCACCTGTTCTGAACCCCTTAGAGAACCTGTGGTCCCATCAAGGATCAAGAAGCTGACAGAATCCATGGGTAGAAGGCTTTTGAGTGTCCTTGTAAAGAAAGTTGGCTATATTGGTCACTGATTTGTTTTTGTTTTGTTTGTTTCAGAAATGTTTATTTGTAAGTTTTGAGTTGTTATATTGGTTTGCCCGGCCAATTAAATAAGTGAGATGGGTATATATTTGGTTTTTATTGATTTGCCTAATAACAGCAATGTTACCTGAACACACAGATATACTCCTAAGATAGACAAAACTAAAAAAGCCCCACTCCAACTATTCAGCTTCCATATTTGTGAGTCTTTTTGGTTGATTGAGAATATAGCAGTTGTTCAATAATAAAATTAATCCTCAAAAATTCAACTTGCCTAATAATTCTGCACCTACTGTAGTCTCTTGAGGTCCACGGGTTTGGGGCTGAGATGCAGGACCACCATAGATAAACTGTTTGGTGAGTAGCCTTTCAAATGATGTTGGGTTGTAGAGTGGCTTTTCCAATGATGTTGGACAGTGCAGTGATTCTCTAGGAGGAACCTCTACTGTGGCCGAGGCGGTAGGTATCTTCTCCTGATAGAAAGGTTCATCTGTGGCTTCTACCTTTGGGGTGAACAGTGTATTTGTCTGTACTTGCCTGTGGTTCGATTCCCTGGATTCCCTGTGACTTTCCCGCTCTGTGATTCTTTGAGGAGTGTTGCTATGATACCTGTTTATTCTACCCCAATGTCCTTCTGTTTGATGCAACTCTGTCTCTCAAGTTCCCTGGTGAGCCTTTCCTTTGCCTTGTGAGCAGTTTGTACCTCTTCCTCCAGTTGATAACTTTTCCTTTGAAATTCTTCCTCCAGTTGGCGTCTTTGCCTTTGAAGTTTTTCTTTTTCAAAAAGTGCTTGACGTGCTCATTGATCTTCGGCCTGCTCTTCTACTTTACTTTCCTCTACTATTTGCCTCTGCATTTCTGCAGTAATCTATTCTCTATGATAGCTTCCTGTGGGTCTGTCAATCGTGATATTGTTGTGCGGATGGATCCAGAGCTTTTGCTGAGCATTGACCTTAATTTGCTCCATTGTGAGATAGCAGTTGAGGATGATGATGGTGGTCTGATGGAAGCATTCTCACTTTCTCCCGGCTCAAGCGTTTGGGTAAAAAGGGTGCCACTGATTTAAGATGTGGATAGTGGAGCACAGCAGAGGGTGAAGGAATCTCGACTCTAAGATCTGGAAGTGGGAGGCAGATCTGTCCATCCATGGATTAAATTTGAAACCCACTGGCTCGTCTCCCTGTTGTTTCCATATGCCAGGATGTGATAACAGGTAACACATCAGTCTTATGCACTGAAATCTCCCTCTGTTTATGATGCTTCCATGAAGTTATCTTATGAAGAGCGTCTGCACATGCTGTGAATTTAAAACTTGGGTCATTTCTGATCCTTGCCTGTCAAGTAACAAACTCAACAAACTCTTCAAATGGAGGAAATGAGACTTGTGGGACTAGCTGTAACTTCAGAAGTAAGTCACTTAACTCTCTTAGCTTAGCATAGTCTTTGTTGGTTCGTTTGGGAAAACTCTCAAGGCATTTAAATAGTGAATTCTCGATCACCTCTGGCGAGCCATAACATTCCTCTAGTGTCTACCCCAAATCAAATACAGCCCTTGCTCACTGTAATTTGCATTCACAGTTCGAATCCGTTTGGCATGTTCTGTAGACTATTTTCCAAGCCACTTGACAAGAAGGTCAATTTCTTCATTAGATGCCAAGTCATCTCTGATAGGGTTCTTAAAGGAACAGCACCATCCTCTGTAACTTTCTGGTTGATCACTGAATTTCAGAAGCCCTGTGGAGACACGTTCACAGCAGGTTAAGTAACTCAAGTTGCTTTGCAAGCATCATAGCTAGAATCTTCGCATCAGCATTCAAAAGACTGATCGGCTTGTAATAGCCCCAATCGAGTGGATCTTTGTTTTTGTTCATGATCAAAGAAATACAGGATTGACGAACGGTCGAGGGCAGGCAACCATTATTAAAGGAGTCCTCTAACATACTCGGAAGTGTTGTTTTAATTGTTTTTTTTTAACTCAAATGGAAACCTGTCCAGTCCAGGTTTCTTGCCATTTTGCATACTCTGGATAGTCTGAACTATCTCTTCTGTGGAAAAAGATGACTCCAACTTTTCTCTTATAGTATCTGAGATTTTAAGTGTGTTAAATGTTCAGAAAATTCTTCCATAAGAGATCCATCAGACAGAGGTTCGGAATTGTATAATTAAGAGTTAATTAATAGTCCTTAAAATGTGCAGTAACACTTGTATGATCAGTGATCAAATTACCATCAGATGACCGAATCTGAGAAATTACATTCTTAGCTGACTTTTCTTTTAATTGAAATGCAAAAACTTTACTGGGCTTTACCCCATGCTCAAAAAACACTTGTTTAGACTTAAGCCATAATGTTAAAGCTCCTCCATTTCACCCCACACTACCCTTATCCCCAGTCAACAAAACCCCTTTTCAGAAAGTTTTTCAAACCAGAGGTGTGAAGAGGCATCTCTGAAACAAGGGGGTTTCATGACCCTTTAATTATATTCAAAATTCCCAATTCAATATCTACCGCTGGTTTTAGTCATGGTTCGGTTTCAGTTAGGTAGGAGAAATGCAAAACAAAATTGCTTGTATTTTTTTTTTATTAAGACAGATTATTACTATTTGTGATCATTAATATTTTAATGCTTTATATTTTTAAATATTAACATAATAATATGTAGCAGTCGGAATTATACAGGGAAGGCCAACAAATTCAACTCGGGGTTAACTTATTCCCATTAACAATTTATTTTGTTAATTTCTTTGTGGAAGAGAAGAAAATAAAAACTTAAATCAGCAATAATCTTTCATTTTAATGACAAAGTATGGTTTTAAACAAAAAAGAAAGAAATAAAGTAGTATAAAAACAGAACCTGTGGTATGTAGCATGAAAACAAAAATGAAATAAAATAAATAAAGAAAAAAATACCCAGTAAACAAAATATGGCAGTGGCACGTCTTAAAAAAAAAACCCCAAAAAACCTTAAAACATTCCTTAGCCATACATCACTTATCAAAACAAAATAACATAAATTTCATTGGTAAAATCCTATAACGCAATTAACTTACTTTGCAAATATTATATTGGATATTGTTTGGCGATATACATGCTCCAATGGGCTGAACACACCAGGAAAACTTAGTGTGCACGTGCTACACAAATATTAACACATTGCTTCACCATTAATGCTTCTAAACTTTTTAACCAAAACACCATAAAACATTGAATCATTTAAGTCTATATGCATCTGGGAACACTGACCTGATGCATTAATGCACACCACCACAAAAGCTGAACCAGAAAGCCACCACATATACAGCCTTTTGACTTTCTGGCTCATATGCAGTGTGCTACACCCTCATACGATGACATTGCCAAGCATCTCTTAAAGAATTCCTGTATCCATTCTTACTCAGCAAGGATACTATACACAGCACAGAAATGAATGCCCCCTTGATCTACCACCTGGTTACAAATATAATATATAGAATTTTTTAACAGCTCCAAAATTCACTGTTTTCTTGGGATCTGGACGTTGACTCCAAACATTTTGTCTCTTCTGACCAGACTATTCTCCCAAGTGTTTGTATTTCAAAGACCTGCCCAAATGATGTTCAGCAAACGTTGAACAAGCATCAACATGCTTTTTCTTCTGTTGTTTTTGTGGTGATCGTGCATAAAAGCCATTGATTACTTGAAGGATACATTATTTCTATCATGCTTTTCAAAATGGACATTGTCTCAAAGTAGCTTTACAAAATGTAAAAATTATATATATAAATATTCACATAAAGGTTTTATGTGTGTTTATTCCTGATGTGCATGCCTGTGGAGAGTGTGGCAAGGAAAAAACTCCATTTCCTTTCACATTAGAACACAACTGTAGAACCTTCTACATATTTTCTCCACTACTTCTGTGTGGCGCCACCAATTCCCCTGGCATTACCCCTTGCTTTGAGAGAGCGTCTCCTTCCTCATTTAGTCGTACTGGAATGTACACTTCTTTGATAGAGAACAGCTTCCTTTGAACTCAAAGGAGGATCTGACATGCTAGTTTGTACTTGAGGAGAGATCGCAGTTCCACTTTGTGTTTAAACCATATTGGACGTGGCTGCCCTGAGACCCAGCAGTCTATAAAACAGCTTCAAAGTGAACAACTGGCCTTCTTTCACACTCTTGACGGCTGACTTGATAGACTCATACCCAAAAATACTGCAGTAATTCAGTAATAGCTGCAAAAGGTGCTTCAACAAAGAAATGAATAAAGGGTCAAAATGCTTATGTGTGATATTACATTTTTTTGCAATTTGTATTGTATGCAAGTATTTTGTATAGTAAATTGATCATGTCTGCAATAATGTTTATATTTTTTTATGTTTATTAAGGTCTCCATTTTTGAGATTCAATACTATTGTTCCTTTGGCTAATAGGTAGCAAAAGTGTTGTGGTGGTACTACTTCTCTAAGCTGATTGAGTTTCTTGACACCATCTTCTTCATACTAAGAAAGAAGAACAATCAGATTACCTTCTTGCATGTTTATCACCATGCCTCGATGTTTAACATCTGGTGGTGCGTTCTCAACTGGATCCCCTGTGGGCAGAGTAAGTATGCACAAATTCACTGCTACATGCTTGACTGACTGAATACGTTATAATTAAATTTTTTTCTGACACCGGTCTAAGCATAACCTAAATATTATAGCCTTCAAATCTAATTAAACTTTGGCTACTAGTTTTCTTATTATAAATTCCAATATTTTAAAGACATTTTAACCCATTATATAAAGAAAAAATGCCTTAATGTCTAAAACAAGTTTATTTTGCACTTATTCAAAATTAAAATAGACATTTTGAATCTCTGAATATTAGACTATTATGTTACTGGATTGTGACATTTCCTTCACAACTTAATCTATCTAGAAGGATAAGGATAATTCAGGAACTCAAGAATTACCGCAGAATGTCAGGAAAGTAATAAAAAGCAAAAAAAACCTTAAAAACTAGATCAATGCATTAAAATGTCAGTTGGTTATGTATATGAAACAATGTTTTGGTAATGCTATAGGAGTGCTATGTGCTACCATCTCTGAACCACGTGTGAAATCTTATCCAATTGGACAGGGGGTGATGTCAGTCTCGGGCAATTGCACTACCCTGAAGTAGTGAGTATAAAAGCAAATGCGATGGAGATTGTGTCAGCTTCGATAGGGGTCCTCATAGAGGGAGCGCTGGAGTTAAGCATGGTTCTGACAAACCCGGTTGAACAGCAGATTCTAGGAGTTGTGACACCTCAGGGGTCAAAGCCACAACTCCAGGTGGCGAGTATGGCACCTTATTCCTGTGAAAGATCCTTCCTCTAGAAGTTTGCAAATCATGGACGACCTGGCCAGATTCTCCAGAACTCCCGGGAGCAGAGCAATTAAAGGAATGAGCATATGACCTCTTAGGTCTCTTAAATCTAGTGGCATGTGCTTGTGCACTCAAGATGACCATCATCTCAAGGCAATTTACGTTCAAATAAAGATGGGGCTCAATAGACCTTGAGCAGATTTTCTGCTTATGACAACTCCCCAGCCCCTGAGGGATGCATCTATCAGCATGACGCGATGACAAGGAGGATGACAGGGCCTGCTGGGGTCCAACCAAGGTGAGACTCTCTCCACTAAAAGAGGTGTGCGACAATTGAACTGGATTTAACTTAGTTATTTAACTGAGTTCTATCTCCAATAGGACCAATTGACACACGCTTGGTAGAACACACCTGGGTGATAAGGCATGTCTTAAGGGATCCAATCCCTCAAGATTGATATCTCACAGGCAGGGGACACTAAATTTAACAGCCCTACACTCCAACTCAGACATAAGTCACCTCTGGACGAGAATTTTTTTAGCTGAAGCCTGTTAATAATGATGTCCTCAGATCCATCACCTGTCAGGACATCAACTTTGAATACTTCGTCTTCTCTATGGGGGCCTGAGAGGAAATGCGCTGCCTCTGAGCCTGGAGATGCTCAGAGCTAGTGCTTGGCCGGGGCTGTGCCCACCAATCAGCCCCTTACAAGCAGCCGCAAGAGATGTATCTTTGGAAAGTGCAGATTGCATTCTGTGCTCCTGGAACCTGTCAAAGACAACAATTACTACATCACCAAACAGGCATATATAGGATATACGACCTGTTCTTTCCATTGAGATCAGACAGAGTTAGCCGCAAGTGCGCTGTGTCGACACTGGGTCAGCTTTCAACCTTGAGCCGCCGCTGTGTTGGCCTTACCCACTAAAGCCAATGTTACATGAAGCGGCTTAGTAGGCAAGACCTTAGGGATAATGCCGCATCAGGGGAGAGATAGCCCACAAGTGTTCTTTCAACCCTGGGGATCGTTCCATAACCCACTCTTTTTAGTTCCCCTAACATAATAGATGGAGTTAAAGGAATGAAGATGGGCCTAATATGGATTATCCTAGGATCTGGGATAGGATCGCTCATTGAACTTTCTCTCGATTTGCAGAGCCTGCACATTTAGTGGCCAGGAGATATTGAGTTAAGTCACTGATTTAGTCATCACCTCTAGGAGCTCCTAAAAATGGAGATGCTGCACTTGTTCAGGCACAGGCTCATCCACGGTCAGAATCTCCACATTAACTACCTCGGAGTCCAGCACTTTGAGGAGCTCTTGGACATATTTGCCTTTCTGATATTTTCTAAAGACAAACAACAGACAGACAAGACAATCAACATGAAATCACTCAGAGCACTCACTGAAATACAAAAGCTGTAGCTGTCTCCATCGCATGTGCTTTTATACTCACTACTTGAGTGACATCACTACCATCCGACAATATTTCACACGTGGTTCAGAGCTGGCAATACAAGAGTATTCCCATAGCAGTATCGATGCAGCATTGAGTTCCGAAACAGGACTCAGTTTTGTAAATGAGAAGTGAACAAACACATGAGATGAAAAAAAAACACCCCTTGTATATACAATTTAAAATTTCTTATATAATCTAAACTATCATTGCTTGATACAATGTCTTGTTTAGACAGTTTTCAAAATGAGATTGATTTGGCTGATGTGCATTTTTGTGTGCAGGTTTCTTTGGACCTACTCTGAATAGCTTCATACATGTGCTAATGTATTCATACTACAGCTTGTCCACCATTCCCTCTATGCACAAGTATTTGTGGTGGAAACGATATCTCACTCAGGCCCAGCTGGTCAGTACAATATTGCATTCTTTATTTAAAAAAAGAAACAACTTTATGTACAATTAAGTACATGAAAAATTATTTTAATGTAATTTAAAATTACCTACACTAAATTGACAAATGTATATTTTGCCACTATATTGCTGTCTGGACTTAACGGTGGTTTGTGCTTTTTGATCATCGTATTCTTCATTTAGTCTCAAGTATAATTCCCTCCACTTTCCTTGGGAAGATGTGTAGCACCCAGCTTCAACCAGCACAATTGTGTCCTGAAGCCATTAGAAAACAACAAAAACATGTACCACAGCGTCCCGTCTGAGAGAATCTGTGTGATATAGAAAGAATGGCGTGGTTAATTATTGTTTCATGATTCCTATGAACAGATTTCTTGTCCATGCCTCTGTTGTCTTTAAGATAATCACAATTTGTCAGAATGATCAATTAGTTAAAATTTTTGATTAATGATTATGTAATGACTAAGGACTAATTTCATAGTCGCTCAAGCCAACATTAATCTACGCTATATACTCCTTAGTCAGCTACATTTAGACACACACATAGATTTACTTAACTTGCATTGAGCCATTTGGCAAAGCAGGCCTAAGCATATTTTAGGACCATTACTCCATGGGAGTAGAATAATTGCTTGGATGCTAGATCTCCATGTTTTCCTGGGAGTTGTTTGCCTTTGTTTGACAGATTGGCGGTTAACATTAGCTTATTTGGCCTTAATAACTCTTAATCATTTTTTTTTAACATGATTAACAGAGCAGTCTTTGTCATGAAGCAGATCAAGTCAGCCAATGCTAAGATTACCTTGACTCACTCACTCGCTAAAAATATAAACTCTTACTGATTTTATATTTTTATGCTTTTGCTGAGTAAATATTCTCATCGGTGAAGTTATTATGCCTACTGGATGTATAACAGTACACAGATGTTGCACAAACCTTAGTTTTGAAATCACAATTTGGTTAATTTTTTTTATTGAAACAGTTTATTATTATTCTTGATGTTGGACATAAAACATTAAATGTTCATCAGTAAGCTACTTATATTGCCCCTTGCCACAATCTGTTTTATGTTACATAGTATAGTGCGAGGCAGAGACTAAACAAACTTGTGGGCCACCACTTAATAACTTTCAGAGGGATATTCATTATGTTCACTATATTCGTTATGTTCTGCATGAACAAGGATTCTTCTGTGTACTGAGCCAAAAGCCCTGTAGCTAATATTTTTGGTGCAGAAACTTTACTGTACTGTACCTTCCCCCCCATGCATATTGACTATGTCCAAATACATTTTTCCCCAGTTAAGAAAATATAACAAAAGTTTAAACTGAGTTAAAAATTACTGACTGTGCAAGCTAAACATGGTATGCCATTTGTCATGATTTTCATTTCAGGTACAGTTTATATTAACTATAACACATACATTAAGTGCATTGATTTTCCCCTGTGGATTTCCTCTGGGCTGCCTGTTCTTTCAGTCCAGCTACATGGTTACACTTGTTATCTTGTTCATCAACTTTTATATGCAGGTAAGAAAATGTGTTCTTAAAACACTTCTTAAAAGCTTAAAATTATGAATTGACATTAAATTGTCAATTCAGGCATTCAATACAACAATGCATCATTTACTCAATCTCTTATTTTAATTTCACTACATTTCAGACATACAGAAAAAAGCCAGGCAGAGAAGATAAAACTAGAGAGATGATGAAAAACCTGAATGGCATCTCATCCTGTGTTAATGGTGCCAAACATAAACTGCACTGATGATAAATAATGGCTATTCAAAATTAATATTTCAAGATGACTGTTATAATAGCAGAGATAATCCTCTTCAAATGTAATAATTGTTTATTCTGCTTTTTATATAGAGTAAAATAAAAAAAATCTAACCTTTTGTTTTGTTTTTACTTAATCCTTGACATTGTTAATTTTTGTGCTCCACTGTATAAAATTGGTATACTCAATGCTAAAGCATTTGGCTTAGGCATCTTAATATGAGACCCAGTTTAATAAAATGTTTAATGTTCTTTAAATATTAATTATTTTAATTCATGATTTCTTACTGATTGGTTATTATATATACAAACCAATTCATGAGAATTATTGCCAATTATTGTGTTTATGCTTTTATAACAAAAGTATGTTGAATGTAATCAATAATGGCCTGGGGAAAAGAACTGGGGAAATATGTATTGAGTGTATTAAAGTTCATCATCATCATCATCATCATCATCATCATTATAATAATAATAATTATTATTATTATTATTGTGAATAATAATAATAATAATAATAATAATAATATTGCAATCATTATACAAATTGGCCACATTGGTATTTTTACAGCAAAATACAACCCCAATTTTTATATTCACTAGCCTCAACAGTTGAGGTCATTAACCTGATGAGCAAGACTTTCTATGAAGATGCTGCTGATATAGCCCCAAGATATTAAATATTTTGGGGCAATACTGATGTATCCTCAAGATATAAAAAAAATTATGAAGTTGCTTCAAATATACTTATGCATTTCTTGTGTATCTCATTAATATTTAGCTTTTTCTTGAAATTGTTGCTGGACTAACAACAATCCTAAAACAAAAAAGACAAAATATCTATTATCTGTTACAGTGACCATGGAGCATGATTATATAGCCACTTGGTACAAACATAGTTGTTAGTAGTAATCAGAAACTATTAATGAAATATTTAGTGTGTTTTAAAAATACAGCATATTGATTTTCATGTCCTACTATCAATTCAGTTCAGTTTTATTTGTATAGTGCTATGACATATTCATTCATTCATTCATCTTCTACCGCTATATCCGATCTTTCCTCGGGTCACGGGGAGCCTGTGCCCATCTCAGGTGTCTATGGGCATTAAGGCAGGATACACCCTGGATGGAATGCCAACCCATCGCAGGGCACAGACACACACTCACAATCACACACACATTCATACACTAGGGACAATTTTCCAAGGTGCATGTTTTTGGACCGGGAGGAAACCGGAGAACCCGGAGAAAAAACCCCTGAGACACGGGGAGAACATGCAAACTCCACACACACATGGCCGAGACGGGAATCGAACCCGGACCCTGGCGGTGTGAGGCGAACGTGCTAACCACTAAGCCACCGTGCCCGCTGCTATGGACATATATATAGAGAAAGCAGCATTATAAAAGTTAACACTATACATGTTAAGTAGATCTATAACTATAATCTGATCCCAAGTTAATCTGTAATGAACAAGTCAGTGGCAAAGAAAAACTCCTTTAGGTGACATAAGGAAGTAACCATAAGAAGAACCAGCCTCAAAACAAAACTCATATGCATGCATTATATTTTAACCATTGTTGACATATGACAGACAAGTGATTGCAAAAGTTTTCTTAAATTCTATTAAATCATGTACTTGTAGACTGTGTAATAATGTTTTTTTAAAAAGGCTTGATTGTTCATAAATTGTGTAATTTGTATTTAGAAATTAGTATTTAGAAACAAATAGTCATATGGAAGGATATTCAAAAATTTTCAAAAGAGATTGTAAATTGCATTTGCAAAAGCATTTTCAATATGTGAATGGATAAATTGTGAGAATCCAAGCGCAAATGCAAATGCTTGTTTGATTGCTTTTGCAAATTCACAGTGGCAAATTTCAAATGGAAAAGTCAATTTTCAACTGTATTTGCAATGTCTTAGTAGCTAGACCATGCATATCCATAGCAATATTCTCTCTCCATCGAATACGTAGCCTGGCAAAACTCAAATAAAGCTGAAATTCCTTTTGCTTTTGCAATTGCATTTCGGATGTCTTGCATGGAAAGCTGTCAAAATATATAAGTAGGACTATATTATTGGTTGTATTTGTATTGGTAAGTAACGTTAATTTGAAGCGTGAAGTAACTGTGAATTTGCACTATCGATGCCCTAGAGGGAAGGTGCCAGTTACAGATGATTTTGTGGAATGTTTTCAACACTGGAGAATTGTTGCTTGAACAGCAAGTTTTTGACAGTTTATCCTTTTACACAGAAGCCAATTCAAACATAGACTTTTGTATTGCAGTGATTACAGAATTTGCTAATTCCATAACTACGTGTAAATGTACTTTATCATGTTTTTCATTATACACATTTTACTTAACTGTTCCACGTTTTTTAGATTAGGGAAGGATGAGTAACAAATGGTGTTTTTGTGTTATAGTGGTTGAAAGAAAGGACACAAACTAGTTCAAGTTTATTTGTCAGATGCACAGACATATATATATATATATATATATATATATATATATATATATATATATATATATATAATAGTAATAGTGAGACATAAGAAAGTTATAATTATTTACTTGTCAGTGCAGACATGTCTGCATATATAAATATATTATAAATACATGTGCATATCATTATATTGATGAAATATAAGTATTCACGTAATGATACATGACAAGAGATCTTTCAGCGAGTTCGCTGAATTTTGTGTGCAGCAAATACAACAGTCGCTCATTGAAATAAACAGAGGGAATAACCAGAGTGTATGTCACTGCTTTCATTCCTCAGTGCTATAATTACGGATAGTTTTGGGAGATAGCTGATGAAGCTCTGAGCAGTTGAATATGTGAAGGTACGTTTAGTTTGGTAGCGCGGTGTGTACATTATTACCGTAACAGACTTTAAATAAAATGTGATTGCGATCTGCCGGACAGTCACTATGCTAGTAATACTTACCGCAAACGATAATATCAAATCTAATGTTTGACCTGCTTTATGAGTGGATCCTATCACACACCGATTGACTCCCACTGAGTCAAGTAAGGACATAAATGCTGTCCTCAGCAGGTCGTCTGTGTTCTCAAAATGAGTATTAAGATCTCCAACAATCAGCGCACTATCAAAAGAAACAACCAGGTTTGATAGTAAATCTGCAAATTCGCGAAGAAATTCAGAATACGGTCCTGGGGGTCTGTAAATAATAATTAACGGAAACGACTGTCTCACCTTATTATTAGTGGCTATACTAATGTTAGTATGGAGAACTTCAAAGGCATTGAACTTGTGTTCATGCTTATGTACAATGATTAAATAATAAGTGCGAATCCTCCTCCTCTACCAGTTAGATGAGGCTGCTGTATATAGCTGTGTGCTGGATGACTTGCTTCATTTAATACTACATACTCGTTTTGTTTAACCCATGTTTCTTTTAAACATGCCTGATATCAAACGCCTGATCCGAGATCATTTCATTAACTATGAGTGCTTTAGATGTTAGAGATCTGATATTTAACAGACCTAACTTCAGGTGGAGGCTACGTATTGAGTATGATCAGACTTTGAGATTTTTGGTTTGCACGAGGAACAGATACAGTCTCAAGTTATATAACCTGAGTGACAACTCTGTGCAGCTAGCAGACGGTTGGGTTAGCCGGTTTGTCTGCTCCTTGGCCTGGACTCTGGGTAGACAGCGATTAACTAGTCTTAACAAGGTCTAAGAACTGTACACAATACAAAGAGTGCGGCACAAGGAAACTAACTGTTGTATCTTGCTGGCTTACGAACTTCTCGTCTATTCTGTGTTCTTGTGCTTGTCTCTTGTTCTCCTGTGGATGAGATTGGTCATCTTCCTATATTTTCTATGTCACCGTGCCGCAGACAATCTCCTTCCCATATTTTTCCAGGGGATCAAGGTCAGAAGAACTGGATTCAGTTTCACTGCTACTGTAAGGTGCAATTGGTTCTGGCTCTGGAAGGGGTTTCAAACACCTCTGCAGCTGCCCTGTTCTCATCGCTTGCACCAGTGTCGAGATGGTGTCCCTCTGTGGTGCACTCTATACTCCTTACTGCAAGTGGAACATCATTATCCACATCCTCCTTGAACCTCTCCCAGTGATCATGAAGCTTTTGGCAAATGGCAGATTTGAAGCACTCTTTCCTGCCTTATAGCAGTTACAATTATTGGAGATCTCACCACCCCTTCGTGACATTGCATCAGCATTTGAATGCCTTTCCAGCTCTGTGCTCAATGTCAAAATATACTGAGACAGCTCTTACAACCAGCGGGCAAGCTAACCTTCAGGATGTTTGAACCAGAATAACCAAGTAAGGCTGTTATGATCTGTGCGTAGAAGGAACTTCTCGCCAAGCAGATGTCGAAATTGGCAGGTGTAGAAGACAACAGCCAGCAACTCTCGTCTTGTTACACAGTATCTCCTCTGAGCTGGCGATAGATGGGTGCTTGCATAAGTGATAACTCTCTCTTCCCCCACTGGAGTTGTGACAACACTGCACCGATACTTTGATTTGATGCGTCTGTGTCCAGGATATACTTTCCCTCCATTAAACACTCCACTCCAAGCACAGGTGCAAATGTTAACTTTTCCTTGAGCTGTATGAAGGCATTCTGGTGTTCCCAGTATTTATCCTGTGACTGATGACTGTAAAGAGGCCAAGGTCCATATCTGAAACAGCAAATAGTAATCTGTAAGAGAGCAGGAGCTCAATAAGT
Organism: Kryptopterus vitreolus; assembly: GCA_030449085.1. Taxonomy (NCBI): domain Eukaryota; kingdom Metazoa; phylum Chordata; class Actinopteri; order Siluriformes; family Siluridae; genus Kryptopterus; species Kryptopterus vitreolus. The sequence goes on from JACRUU010000018.1 coordinate 5,022,596, forward strand.
CGCTGTTTCTGTGCCTCACTAAGTATTCCACTGGCAGCAGCATAATGGGCTTGAAGAGGTGCTCAGCTAGGTCTGTAGCCTTTGTCAGTCTTCTTATGTCTGAATGATCTGTGTCATAAATCAGTTCAGGGGTGTTCGTATAGTCCTCTTTCTGCTGTTCATCATCCAATAAGCTTTCATCTGGATATGTTTCGACTAAGAGCCCAAGACAGGCCCCTTTTAGTAAGGTGATCTAATACTCCATGGTGATGACAGCACTTCCTGAAGCAACCGTTTCTGTGATCAGGTAGGGTGCAAGAACAGCGCACACACCAGGCTTTGGATTGTCCACTTTGCCCCAAACCAGACATTCACTCTTCATTCAGTCTCCAGGACCACCCGAGCAACATGATAATCCACTCCATTACCTCCAAGGATCCTGAAAGGAACTAGTTCTTTCCCAATAAACACTTTGCCAGTAGTATGTATGGTGACATATGTAGTGTAAGGTTTTAAGATTGGGGAAAAATGAGCGAGCAACATGCCCGCCATTCTCCACCAATATCATGTAGTATTTTAAATAACCGGGTAATTAACTATATAATTGGGACAAGTACAAGACTTGTTTTATGTTCTCCACCAGCCGGTAACCGACAATTTAATTTGAAATAACAACCTGTACATCCAAATACCCATATTACTTATAATGTTTTATAATTAATTATGACTATTGAATTGAAGATTAAAGGAATCAATAGCCTAATTATTTGATCTGTTCGTCCGGCAAGCAGACAATATAATTATTCATTAATCCCAAGAAAAGTTATCTTCCTGGCCTAGAAAGCAACTATTCTAATATAATACAAGATATAATTGAGCAAGGTAGCAAGATCAAAGATTCATTGACTTGTAATTGTGAGGCACACACAAAGACAATCACTTATGTATATACAACATTTAATAAGACGGCACATAACACATACTAACCTATGACAGAAATATCTATATACAATAGTAGTGAGGGGAAGAGAGAGAGATAGAGAGAGAGAGAGAGTGAGGTACAGACGGCAATTTGCAGGAGTCAAATTTATCACACCTTGATGAGAATCGTACAGAGGAATTCACCCTAATTAAAAGGGGCTTAACTTACATATGCTTACATATACATATAACATCGTCTCACTTCATCTCTTCGCCGTCTCTTCTCTCTCCAAGTTGTGGAGAGTGTTGATGGGCTTTATGGGCCTGGGTGTCACACCCAACCTTTGAACTGACCAATGCAACGCCATGAACTTGAGCAGAAAAGTATTTCTTTGTCTATGCCCAAGATAATTTGCATATTGGGAATGGTTCAGAAGTTAATCAAGTTATTTACTTGAAATATGAATTAATGAATTGCAACCTCTTACGTTTACATAATCTTCATCATGGTGTAGGAAATGACGAATGGATATGTAGACATTCTAACAACCAAAGAATTATATATAAGTACTTCTCACTTACCAACATTGGTTGATATGCAATGAAGGAGAGATCATTTGAAAATGAAAAGAAGGAAAGAGAAAGGATGGATGCAGGGAACTGATCAGCCATAATACTAATACATGTCATCACTACATGATTAATATGAAGGATAATAACCATGTTCTAGAAATATAATCACTATTTTGATTAACCCTATTGTTTAATCACTATTAATTATTAAAACAGCATTGTTTTATAACTAAAGTTTTATAGAACAACAAGAATAACTTTATACATACATTAACACATACAGGCACGTGTGTATGCGTGCGTGTGTGGCCGAGTTCAAGAAATGTGTCAGCATCCTGTGGGAAGAATGAGGGTTTGTTTGGGATTTTTAAGGCGGGTCATAAACTGAGTATTTGAGAGGTACGAAGTCAAAGGTGAAGGGCCAGGAGTACAGGTAAGATGGCCACGCTGGCGCCTGGTGGTCATAAAATTAGTGTGATGTAGAGCAGGCATCTTTGAGTGGATGCAACTATATGTGAGTGTGATCACTTGGAAATTTTGTCGATCTAAATGCACTACAGCAGCCTGCAGAAAATCTAGCCCCAGAAGGACAATGTCGCTTATTCGAAGCCACAAACACTTCCCATTGTGTGAACCAGGTACCAATTTGGAGTGTGACCTCTAATCCACCTTTAGTAGTCATAACTTTAGCAGTCATTGCCTGATTATGCATTATGATTCTGTTTACTGTGGGAGAACTGTTGGTACATATAACTGTAGCATATGACTGTAGCTTTAGCGCTTGTGTCCACAATAGCCCGTGTTGGTACATCATTTGCAATCACATCAATAAGCAAGCTTGGGCCTCTGCTTTTTGCATGCCCCACCTGTGGTGTGGGAGATTGGATCTTCCAGCGTTCTGGTCATTTTTCCAAGGTACTGTGATTTTGATCCTTACTAGCTCGACCATGGTTAGGTGGCAGAGTTGAAAATTTACCACATTCTCTGCAAAAATGCCCTTATTCACCACAGTGATAGCCCAAACTTGCTCCAGCACGATTGGGGCATAGAGCCATCTTGGTTGAAGAGCGCACTCGCCTCCATTCCTGATTTATTGCTTCCTGCTTCCTGTGAGGATCTCCAGCTTTGATTGTAGCTGTTCCATTCTTTGTATCATGAGGTTAAACTGTTCCACAGACACATAGCTCCATTTTCTTTACTTGCTCTGTTAGGCATGCAGTCTTCTGTGAGAGGGCAGCAACTTGGTCTGCTGTAGCATAGCATGGACTTTTGAACTGTGAGACTGCTGGAGAATCAATGACCGGCTCCGTGTCATCTGCCCAAGAAATACGCCTGGCTCTGGTCTTTGCTTTGATATTATGTTACAAAGTCCTTTGAGGAAAAAGTCTGTAGCGAGTTGGTCCTGCATATCAAGCTCCACACCCGGATAGGCCAAGGTGATTAATTGTTGCACCTCTTCTGCAAACTCGGCTCCTGATCTATTGAGCTGCCCGAGTTCTCCCAGTTTCCTTCTGATTGTGGTTGGGGGTCATTCTGACCAAAACGTTGGGTTAACTGCGCTTTAAGAAGGGGTATAGTCCTCACGAATATGTTCAGGAAGTGAACAAACATACTTAGTAGCCGACTCCCTCAGGCAGTCATACAAACAGTCCACTCTATAGTCTCCACTCCAACCATACTTCCTGGCCTGTTGCTTGAATGGTACCAGAAATGATTCCCAGTCTCCCGTACCATCCCAAACAGCAAGCTTTGCCTTATGACCTTTTGCAGCAACTAGCTGACTTTGAGAATGAGGAATACTAGATCCTTGTTCAACAATACGTGTATGCGGCAACTACTGTCGGCGCTTCTCAGTGTTTCATCGTCTTACACCAGTCTCTATAGAGGGAGTAGCTCTAGGGAGGCCCTGATGTACGTGCTCTCTGTTGTATTACTTGCAGCTCAGCAGCAAATTGCCCACTCATGATGTTAAGTGATCTCTCTGTGTGGCCTTGTGGAAAGGGTTAAATCTGAACAGGGCATCCGCCTCCCTCTAACAGTAGGCTGGGAGCTATCATGTGTGTCACTGCTGGGTTCAGTGAGAAACGAAATGTTGCACAACAAGAGATATTCCAACAAGTTTACTGAACGTCGTGTATGGCAAATACAACATTCATTCATCGAAATAAACAGAGGGAATAACCAGAGTGTATGTCACTGCTTTCACTCCTCGGTGCTCTCGCTCGGGCACAGCGTCTCTTCCGTCTGTTACTCTGTGAATATATCCTAACTGGTGCCACTTAACAGCCAATGATAATAAGGAACAGAACTGACAGAGCAAATAGCCAATAGGATCATGCTCTCTTTACAACAATATTTTGGGTGAAAAAAATAACAATAGTGTACAAATGTAGCTAAAATAGATTGCAAGTAAGGTACAAGTGAACTGAGTGTAATTGTAGTGAAGAACTACCTTAAAATTCTAGTGCTGGTTAGGATCGCAGTAAACCTGGTGTGTCGGTCAGAACACCACATAGATGAAGTATCAATTTAATCATTTATTGTTTAGAATCAGCCTTTGTATATGCAGTGGAAATATTCGAGATTCATAATAATTACTGAATGGATCAGTGACGCTTCTTTTCAAGTCCACCAGAAGGAATGTGAGCTTTTTGTGGAGATATCCCATATAAGAGTCGACTGAGAATGACATTATATGCCCACGGATCCAGTTCATTTAGGGAAAACTTTAACAGTCCTTGATTTCTGTTTAACCTGAAATAGTTGTCCTTATAGATGGATGAAATGCATATTAGCTCCAATTAGATCTGAAGGTGATCCTGGATGAAAGCTTGTCTGCTTGCCGGGATATACATGTATGTGTGTGTGGTTTGTCTGTAACACAGAGACAATACTTCTAACTGTCTCTGCTTCAGTGGGATCTATTTCTGTTATTAGACAACAAACTATATAAGATACCGAATGCATACAAGATACACATCTGACGATGTGTTACTGAGCTAGAACCGATATTAGGGTTGGAGCGTAGCATTAACTAGCGGCTCAACGAATTATAGGTAATAAAGGATTAACTTAACGCACTCTTATAGGACGCACACAAACACCAAATACATCCAATTCGGAGCGATGAATATCCTTAATGCACGTCTTTTGTGTCTATAAATGTCGTAGCCCACTCGTGCACGGCCGCTAATGCTATAGGCCACTTCCTGCTTCTAAGGGCTTAAAAGCCCTAGGCGCTCTGATGATATCGGCACCTAATTAACAGCCTTTTGCACAGTAATTGTATTTAGGATCCTGAGAATGAATATTTCTGCAGTCCTTGTAGGTTAAATATATTATAATGTGATACAAATATTGAAAGTTTGCAGTTGGGGTTTGCAGTGAGACTATTACTATTATTTTGTTGATAATTTTAACAGTCTGAGTGTAGAAAGTTTGGCAGTTTGCTGAACAGATTGTGTGCTCAGTGACTGGGATCATCTCTGATTTTTTTAACCTTCCTTAGAAGTGAATGACCTGAATGACTGGAAGTTTTTTTTTCCCAATAATGTGTTTCACTGTTCTTATGACTCACTCTTGTGCTTTGTGGTCTAGTACTGTGCAGTTGCCGTACCAGATGGACCGGTATCCATTTGGGATGCTCTCTATGGTACATCTTAAGAAGGTGGTCAATACTTTTGGGGTAGGCCAAACTTCTTGAGTTTAGCAGAAATTAGAGTTGTTGACAAGCTGATTTGACAAAGTGGTGTGCAGCGACCAGGAAAAATCATCAAAAAGGTGGACACAAGCTTGATGTTCTTGATTCTTTCTACGATAGTTCCATTGATGTGTAATAGGGTCTGGGGTACCCTTCTGAAGTCCACTATCATTTCTTTCAGGGAATGGGTCAGACAGAGGCTAGGTGTTGAGTTGTTGGAGAGTATTGGTGATGGGGTGGCTAAAGCTAAGGGACAGACGTATGAGGAGATGTATGTGAAGTTGGTGTTAGTCAGGTAGAGTAGTGGTAACGGGAGAGAGAGAATGTCGGATGATTTGAAGTTGGTGATGCAGGAAGTGAACAGGATTAGTGAACAGGTGATCATTTGTGTGCAACAGTATGGTTTCATGCTGAGAATGTTTTTTGGAGAAGTATAGAGAAGGTTAGAAGTTGTATTGGGTGATTATGGATCTAGAGAAAGCATATTACAGGGTTCCAAGAGAAGTGTTGTGGTATTATATGATGGAGTCAGATGTAGAAGAGAAGCATACAATGCAGGACATGTACAAGGACATTTTGACAGTAGTGAAGTGCAGTAGGAAGACCAGACTGGTTCAAGGTGGAGGTGGGATTGTATAAAAAATTGGCCCTGAGCCATTAGGTGTTTGCAGTGGTGAGGATGGACAGGATTAGAAATTAGTTTATTAGAGGGACAGCCCATGTAGGAAGTTTTGGACATATGGTGGGATCAGGCTAGATTGAGAAGGTTTGGACACGTGTAGAGGAGGGACATAGTGTAGAAGTATATTAGTAGTAATAGTAGTGTAGAATAGAGGTGCAAGGCAGGGAAAAAAAGGCCAGGGATGAGGTTCATGTTTGTGGTGAAGGAAGACATGGAGGTGGATTATGTCAAAGTGGCAGGTGTAGGGGACAGGGTGATATGGATGATGATGACTTACTCAGGGAAGCCAAAAGATGATGATATCCATATTTCAATAATGTCAGTGCATATTTACTTCAATTTAACTTTTAGTATTTGTGGAAGAAATAATAGGCAGCATTATTCACAAATACATATTGTTTGAACGAATACATCTATACTTGATCATTTTATGATAAATTACCTTCAGTTAAATCCACTTGAATTTGTGGGTGTTATTGATTGAGATATTTAACAGAAGAGCTATACAATCATACTGGGTTGTCCAAAAAGATGTTACCACTTACATTGGATTAAATTTTATTTTAATAACATAACCCACACAATGTACAAATGAAGTTAGTGCACTCTTTCAGCCTGTACTCCTTGGTTCTCAATGCATGTGCAGTCTTTTCACCATACAGGCCATATCTAGACTACAACAAAATAAACATTTTAATTATGTAGTACCATATGAGTGGTAACTCATCTTTTTGGACAACCCTGTACAATAATGTAACTGAAAACTTATTAAACTCATTTGTTATTCTCTTCAGAATTTTTCAATGGAAGATTTTCAGTGTGAGAATGAGAATTGTGCAGAACTGTGAAAGGAAAAATATGCACCTATTTAGAAGAGGCTTTAAATGTTAAAAGAAATTGTGAAAAAAGAATACATTTGAAGAGAACTCATAATTCACAAATACATATTTTCTTCAATATTTCTAATAGGTTTGACATTGTTTTTTTGCTGGAATCAGTCTTTAAAATTTTTACTGTCTTGGTTTGTCTTCGGCCTCAGCATCTGGAACTTCAGTTGTCTGAAAAATGTCAGGAGCCAAGGCAAATAAGTGTTATTTTCACATTGAATATGTTTAATTGTGGTTTATTTTTCATTAAGGACTATGAACATTAATGTCTTTGATTAAACTTCATACATACACTAAACTTCATTGTTTTGCACTCTAGTACATAGCAGCTATTATTTTGCTTCTTCATTTCCCTTTTTTTTTTGCATTTCATTGCTTATTTATTTCATGGCTAAACACCAAGTACAGTGCCTTCGACTAATACTAGCACCGTATTAAATATGAAGGACATTCAAGTCAACCTGGGTTTCTTAATTTTACAAGTATAAAAATGGCATGGTGATAAAACTCACAGTAGCAAGTAACTATTTCTAATAGGGCTAATGTCACAGTCCAGTCCAGAAACTGTTAACGTGGCAGACAACACTGTTTGTGCACGAATGGAACAGTTTGGGGATTTTTCTTGTCAAGGCATACATGGTAATGGTCACAACTATATATTTTCATGCATTACATTATTGTGCAGTGTGCCCAATAAAGTGCACAACACGTGTTGACACAGAATGACTACATGACTGACCGTGAACCAACATGGATCCCGTTATCAATTTGTCTTTTGTTTGTAACGTCATGAAAGACTCATGTATGAGAGGACCTTGTTGCTGTGAACTAGCTATTAAATGTGTGGGACACCAACTCTTTGTTTTCTATTTCTTAGCCGTCTATCACTGATCATTCTGCAGGCCGCCAATAGCCACAAAAAGTTGACATAGGGCCTCCTTAGCATTAGCACTAGGTGGAATGTACATTCCAACCATGAAAATGTGGTGAATTCCCTTGCTATACAAGATGGTCTACACCTTACAGTCACAAACTCTGCTAAAAAACAGTGACACTGCCTTCAGAGCAGGGTACAAATTGGCTTAAGAACAGTAAGGGCCAAACTGTCCCAAGCCATCAGAGAGATGAAGCCTGCACATTCATGGCCAGAGAATTCATGGCCAGTTCCAGAACATTGGAGACCCTTTGGAATGTGGCAGGGCATGCCAGGCAATCACAAACTACAAGACATCATCACTTGGGTATTGGGCCACTGCTTGTGACAGTGACTCCTCCCTCAAAGATGTGCTGAAAGACTTCGACAACATTGAGACAAGGAAGATCACCCCTCCCAAGGACCAGGTGCTCTGTCTCATCTTGAATTAAGACACAGACAACATTCCAGGCAGGGTACACAGGAAATGTGCAGAACTAGCGGATGTCTTCAACATCTACCGGAGCAGCACTGTTGTTCCTATGTGCATTGAATTGAACCCATGCGTATAAAAATTAAGGGTGTAAAAATTATTTATAAAAATTTGTCGTAAAACATTTGATCTTTTGTTATGTAAAAATCACAAAAAGTTGCTGCTTTTTATTCTTTAAAAAAATCTGAAATTCTGTTTGCCAGTATCAAGTCAAATAAAATTATATGTAGGTATATATATATATATACACATATACATATACATACATACATACACAAACATACACATACACACACACAAACAGACACTATAGTCTGTGGCCTTCCCAGATAATTTCAGCATTGATCAGTTGGAATATTCTATATAATGAAATATAATAAAGGATGGAATATAAAAGAGGCAATAAATATTGTGATATATGCACTAAATGTTTAAGCACTAGAGGGCACTCTAGATTTTGCTCTTATGTTCTCAATAAGAGTTGCATGTTCTAAAGGAGTGACTGCTGAATACTTTTGATTGGATGAACTTGCAGAACAGGAGAAACTGGGTGTAAAATAATACAATGACATTGTGACTGTTTTGAAAGAACATTTCTTCCGGAACTCTTTGCAAAATAAAGGGGGAATAAATATCATTGTGGAAGAACGAACCTCTATGACAAATACTGCTAAATACTAGTCTACAGAATTAAAGGGAAACACATGGCAGACAATTTTAATCCAAAGTGGAAGAGAAATGCCCAGCAAATAAAGAAAGTGGATGAATGGATGTAAAAGATTCATCTAGTGAGACTAGGGATGCAGAACTTGTACTACATACGATGGCCAGAAAGGAGGGATTATCACACATTAGGAGGGATTATTGGATCACCCTCTGACCACGCAGAACTCGATCAGGCGACCGAGTATTTAGAGTCAACCTTCCGTTGCACCTTAGATAATGTAGCAGCAGTTAGAAGAAAAATGATTAAAGATAAGAAACTAGCTCCCTTCTATAATGACCAAACACTCTTTAAAGCAGAGTGTTAGAAAACTAGAACGAGAATGGCATTAATCTAACCTGTTAATATTTAAAACAGCCTGGAAAGAGAGCATAAGTAATTATATAAAAGCCCTGAGTGAAGCTAGATCAGCTTATTTCTCCACTCTCATAGAAAATAATAAAAACAATCCTAGATTTTTATTTAACACTAAAGCAGTGTTAACTAGGAATAGGAACAACATGCAGTAGTGACGATTTCATGAATTTCTTTAATAACAAAATAGTAAATATTAGGGAAAATATTCAGGCCTTAAGTCCAGATTTTTCCATAGATTCTGAAGTCAAACTAAATACATCAGGTCAGCGCCTAGGACATTTTACACTGCTTGAAAATAATTAACTAATTTCACTCATCTCTTCTGCTAAATCAACAACTTGTGTATTAGATCCCGTACCAACACACTTTCTTAAACAGGTAGTAACGGTAGAACGCCTGCTGAAAATAGTGAACTCTTCACTCAGCAGTGGGTATGTTCCAAAATCTTTTAAATTGTCAGTTATTAAACCACTAATTAAAAAACCTGACCTTGACCGGAGTGAGCTAGCAAATTACAGGCCGATATTCAATTTATTTGTAGAGAGCTTTTTACAAATTGTCATCATCTCAAAGCAGCTTTACATAATACATAGTGGAACTTAATATATAATGAAAATCAGATATCAAACCTCCCCTTCATTTAAAAAAAAATCTTAGAAAAGATTAAGATCAGTTAAGATCATATCTACTTAGGAATAACATACACAAACTTTATCAATCAGGATTTAGACCTCATCACAGCACGGAGACAGCACTCGTCAAAGTAGTAAATGACCTCTTATCAAGGTTGTCTCTCTCTGCTAGTATTACTCGACCTCAGTAAAGCCTTTGACACTACTGATCATAATATTCTCCTTCACAGATTAGAAAAGGTAGTAGGAATTAAGGGAACAGTTCTTGCCTGGCTCAGGTCCTATTTAACTGCATTCCTGAGTACAGTATGGTGTTCCACAGGGTTCAGTTCTAGGCCCTTTGCACTTTTCCCTTTACATGCTTCCTCTGGGCAATTTAATTAGTAAATATGATATTAATTTTCATTGTTACGCTGATGACAAACAGTTATATGTTTCAGCTCAACCAAATGCAAAAAATCAGCCAAGTAAAGTTGAGCAATGTGTGAAAGCCATAAGAGACTGGATGTTAAGTAACCTTCCTCCTGTTTAATCGTGGTAAGACAGAGGTTCTGGTATTAGGACCGCATTCAGCTAGACGTGAAATATCAGACCAAACTGTAACTCTAGATGTAACACTTTCTATTACACCGAGTACAACAGTAAAAGATCTGGGTGTTATTATAAACTGTAATTTATCATTTGAAACTTGTATAGATAATATTACCAAGATAGCATTCTTTTATCTCAGGAATATTGCTAAGATTCGGAATATATTGTCACTTAATTATGGAGAAAAACTAGTCCACGCTTTTATCACATGGATTATTGTATTGTAACGCTTTACTGTCTTGATGTTCAGCTCGGTGTATAAATAAGCTTCAGTTAGTTCAGAACGCAGCGGCGAAAGTCCTCACTTGAACTAGAAGATATGAACACTTAACTCTGTCCTATCCACACTGCACTGGCTCCCAGTGAAATTCTGCATCGATTTTAAAATATTACTCCTAACCAAAAAGCACTAAATGGCCTCACCCTACAGTACAGTACCTGACCGAACTATTGGAGCCTTACGTTCCACCACGCCTGCTTCGATCAAAGGATGCAGGCTGTCTGTCAGTACCACGTATTAGGAAAATTACAACATGGGGCAGAGTTTTCTCTTACAAAGCCCCACAGTTATGGAACTCCTATTAATGTTCGAGAATCAAACAAAGTCTCAGTGTTTAAGTCCAGGCTGAAAACGTATTCAATTAACCAATCATTCAGTCAATAGTCTTGCTTTAGATAAAGGAGTAGATCTGGGGGACACATGGATATTGAGTATTATAGTGATCTGGTGTGTTTAGTTGCTGTCTGCCTCACTCTCATTAATCACTCAGGTTTGTGGTGGTGAGAGTGACTTTGTTTACACATCAAGAAGCTCTCATGTCCGTGTTTCCCCCTGATTCTCCTTTTCGCTATGCTGTTATAGTTTTGGTCTATATCTGCACTCTACACTACATATACATTCACTCTCCACTGCAACTATGACCGTGCCTAACCACTCTCTTTCTTTGTTTGTTTGTTTGTTTCTTTCTTTCCTTCCCTCTTTATTTCCTTCTCTCTCTCTCTGCATTGAGTTACATGTCCCACTGCTGAGTTGCCAGTGATCCAGACCCCCTCTGCACTCTGGTCCTGTCTGACCCTCATGGTGATTCGCCCCCTGGTTAATGATGCCTAAAACAAATTAATGGATACACAACCCACACTCCACAATAAACATCCTCAAACCACAAACAAAACTACCCACCCAAATGAAGATGGGTTCTCTCTTGAGTCTGGTTCCTCTCAAGGTTTCTTCCTGTTCCTTTCTCAGGGAGTTTTTCCTTGCCACCGTCGTCACTTTGGCTTGCTCAACAAGAAACAGTTGTTTCTTGTCTGGGAAGGTCTGGGAAGGGCATGACTGAAAATTCTAATTCGTTCTTTTTATTGTTCAGTAAGAAATGTGCCCAATGTCTCATTTGGTAACACAATGTAGTGAGTGAAGTAAGAGATCCATTTGCATCTACCCACCTATCTCTATCTCATACATACATACATAGATATATATATATATACATACATATACAGATATATAATATATATATATATATATATATATATATATATATATATATATATATATATATATATATATATATATATATACTATATATATATATATATATATATATATACATATATATATATATATATATACTATATATATATATACATATTATATATACATATATATATATATATATATATATATATATATATATCTCATATATATATGATATATATATATATACACTATAACACATACATAGACATATATATACATACATACATACATACATACATACATACATACATACATACATACATACATCCATATCCATATATATATACATATATATATATATATATATATATATATATATATAGATATATATATATATATATATATATATATATAGATATATATATATATATATATATATATATATATATATATATATAGGGATGAGATGGACTGCTGAGTGAAGGCAAAAAGGGCCACTTTATTTGCTGGGCATTTCTCTTCCACTTTGGATTAAACATATGTCTGCCATGTGTTTCCCTTTAACTCTCAAGAGCTCAAGAGATCAAGAGAGAATGCCTAGTGTGTGCAAAGCGCGTGTGCAAAATATGAAACATTTTTTTAGGCAAAAAGACGAAAAAAACCATCTATGGTGACTCTCTCAAGAGCTCATCGATAGAATGCCAAGTGTGTGCAAAGCAATAATTAAAAACAATGGGTGGAAATTTTTAAGTATATAAAATATGAAACATATTTTTAATTATTATTTTTCACACTTTTTGCTTACAAAACCATTAAATGAGAAGGTGTGTCCAAATATACATACATACATACATACACACTCACATTATATATATTATATATATATATATATATATATATATATATATATATATATATATATATATATATATATATATATATATATATATATATATATATATATATATATATATATATACTAATAAACACACACACACACACATTATACACATACATACAGTATATACACACACTCACCATGCTAGGCATTGCTTCTGTTCCCTCCGCTTGCCTATGCTGTGTTTGGATAAACGCTCCAAATGATTCTAGAGATTCCAACCTAAAAGGAACAGAAACAAACTAGACTATATTTGAAAGGAGTACATAGACTTAATTTTTGAGATAAATTAATTTTTGAGTACCTCTTCTGCTGTTTATTACAGAATGCTCTCACTGTATTAGACATTGATTGCCAAAAGCCCTGGAAAAGATAAAAGAAATGAGACATCAGAATGGAAATGTTTGCCTCTTTATCCAAGTCAAGTCAGCTTTTGTCATTTCAACAAAATACAGTGTAGTACACAGTCAAACGAAACAATGTTTCCCATAAGTCCAAGGAGCTACTTAATATAAGACAACATAAATTAACAAGCAGAACACAAAACTACACATTACACTCAACTAAAAATTTAGAAACTAACTAACAAAAGCACAAAGTGCACATTTGCAAAAACATTTGTGTGGGAAAAAAAGGTTTTTATGCAAAATCAAAAGTTTGAGGATGTGTTGCATCATGATATTCAAGCCATCTGTAAAGAACATCGTAACCCATCCTTAATCCCCCCTCTTGCCCATTTGGGATATGACAGGGTCATGGAAATGAGACTTGGAGTCTCATGTAATTGAAGTTATAATACTTACATAATGCATTTATCTTATATTTGAAAACTATCCATTTTAACACTACAAGTGTATTGCAATTTTAAATGTCTGTGTGGTTGAAAATATGATCTCACTATCATATTAGTATAACAGATCTAAAATAAAGATAATCTGTCATGCTGATGTAAAAATTTTTACCAAATCCCTCTGGTGATGGTAAGGGGAAGTTACTTGGGTGGTTCAGATATTTAAGAACTTCCAGCAAAATTCCTGTGTGTCTCTTTTGCCAGGTATGAGAACTTTGCAATGATTTTGATTAACTACATTTAAGAGATTGTTTTCATTCTGATAATTTATATCACCTTGTATCACCTTATCTCACTTTATGGATGAGCAAGCATTGAGCGGCCTTCTCAAACAATATTAGTTTACCATTATATCCACTGACTAAGATTCAGCCTGAGATGTTGACAAGCACAAGGCTCTGAGAGACTCAAGGTCCATAATTAATGAGTAAATTAAGAGAAGAAAGGATCAGAATAATCTATTAAAATTAAAGATTAAATACAATCAATAAGTGATCAGTTTTAGGTAGACACAAATTCGAGTTCAAGCATTATGGTAAATTGGAGTCAGATGTCAATTTAAAGTTGAATTAAACTACAATCACTGTAGTGATCTTTTACAGCAGTGTGGAAAAGACACACACGCAGCATACCTTTGGCCCAAACCAGTGGTTCCATCATTGGGCTATTGGGTGGTAGATCACCTCGATGTGATATCTAAATCTCTGGAGGTACCTTCTAAAAGGGGATCTTATAAACACACACAACTTAACTGGAACTGAACTCACATTCAACTTTATACATCCAATACTTATCACAATCATGTTACTGTTTTCACTGTTCATACTGGTTTTACTGTCTATATTGGTCTTACAGTTTTTGGAGAAACTCATTTCACCATGTACTGTGTAACTATATATGGTTGGAATGACAATAAAAGGTTCTTGACTTGACACAAATTTATTGAAAGTCTTTCACAGATTCAGGAAGCTCTATACATCTTTTTGAAAGTACACCATTTATACCAGTAATCTTACTCACCCGTTTCAATTAACCTAATTATTTGTAAAATGTATCAAAATGTAACTGTTTAATTTGAACACTTTTCCAGCCTTGTGTTGCTTATTTTGTAGCTTAAATAAAATATGGGGTTATGATAGTAATAAATCATTGCATTGTTTATATATACCGTAAATTCTGGACTATAAAGCGCACCTGCATATAAGCCGCATCCGCTCCATTTGAAAAAAAACAAACAAAAAAAAAAAATCATAAATAAGCCGCACCTGCATACAAGCCGCATCCGCTTTTGAATTGTAAATGTACATGTATGTACCGAAATAGATCCTTTCCTAACCTGTATTTTAACACGGTGTAACGGTGGACGCTGCACAGAGCCGCGGAGATCTGGAATTCAAACAAAACAGGATTTATTAGAATAAAGAACTCAGGAGACGCCGCTCATACGGAGCGGCCAGACAGGCTAGGGAGCCTTGCGCTCTGCGCGCCGTGGTACCGGGAGTACCGGAGAGCAGGAGTCCGGGAATCGGGAACAGACAAAGGTTAGGCATAAACATATATCGAGCGTCCGTGTCCGCGACACTAGGTATGTGCTACGAGCCCGGACGGGGATTGTAGGGTGAACCGGGCTTAGAGCAGGGGAGGAGAGAGAGAGAGCACCGAGCAGCAACTTTGCTGATTAAAACGGGACAGAACCACAGATTCCTGTGTGTGAAATCACGTCACCTTAACCTTGTAAAGATAGAGTTTGTCCTCCTTCTATCCGCTTCTACCCACTTATATCTGCTAAAGAGGAACTAGCGCATTCTTCTTCTTTGCATTTATTTTGTCTTAGTTTTGATTCTAATTCCGGTTAGAGCCCCTAGCGGTCGGGAAAAAATCTGCAGAATAGCCGCACCTTATTATTAGCCGCATGGTTCAAAACCTATGAAAAAAGTAGCGGCTTATAGTCCAGAATTTACGGTATATATATAAAATGTCCAAATGCTCCCAAGTCAAATATTATGTGAGAGCCTATGTGATCTGTTTACTGCACATCATTGCAGAATGTATAATGTGGTATACATATGATATTTTAGCTTATTTACTAATTTAAAAAGGTGCAATAACTAATATTTTTAATATTGGACAAAGAATTTGGAATTATGGGGAAATCATCCAAAATCTCATAGGATGTGTGTTATTCTAAAACCAGCAATTTCTACTTGCTTTTTAATTTAAACAAACAATTCATAACATTCTCAAAATAATCTAAATTTCAGGCTGGCTTACTTGTCAAAAGACAAAGATTGATTTTTTTTTAGTTTTTGATATGCAATAAAAAGATAAACTATTAAATAATCAAACATTTTGATGAAAAAAAAAACCCTTTGTTAACTGCCCCAAGTTGATGACTTGCTGACATTACCAAGTTATTGGCTTCTATTTTATTGATGCTTTTTCAGGTTATTAATAAAAAATTTTTGTATTGTCTTTTCAAAAAGTATACTCTTGCAATTCATACTATTGATGACTGATTTATAACTTGGAATATGGTCTATTGAGGATTTAACCAATCAGGGGCTGAATCACTGCAGCAAGTAGTAGGTTAATTTTTTTCTCTAACCCAATGACTTGTTCTCTGCTTTAACAAATTCACAGATGCAAACTACGTGAATATGATATGATTATTCTTTTCCAATATCAAAGTCCAAATGTCTTTAGTGATGGCAGAAACAACAAAGAAAGGTCTTAGATGTCACTGCACATTATATATGGCAATGTACTGGAACTACATACAGTAAACAAATTTGGCTGAGTATTTCTGTATGCTGATATATGTTTGATATTATTAATAAAAATCACATTTAATTTATTTTCTGCTTGAATAAATGCCAGTCAGTTTGGTATATTGTGATTATGGAATATAACAAAATAGAACAAACCACAGTTTCTTTCTCAATAATCTGTAGGGAAAGGCAGTTTTGCTCAAGCTGACCCAGCTGCTGGACTACAACATTCTGGAAACATTCCAAATGAGTAAGCCTTCATAAGGGAGAAATAGAGCAATGAATGATTCAACCATCAAAACATCACTAAAAAAGGCTGATTAAGGGCAAAATCATATATACAGTCTCTAAAAGCTTTGGAAAGCCAACAGCAACTATTTATTGTGATATACATTGACATTTGGGTTTGAGATCAAACTGACAAGCCAAAGAGCTGTAAATGGGACAAAAGTTTTGAAAGATTAACAATTTAACCAAGCCATTGCATGAGCACTGGACAATATCAAAACAACAGTTTGACATTTAGAGAAACTAAACAGGACTAACATGCAGGCATCAAAAGGTCACCCAAGGAAACAGAGAATGATAAGCATTGTACTAGCTCTGAAAAAAAGCAATTACTGTTACCTTACGAACAACCCTCACAGGGGATTGTTAAAAGTATTACATAACACCATTCCTTTAACACTGGGAGATCCTTCAAGAGACATTTATATGTAAATATCACTAAATCTACATCTTATACATATTTTGATCCCAAACCCAAAAGCATTCACTTAAGAGCAAAAAAGTAAATAATCCAATAATTTTGCACCTTTGATCATGCACCGTTTTCAGCAAAGTTGAAACTGTTTTTTGGCAGTCAGACAAACAGCTAAGTGACTTTGTTTCAGTCTTCTTATACCTGGACTAGAAACAAACCAATTTCTTTTTAAATAATGTCAACTGACATTTCTAAAAAAAAATGTTGCACATAATTTCCTAAAATAATTACATACAGAGAATTGTTCTCTTAGATGAGCTTTAAAGGAATCAAAGGCAGCCATGATTCCAGAACTCAGTTCAGCTTCAGTGTCATCTTCCATCATTGCTGGGTTTATTGTTCATGAAAACAGATACACAAACAAATTTTATTTTTATTTCTATTCACTCTTATTGCAAAATGTCATGTGAAGAAAAATTAAGGAACCCCATTAAATAGTCACATATTTATACCTAATTTTTCTCTGAAAAAGAAAGTGATTTAATGGCAGATAAACAACAATTTTACTTGTTTTACTCCTTAACAAAAGAAATATAAATGTTAATTATAACCGAGTAAACAGTTAGGACACCCTACATGATGTGTCAAACTCAAGGCCCATGGGTCAAATGTGGTCTGTCACGTCAATTTATGTAGCCTGCAAGAGTTTAAAAGGTGTACCATTTTCTTAAAATAAGGCTATGCTACTTTAAAGCGTGCACTGACAAACTACATTGCAATCGACCATGTTACCCGCAAAGTGAAGGCATTCCACAATTAGAATGCAGTGATCTATTTGTCCTATTTGTCCAAATTGCCTGCAATTATCCCCAAATGTCCAGGAAGCGAAAAATGTATGCAGATGGAAGGTACTTCTAAGAAAGAAAGTTTGTGTTTTAAGGGAAAAAAAACAGTATTTTTTTTGTATAAAATTATATAAAATATATATTTTCTTTAATTTGATAGGCACTCATTAATAGTGGTTAAACATGACAAATAATCCTACCTTTAGCATTATCTAGAGAGGGATCCAGTTTTCCGGGTTTGTGCATTTGACAGAATGAGAGCTGCTCTTTACCACTATCCTCACAATGTGCATCTAACTCTGATTTTACAGGAATTGAATGCAATTGCAAAAAGTAAAGAAAAAGTAATTTCTCTATAGAGGTATAAAAAAAATAAAGTGTGAAATAATTCTTTGCAACATACCTGCTGATGCCAGTAGTCTTTTGTTCGGCAGTTGTTTTTCAAAATTTTGTTCCTATATATGCACACACACACACACACACACACACACACACACACACACACACACACACACACATATATATATATAGAATAGAATAATCAATAGATTAAGTTAGATTAAGTTATTTAATCGCAATTAATCTCATGATGTACGTACATGCGTACATACATACAAATTCAAAAATTCAAATTCAAATTTTTTTAGTCACATACAGTCATACACAGTACGATATGCAGTGAAATGCTTAGGCAACTGCCCTGACCATAAAACAAGACTATTAAGATAAAAGAAAATACATACAAATATAAAATATAAAATAAAGACTTTAGAAGAAAAAAACAAAAGAAATCAGAAGAAATCTGTCTGTGCAATGAGATAACAGAATGTCCAGGTTTGAGCAATTATGCAGACAGACAGACATACATACATACAGTACTGTGCAAATGTTTTAGGCAGGTGTGAAAAAATGCTGTAAACAAAGAATGCTTTCAAAAATGGAAGTGTTAATTATTTTTCTCAATGAACAAAATGCAGTGAATGAACAAAAGGGAAAATGAAATCAAATCAATGTTTGGTGTGACCACCCTTTGCCTTCAAAACAGCAGCAATTATTTTAGGTACACTTGCACAAAGTTTTTGAAAGTTTTTGAAGGAACTCTGCTGGTAGCTTGCTCCAAACTTCTTGTAGAATTAACCATAGATCTTCTGTGGATGTAGGCATTCTCACATCCTTCTGTCTCTTCATGTAATCCCAGACACAGTCGATGATGTTGAAATCAGGGCATTCAAGGAACATTAAAGGAACCACCAACATGCTTCACTGTTCCCTGCAGACACTAATTGTACCGCTCTCCAGCCCTTTGACGAACAAACTGCATTCTGATCTACATTGATCTGAATGCACTGCTGGATATCTTCAGATTTCAAAGGGTAATAAGCTTGATTTGTCTGCTGCACTGCAAGTTTCCTTGGCCGACCACTGTGTCTACGACCTACAACGTTGCCCGTTTCTTTGTGCCTCAAGAGAGCTTGAACAGCACATCTTGAAAAAATTACAACACCACCTTGGTAGCAGAGTCTGGATGTTCCTCACCCAGTTTAAAACCTACTACACAGCCGTTTCTGTTTCCGTTCATACCTGGGTTCAAACCTACTGTGATCATTAGCACCTGTTTGGTATAATTGGTTGATCATACACCTGACTATAATCCTATATAATCCTTGACTTTGTGCAAGTGTACCTATACAATTTTATGCTGGTTTGAATGAAAAAAAAAATAACAAATATTGATTTGATTTAGATTTTTCTTTTGTTCACCAATTTAGCATTTTGTAAATTGAGATAAGTAAACAATCATTCACACCGGGCTAAAACTTTTACACAGTACTTATATATATATATATATATAAACACACCACACACACACACACACACACACACACACACACACACACACACAGTCAGCACAGTTGACTGAAAACTGACATCACAGCACACCTGCCATCTTCTACTTGAGTCAGAATATGAAATAAATATATATATATATATATATATATATATATATATATATATATATATATATATATATATATATATATATATATACTAATATTATATAATAATATATAATATACACACACACACACCGTATAAGTGTTGAAGATATATTTTGAGAAATAAAGAAAAAATCAATTCTTTAGTGAGTGTGTGTAAAGCAATAATTGTGAGAACAGAAAAGTGTTGGGATTGCAATATAACAAAAACTAGCAATTGCAAATTAGTCAAATTTATGAGATAAACATGGTTACATTTGTAACCCAGGTTCCTGAGGGAACAATAAGTTACGTTGGCAATTCTTTGGGAATGCCTCCGCATACAATGTTCTGAACCAAATTTGACCATGAATCATAAAAAAAGCATGCAGTAAACCTGGTATCAGCTTCTCAAAGTGGAATGAAGCATTGAAGCGATGCAGGCAGTGTGGTATACTGACAAGTGTCATTCCCCTTCAAGTATACTCACTTATATATACATAACGAGAGATGTTAGATTTCAGGAACTCAAGCTGTGTCTGCAATGCTTTGAGTATCAGATTCCAATCCCTCCATGCTGACAAGTCCCTGCCTAATGTGAATCAAGAGAACAGTGCGTGTCGGCTCTCTGATGTCCGTCTGAGCCCTGCCAGATTTCAGTAGTTTCTTGTCAGCCTTTGCTGGTTCTTTATATTGCAATCAAAATGAGAGTAGATGCATGCAGATACTTATTCGCTGGTAAAATCCTTTGGAGATCTCGCAAAAATCCTGATGATCAGCAACAACCCAAACTCACCTTAAATTCCCCAGAAATCCCCTTCCATTTATACCCTGGTGCACTAACTGTGCACCTTCCCCTTAAATTCCCCTACTAATTTACATGCATCACATAGCCTACCTTCAGATCAAATTATTTCTCATTTCTCCCGGGAACCTCGCCTTTATTTAGATCACATGGCCTTGTGATGTTTTTCACTATTTTACGATCAGCTGATGTTTTGTTTTACTTCTCATCGTATATTTTCTCCCCATCATTGCCTTGCATGACTTCCCACATATGGGTATACTTGTTTGGCTACATTATGGCAGTGATTACGTGTGTTACATTCTTTTCCTGCAAGCATCTTATTTTCATATTTTTCCACTTCTCTTTTCTAGCATAGCTCAATATTCCCATCAGAAGAGGTCTGCTGGACACACAAAGGCTGTTAACGCTTTCTATTATCACCATCAACGGTCTCATCTGTCAATTGAATTAGCCAACTATCTAACCCAGCTCTGCAGTGACCAACTTCCATCTAATCCCTATCTCGTTCCACGTATTATCTATCTGTGTATAATACTGTGGATGTTGGCACTCGGATAGGTCCTGTTTAACTCCGATTACTTCTCTTGCAACCCAAACTTCTTTCACTGTGACTTTTGCTGAGGGGACCTGCTCTATGGGTCAAACTCATGCTCACCCTATGACTCCTGCCGGCATCAACACCCTGACTCAGATCCTTATGCTCCTATATCCCCTGTTGATTTCATGTCCTTCATGAGTCCTCCATCATCCTCTTTTTCTACTGTCCCTGCATACCTTTACCGCCGGCACTTCCTACCAGGTCTCACACTACAACTAAATAAGGTGTACAGGAGAAAAATCACATTCATGTCAGCATTCAGCCTTAACTCCAAATCTCTCATATGATTGAGAACATCTTGATACCGGGGTGCCCAGTGCTTCAATTAAAACACCAACCAATTATCAATGTAATTCAGTATATGGATGCCCTGGAGTCTGAGAGGAACCATGGCTGTATCCAGACACTTAGTGAAAGTATTCTCTCAAGTCTCTTGAGAGAGAAATTCAGATGACAAATTAAGAATGGGACACAAACCCCATGCTTCTTTGGGACCAGGAAGTACTGTACTGGATGTAAAAGCCAGACACTCTGAAGGTCAGAGGGAACACTTCTATGGCTTCCTTGCTCAAATGAGCCTGTACATCCGGCTCCATAACAGAGCATGCTGGGCTCCCAGTTGAAACAGGCTGCTCAGTTCTAGAACTGGATTGTGTATGCATGTTCTGCTGTGCAGACGACCCACAGACACATGACTATTATGTTTTTCTAGGTCACTAGAAATTGTCTTGGGGAAATCTCTTGTGATAGCTCCACAAGGCAGTTAAATGTCATCACCTACAATGCTTCCAGTTGGAGACCAGGGGAAATTGAAATTGTGCATGCTCTGAAGCACCATGGGTGGCAGGATTAATGCATCAACCCTCTAAGGGAACCGAGAAGGAGAGGACACCATATATCACCATAGTGGCATCATATACTGTAAATCCTAAAGGGTCCCCTCAACCATTAGGTCCTTTTTGCTGTAGCTCATCTACTGAAGATGACGGTCGTCAGATCTGTCACCTCCCTGGACTTTGACTTTAAGTGACCTTTTGACACAATTTTGTGAGGAGTATGTGTGGAGACTTCCTTATGCCCAAAACTTGTGCTTGGTTTAGTCTGTGCCTGTTGAGCAGTCCATTGCAAGAGCTGGAGAGGAAGGGATCTCTGGAAGGCCAGCTTCTGGAGAAACCTCAATGTTGTGCAGGCACCCACCATAATGACCCTCTGCAGAATATGCTTTTCACAATGAAGCCTTGACAGAAAAAAGCAGAGGACAATGCAGGGGAAAATTCAGTGGACACTCAATAACTGCACTCTTTTTTGCACATCCACATTAGCATAAATTATTCTAGGTAAGAAGAGGTATGCCAGATAGGGATGATTACAGAATCTGGACACCTCAGTATGAAGATCTCCGGGAGACTTTTCAAATTGAGAGACTTGCGCAGGTTCATCCAGTGAAGGAAGTGCCATGTTTACCTTCTTGGAGGAAGAGAGCAGGAACTCTGCTGGCTTCTCATTGGGGTAGGAAATCCGAAAAAAAAAATTCCCTCTACCACATCCATTTGTAAACCTGTCAAGGGCAAAACAGCAGTTGATTTTGCGAGAAGTAGGACTGGAGCTGCAAGGACCACCTTTTTTTGTTTGCTTTAAATCGCTATCCGGGAGCTCAAAAACAAGCTGGGATATGCAAAGAAAGAATTTATCTGTGCTGTAATGCATGTGTGACACAAAGGGTGTTCTTTAAAACAAAAACATTTGCTCACAATGTGAGTATCCAGCTCCCTGAAGAACAGACTTATGTAGCATGCTCCATTCCCAAACAATCTATAAACAGCATGTGTGTATCCTCGGCCATGATGAGACGAGGGCAAAGAGGGACAGCTTGAAAGTTTGCTCACTAGAGCTCATCTTATAAAAAAAAACAAACAATTTGACAAACAACTGAAACAGTTCACACAGTAACAGAGAAAATACTGAGCACAGAAGCTGACGCCAGTGCCATCGCATGTGCTTTTATGCTTCCTTGTCATGACATCACCCAAGACAATGTCACTACCATCCATGGGATGAGATTTCACACAAGATGGAGAGCCTTTCCAAAGTATTGCTGATGCAGCTTGAGTTCCTGACAGGACAAATGAGGGGACAAAAAATCCTCAGAATAGAAAGAAAACTCAATTTTCTAGTGTATTTCTCAGATTTGTGATATAAAGTAAGAATTCCGAGTTAATTGATCACAACTGTGAAGTTTTCTCACAATTCTGGCTTTATACGCACTCACCTTCCAAAAATAAGCTGGGATATGTGAAATAATATCACTGCGTGATAATGTATGCGTGACAAAGGCTATTCTAAAAAAAATTTCTAATTCTAATGCAGTCACAACAACCTGGAGTTCAACACGCTGAAAAAACAACAGTGGATACAACTGTGGATTTCAGAAGAAACACCTCAAACCACCCTCCACTATGAGGGACTGGCTAACAGCAGTGGAGTCACTCAGGATAGTGGGTACCATCATATCTCATATCCCATAGCTAAAAGAGCCAGCAGGGTTTGTTCAAACAGGGGCTCTTCAAACAGGGAAATTCAAGCAGCCACGGGAGCTGCTGAAACAGTTCTACTTGACTCGTGAGAGGATTATTGGTGCCCCTCTGACCAAACACCAAAATCTTCACTCCTCAAGAGTGAGAAAAAGATCTAAAGTGATATCTTTGGATCCCACACACTCAGCCCACTCACCCGAGGCACTACAGAGCACTGTCTTTCACAACAGCCAGGTACCAAAACCTTTTTTCGGCAGGTTATACTCTGCCTGAACAATTACAATATTCAGAGATACACATTGTCTATTTATACAACAGGCATTTATACACAAAACCTGAATATCACTAATGTAAAACACAAATTTGTAAATAATATCTGTAGATTCAGCTAATGTTACAACTCCTTAATACAGTGCATTATTAATTAATTTTATTAAACATACTTGGTAATAAAGTAATTTCTGATTCATTCCTTATTCTGCCTTATGTAAAAGATGATGTGCCTTGATGATGCCTGGTTTAGTTCAATATATTTTTCAGTCATTGCCAGTCAGTCAGTCATAGTGTCAGTCAGTCATAGTGTCAGTCAAATAGCATTAGAAAAATTTGTTTCTGTTATGCTAATAATGCTATAATGTGAAGATTTGACAAAAAGGGCATTACAAATAGATGTGAATACTTCAATATATCCAGTGTTCTCCTTTCTGACAGAATCTCCACGGCATGTTTTTTCTTCAAACCCTGAAAGATGAAGAAGAGGAGAATGGAAAATAAGCCAAATTGCTGTTGCTTTGTATCAAAGATGCTGAGAGCTCACAGCGGCTGCTCCAGATCTAAAATGTTGCTATTTTTTTTTTGTAGTCCGTCTCACTCAACATATGGACATCAGAGCAACCAGTGACCATGTGGACCATCACCAAACGGTACATAATTATAGAAACAATCCAAACATCACAATCATGATTTGTTGTAGAAGCTATGTGACCTCAGCTTGCTTCGACTGAGCTTTCAAACGCATGGAAACTCACAGAAAGCTAACAGAAAATAAACAGGGGCTCAGTGGTGGTGAAGGGGTGCTCAATGATTTGGCAACAACTGCAGAAGTAATGAGAGACAGCTAAGATGGTACTTTGTGTGAGACCTTAAAGCGAAAGGAAGACAGACATGGTGGTGGAATGAGCAAGTGCAGAAAAGCCTAAGGAGAAAGAGGCAAAACAGAATTGAGATCTGCACAGAGATAAGAAAAAGTTTGGGGAGTATGCAAGGATATGCAGCAGCTGAAGAAGAGTATGGCTAAAGCTGAAGTAAAAAGAGATGCATAAGAAGTTGGACACTAAGGAAGAAGAAAAAATTTTTGCTGATTGGCTAGGTAGAGGGAAGGGTGCTTGGAAGGATATGCTGAAAATTAATATGCTGAGGGCAACACAATTGCAGATGAAAGTGTGTTGACCATTGAGGAGTGTGTGTTGGTAGGAATATTTTGCGAAGCTGATGAATAAAGAAAGTAGGATGTGGATAGGATGAGTAAGAGAGATTTAAGGACAGTGATTAAAAGTGGAAAGTAGATTGGACCAGATCACGCATGCATAAATGCTGGAAAAAAAGTGGAATGAAAGTCAATAGTGTTAAGAAAGAGTACATGTATGTGATAAGAAGAAAGACAGTGAAGGTGAACGTGAATGGGTACAAGGTCAAATATGCAATGTAATAGAGACTGTGTTGGAGAAGTGAAGAAAAGACTGAAGCCAATGTGTAGTGGGTGGAGAAGAGTGGCATGAGAGATTTGTGATGAAAGTGTATCTAGAAGAGTGAATAGAAAAGTTTATAGGACAGTGGTCCAAAAGATGGCCCTGGTGCTTATTTGTCTAGAGTTGGGGAAAAACCCAGAAAGGCCATTAAAATTGTTTTCAATGGCGATTCTCAAGAAAAGCCAACCTGGCTATCCCTAAATCATCAGAGATCTGAATGTCGGGGGTGGTCAGGAATTTAGGGACACACTCTCTCTGAACTCAGACATATTTTATTCCATGCGCTCCTAGTGTCTATCCTAATATCCCCTATATATATATATATATATATATATATATATATATCATATATATATATATATATATATATATATATATATATATATATATATATATATATATATATATATATATATATACACACACACACATATATATATACACGAATATGTGTGTACATGTGTCTAACCTATATACGAATGTATGTATCCCACCTTTATTGCCTAATCATATAACTGTGTTCCATGTACTCTGTCTTTTATCATATCCATTAACCACATTGTTTTATATGTTACTATGTTATGAGATAATAGTTCTCCCTCATGTCCTGTAGAATAATAGTTTTGCGCTCAATTCTTAGGATAGTTTGACTGCCTCTGTAATGAATAGTTCCTAATATTTCTAAACTATCCCTGTTCTAATACTACTTGTCTCACTCTTTAATACGAACTAAGATTCTATCTTTAATGCACCAATCAAGGTGTTATAAAGTATGCGATAATCTTAATTGCCTAGATCTATCCTTCTCCGTTTCCACACACCTTATTGATGTGACTTTTGCTGTCAAAATGATCCATTAATTATTCCCTATACAATGATATATGCCATGTGACCGTTTGTAGGCACCATATTAGCCTAAGATATTCTTAATTCAAAATTTTATTAATTCCCTGGACCGGACTCAAGGCGTGGAGATGAACCTAGACAAAGGGATTTTCTCCTGCTAAAATCTCCAGGCTCCTATTGGCCATCCTGTCCAAGTTAGGTGTAACTCCACAGAGCATTAAAAGGCCTGGTCACCCATCTATCGATGCTCAGATTCCTGTGGACAAACAGATCAAGTAATTGTGCTATTGATTCTGCGGCTTTTAATTGTTAATCCAATTTGAATATTTATAGTTAATTATAACTATTGTAATTACTTTTAAATATTCAAATTCAAGCTAATTTCATTATAATAAATATACTGAGATTTTCAGTATGGGTGACTAGGATGGAGAGGATTAGAAATGAGTTTATTAAAGGGATGGCATGTAGATCATGTTGGAGACAAGGTGAGGGAGTCTAGATTCAGATGTAGTAGTATGTGGCCACCAAAAAGGAAGAAAAGAGGAAGGTCAATGAGGAGGTTTTTGTGGTGAGAGAAGCCACAGATAGCTGGGGCCAAAATGTAGATAAAGCGGAGAGGATGTATGGAGAATACAATGGACAAAGCTCTCATTTCCATGAAAAAACACCATGTAATTGTGCAAGAACTGTACACATCCAGATTGAGTAAAAAGGCTCTGAAAATTATTCTGGATCCGAAGCCATATACTTTTTGAACTTTTGCAGTCTGGTCAACGTTACAGAGCACCAAACACTAACACAGCTAGACACAAGAAAGGTTTCTTCGGGCAATCTACCTCATGAAGAAATGCTATCCCCATTGTTCAATAAAAATAGAAATTTGGGCAATGCCACTGTTACTATCCTAATCTGCACTCATTTGTTTAATAATATATTGTTTATTAACAAACAAACAGTGCTAATCACATATACCCATTCCTTTACTAAGAATATGATTTAGACTATTGAAAATATACATTTTAATGAATATGCTGCATTAAAGGTACTTCACTGCAATAGTAATAGTTAACAGTTTACTATACATGACCAATGAAATACTATTAGTTTGATAATTTAACTTTTTGGAATTTACCTTACAAATTTTGGAAGAGAAATTATGTACAATGTTCAGTCATTTAAAAAATTACATTTAATATTTAATAAATGTATACATATTTTAATATAACAGCATTTAATTGTGGAGAAACTTCTATATATTTATTGGTGTCTGAATGAAAAAAAAAAGTGATCAGTATTTTATTCCAATATATAAGTCCAACATAACTGGTAACAACAAAAAAAAATTACTTGCAATCAAAGAAGCAAAAAAAAAAAACGCTAAATTATCCTGAATGAATAAATAAAAATATGTGGTCTGGTAAGGGGCACTGTGACTTAGTAGAATGTTCGCCTCATACCGTGTGTGTCTGTGTGTTTGGAGTTTCCCTGTGCCTCAGGGATTTTTTCTCCGGTTTCCCCCAGTGCAAACATGCACCTTGGAAAATTGTACCTATGAATGTGTGTGTGAATGTGAGTGTGTGCGCCCTGTCATGTCACTCCTGAGCTGCTAATGATCCAGACCCCCTCTACACTTTGGATCTGTCTGACCTCTCACTTTGGAGACTGGAGACATTTCCACACTGCCATGGGACACTACAGTTGCTTCTGATGAAATGTGAGCACACAGACCACAGTTGCCTACACACACAGTGAGACTTCTGAACTCCTGATATCTGCCAACATCCAAATAAGGATGGCTTCTCTATTGAGTCTGGTTCCTCTCAAGCTTTCTTCCTGTTACCATCTCAGGCAGTTTTTCTTTGAAACTGTTGCCTCGGCTTGCTCATCAAGGAACAATCAGAGACAAACAAACAGATTTCCATTCCCACACACCATAATTTACTGTATAGTAAAGCTGCTTTGTGACAATGACAATTGTAAAAAGCTTTCTTCTAATAAAATTGAATTGAATTGATTTACGAACAAGTTTCAGAGGTCACACAACAATCCATGGAGAGCCCGGTGGCCTGGCTATCTCCTCCGATATGTTATTAGAAGCAAAAGTGCGGGTGCTGGTCAGGCCTACTAGCGAAGCTTAAGAAACAACTGCATAAACCTCCTCTCCCAAGCATATTTCTTAATAACGCCAGATCACTAACCAACAAAAAAAGACAAACTAACTGCTGTATCCTCCTTATAATGGAAACATGGTTAAATCCACTTATATTGGACACAACCATGGAGCTAACAGGGCACATAGCATTCCGCTGCGAGAGAAACAAAGACTTTGGTAAGACTAAAGGGGGTGGACATCTATGTATACGACAACTGATGCACTAATACCAACACTGTAGATAGACACTGTTCTCCTGATCTGGAGTTATCGACTATCAAATGAAGGCTTTTATGCCTCTTTACCTACCTGCCAAAGCCATGATTATTGCTATTTACATTACACCAGATGCTAATGATAAGATAGCTGGTAGCAGATTCCCTGCTCCATCAACTCATATCAGACTACATTCCCTGATGCATTTCCTGATCTACATTATAGCAAGGATTTCAATCATGCAGACCTAAAAAAAAAGTTATTTCCAAATCCCATCAGCACATTAAATGTGCAACAATGGGTAAGACACATTGGAGAATGCCTACTCTAATTTAGGATACAGATAATCCCTATGCCACACATACCACATGTACCAGCTGATCTTAGCATTTATATATACAACTAACTGTTGTCACAGATGAAGGACACTACCTTTGGCAATCTGGCCTACAAAGTGAGTTGAATAGTGTTTAAAGGTGAAAGTATAATGACACACAACTAATCACTAGGCAACATGCACACACAAAAAATGGACTTGCTTGAATCCTCAATAGACTCCATGGGTTGGTGGGAAAGCTCCAGCGTCTGTGATTCAGTCATTCCTTCACTCCTCTTGATTTCTTGTTTGTGTACATTTGTTGATTCCTTTGGAAAAGCAGTATGAAAGTAAACATATACAGTGTAGTGTGGGTGTGTGTAATACATTATAATGTGTGTGTACAGTAAAAGTGGTATAGAGTATATAGTATATATAGAGTATGGTATAGAGTATATATTGAGTTACCACTTCTCTCCGTTTTTGAATTAAAATCTAAGGCAATTGTTCAACTTGACCATGGTGTCTCAATATTAAAGGATGGTGTTACCTTAAAGTACTTCTCTTCATTGCTACTTGGTGAGGAAATTGGAAGGACTAGAAAGGGAAGAGGATAAAAGTTGCATTCTATATTCTCTATATTTTCTGCACAATTTATGGACTAAAGAATGGCACCAGGTTTTAGCCAAGAGTGTGTCACTGAATTGACTGATTAGGATATACATGTACCTTTGAATTTACTCTTCATTCTTGTTTTTTTCCTGGTGTAGTCACATTGAGGTTTGTGTCTAGGCAAACGGCTCTCACCAGGTGACACACAGCAGTCAGTTTCAGAGTAAAACATCCTAGTCTTTCTCTGTTTTTTGTTTTTTAAATAAAGTAGATGCAGTATTCTAGGATATGTTTGTATACAATTTAGAAAGTCTATATATATATATATATATATTCTCTCAAACAAATATATTTAAAGCAACCTTTTGTGTAGGTTTTGCAGATGGAAATGACTTGACAGAACTGGCAGACCTAAAATTAAATTTAAAAAAGAGACTGAAATATCATAAACCTCACCAAAACAGAAATAGAGCAACAGAACACTAATAAAGTTAGTGTTTAGGCACAGTGCAAAATGATCGTTCTTACCCATTGGAGGAGACAGACTGACTGAAGAAAACACCTTTTTCCACCTAAAGAAAAAAAAAGTGCAGTGTAGATAGTTTAGAACAATATAATATACAGATCATTAATAGTAAAATGAACTTTAAAATGTATTTTGCAGCATGTCCGTTGCATATTTCTAGCATATTTCTGTATTTAAATAAAATAAACAAAACTTTATTTACTGTTTAAAATTTATATTTTTGTAATCATCTTTTCACATTTCAAATTTACAATGGCATCATATTTGATCTTAATGCATCAGAATAGTCAAATGTTACTTTTTTCCTACGAATAAAAAAGTCCAGATTTTTAGATTATTGCCACGTGAGCAATTAGTTTGATCCAAACTTTTATTGTTTTTAGCATGACCCTTCCATGTACATGAAAACCAGAGACAGCTCTCTTCATGTATACAACCGCCAGACACTAATATAGCATAGAAATTATGCAGCAACCAACCAGTCTGCATGAAGTAGTATTTAACAAACTTCGCAACCTTGGTTTGCTGTGACCCCAGCTACATAGACCAGGCCCCCAGTCCTCGGTGTTGCCTGATGTCGGTGACCAGGAGAGGGGACATTAGAAGTGATACTCGAGGAATCGGAAGCCCGGCAAGTGGCTGGGTATCCACACTAAGCTAAATGATCATTCCGGCTCATCGCTAGTGGAGTTTGTGACTGTACACTGTAGACCATTTTTTACTTGAGGAATTCCACACTGTTTTCAATATCAGAGGTTACATCCAGCCTTGTGGTATTATTAAGGAGGTGAATTCTATGGTGCTATTAGCGACCTGCAATGCTCACCCCTACGGATTATTCATTATGATTGGAGATTACGACCAGCTCCATCGGCAAATGCAATGATGACATGACCATTTCCAAGTCCACTGCCACTACACACTCCAATCCACTAGCTATTCCACTAGCTAAAATGTGAATGACTGCTAAGGTGCGTGCCCTGTTAAATTCCAGAGACTTCACCTTCAGAGCAAGGGCTAAGGCAGCCTTAAAAACAGCAAGGGCCAATCTGTCCCGAACCATCAGAGAGGCAAAATGTGCTATAATTCATATACATCAATAATATTTTTAAAAACTATTACATTTACATATAGTTACATTCACTCCAAAGATCTCTGTTTTAAGACATCCCAAGGGGGATGGAGGAGGAGGTGAAGAGCATTCCATGGGTTAGGACACCCCACTTTCAATAACTCACATCTGTATGTGTATTTCTATGGTCAGATACATGTATGATCTTTTATTTTATCATGTTGCAACTCGTGATGTGTGTGTTAACTCATAGGACAATGTCTTATGAAATCATAAGGTTTAGAGAAAAATAAGAATAATGATTTAGTTACGAAACAACATTCTTTTATTAATTAATAGTTGTTAAACAATAAGGTTACAAAATAATGAAATAACTGGGACAATATGTTAATAATGATGATAGTAATAAATATAATGTTTATATCAGCAATGCTGATGAGTTTCCATGGTTCCCTGGTACTTTCTCTTTTCCCTCACTTAATTCTAAAATGATCTCTGTCCTTTGTATTGCACATCAACCCATACTTTCTAAATAAGAAGTACTTATATCTAGTTCTCCAGTTTTTGCAAGGTCTACTTGGTCTACTTTCTTAGTACTAAAATGATCGGCTAATTATTTCCTATCCAACGATACATGCCATGTGACCATTTGTAGGCATCATATTGTGCTACTATATTTTTAATTCCAAATGTATTAATTCCCCTGAATTTGCAAATGAGTCTCAGGAAGAGACAAAGACGATAACTTTCTGCCCAAGTTTCATGGTTTGCATTGATCAGATCACAAAAATGGGGTGGGTCACAGTAGGTTATTAAACCTTAAAACACTCACAAACAGATGCTCAGAATCGCTCAGTAAAACCTACCAGGAAGAGGCTGAAACGCCTCTAGAGCCTTTGAGCTCCATTGGCTCAAACTCCACGGCTCTCCAAACTGCTCCAGCTTCAGAAGTTTCAGCTAAAAAGAATATCATGGCTCCAGCCAGGAGGGAGGCCACACTAGCCTTTTCTGAGACTCGTCCCCACTTCTGAATCACAACCAAAACTCCTTCTCAAAGACGGCAGTTTCAGAACAGGACGTCAACTAAACTAATTCTTTTAGTCTTCAACTCTAATTATGACCATTGAAATTAGTTTTGAAATTAATTATAACCCGTTATGATTAATGAGTATTTGGATGTAATTTCAACATAAATTGTCGTTTACCGACTGGTGGAGAATATTATTACTAAAATTATAATTACTAAATTATTACTAAAATATTAGTAATTGGTGGAGAAAGCAAGTTTTGAACTTGCCTTAAATTACAGTTCATTTAAAAAAAGGAATATTTATTTAATTTAAATCGCCAATATAGGGGCACGGTGGCTTAGTGGTTCGCACGTTCGCCTCACACCGCCAGGGTTTGGGTTCGATTCCCATCTCGGCCATGTGTGTGGAGTTTGCTTGTTCTCCCCGTGCCTCAGGGGTTTTTTCTACGGGTTCTCCGGTTTCCCTCGGTCCAAAAAACATGTGTGTGTGTGCCCTGCTATGGGTTGGCATTCCATCCAGGGTGAATCCTGCCTTAATGCCCATAGACGCCTGAGATAGGCACAGTCTCCCCGTGACCCGAGGGAAGATCGGATATATAGTGGTAGAAGATGAATGAATGAAAATCGCGAACATACCAAAAATGCGACGTATAATTTTGGAAAATGGCGTTCAAGCGTTTGATTTGAACCTCATTTAAAAACGTTACAGCGCACATGCCAAGAAAATCCATGGTAACTTTCAGGACAGCAGAGACACTCGCCGCATGTGGTACGGCATCCAGACAGTCACAAACTACAAGACATTACCGGTTTGTGACAGCGATGCCTCCCTCCCAGATGTGTTGAAGGACTACTACGCCCAGTTTGAAGCACAGAACAACGTGGCGACAAGGAAGATCGCCCCTCCTGCCAACGACCACAGATTAAGTAAGGATGACTCTATGCAGAAACAACTCAAGGAAGTCTGCTGGACGAGACAGCATCCCTTCCCAAGTGCTCAGGGAATGTGCAGAATAGCTAGTGGATGCCTTTACATATCTTCAACATATACCTGGGAAGTGCCACTGTTCCTACAAGCTTCAATGACTACTGTTCCATTGCAGTAATTGCTATGAAGTGCTTCAAGAGGCTTGTCGTGAGGAACATCAAATCCCACCTTCACCCTCACTGGACAAAATGCAGTTTGAGTATCATCCTAACTGTTCCACGGATGATGCCATCACCACTACTCTCCATCTGGCTCTCACCCACTTTGACAACAAATACATATGTGTTCAAATGCTGTTCATAGACTTCACCAGATCGAGAGGCTGAGCCTACTGGGTCGGAATACCTCTCTAACTGGATCCTGGACTTACTGACTGGGAGACCTCAGTCAATATGGATCAGGAACAGCATCTCCAGCACCACCATACTAAGAACTTGAGTCCCTCCGGGCTGTGTACTTCGCTTGCTGCTGTTCACTCTGCACAGCACAAACCACATTGTCAAGATCGCTGATGGCACAGCCATGGTGGGTCTCATCAGCAAGAACAAGTCAGCATAGATAGAGGAGTAAAATAAACTAAACTAAAGAAAATTAAGTATAGGAAGAGGTGATTTTTAGTATAATTAATCTTACTGCTAACCTAACAAACAAGGAAATAAAGGAGGTGCTGATTGTAATACCAATATAGTCCTAATACATTGAATAATGCTAAAACTTTAATAATTTTCTAATATACTTTGTGCAAAATAAACAGTTTAAAAATTATAGTAATATGTAAATTAAGTAGTTGTTAGGCAGAACACCCATTCTAATAGCTGAACAAAATCAAATGATGTAAACACATTTTGGTCCAATGGAAAAGGGAACATTGTCAATGCAAACAAGAAAGCAGGAAGTGAGAGCAGATAGTAGCATATAAGTAAGAATAGAGCAAGAAGTGAAGGTAGCACAAGTCAGGGGAGCAGGTTACTCCACAAGAGAGGTAGGGGAGAGAGGTAATTACCAGGGTGGTGGCATGGTAAACCCAATATAGTATGATAACCAGAATTTGAAGGTGGTGATGGTCTCTAACAGACACATTTGACCTCTTGCACCTAGGTGGGTCAACAGAACTACAAGGACAGGTTTTGTAACATTACTTAGCCCATTGAAGCTAAGCAGGGATGAGCCCAGTTAGTACCTGAATGGGAGACCACCTGGGAATACTAGGTTGCTGTTGGAAGAGTTGTTAGTTAGGCCAGCAGGGTGTTCTTACCCTGTGGCCTGTGTGGGTCCTAACACCTGAGTATAGGGACAGGGACACTATACTGTCTTTCAGATAAAACGTTAAACTGAGGTCCCAATTCTCTGTAGTCATTGAAAATCCCAGGATGTCTTTCGAAAAAGACCAAAAAAAAAAAAAAAGTAGAGGCATGTCCTCGGCATCCTGGCCAAATTTGCCCATTGGCCTCAGACAATCACATCCTCCTAACAATCCCCATATCCAAAGCACTTTGAGTTTCCAGAAAAGTACTATATAAATGCTATATATGTTATGTATAAATATATATATAAAAAAAAATTATATATATATATATATATATATCATATATATATATATATATATATATATATATGAGATTTATGAAAAAAGGGTGTTCAAATGATTAAGAACAATTAAAGTAGTATGCTTAAAAATAACCATTAGGATTCTCAATACACACAACTGAACTGGAAACTGAACATACATACATACACCACACACACACACACACACACACACACACACACACACACACACACATACATACATACATACATACATACATACACATACATACATATACATACACACACACACACACACACATGTATGCATGTTCAGTTCCATATATATATATATATATATATATATATATATATATATATATATATATATATATATATATATATACATATATACATACATACACACACACACACAAGGTTGCACACCATGCACTTTATGTGGCTAAGGACAACATAGTCTAGTCTTCACCTCTGTGTGTTGTAGCTCTATGTTGTGTGATGTAACCATGTTGTTTTATGTAGCACCAAAGTCCTGGAGAAACATGTTCATGTCACTGTGCACTGCATCAGTTATATATAGTTGAAATTACAATAAAAGTTAAAATAAAATCTTTACTTGACTTATCTTGCAATTCTGATTTTACATGGACTGACGAGTCATATTTGCAAGGAAAAAAGTCTGAATTTCAAGTTTATCCTAGGTAGTAGGGGAGCTAGTGACAAAAAATAAGGACGAATGACAGTATGCACTTTGCTGGGTAATTTTTTGCTAAAACATTTATCGCCTTTATTAAATTCCATCCTAATATTACAAGTGGTAAACAGGGCTAAGAACAGGTCAATGCTGAAATTATCTGGGAAGGGCACAAACAGAATTTTCTATATTATAATTTTTTTTTCCAGGAAGAAAAGTGTCTAGGGTCTCATTCAAACAACACAACACAAAATGAAGATCACAGTTATATGCGTTGCCTTAATAGGCATGAATAAATTTTATGCCATTAAAGTGAATCTGTGTTAATGCATTAACATTGACAGCCCTAATATATCCATCTCTCTCTATTCATCTCTCCCATTTATTAGGGCTCTCAATTGATTCATACCATAAATTAATACCTTTCATGTTTCTAATGCTCCAGTAACAGTAACATTGTAATTATATACATTTCAATCTATAACTCTCCCTTTAATAAAATTATTGATTGCATATATTTATTTTACTCTGGAAATTATTCTTTTAATATTTATTTCTTGATAATTTCAATTTAATTTAATATGGTTTGTGGCTCTGTTAAGAATTATGTTCCGGTTGCTTTGCATATAAACTGGTGATACGTTTAGGTTACATACGGAAGCGCATTGCAATCACAAAAGAAAAATGTGCTTCCATAATATGGATTTGTGAATGCAATGTGCTTTAATAAGGTTACATACAGAAATATAGCGAGTATCTCATACCTGTAGTGAATATGCAGCTAGAAATTAAATTAGTGCCGTTATCATGCATGTGTTAGAGTTAATACAGTGTTAACTTTGATTATATATATATATATATATATATATATATATATATATATATATATATATATATATATATATATCATAATATATAATATATATAATATATATATATATATATATATATATATATATATATATATATATATATATATATATATATATATATAGTAGTGCATTTGGATCGACACAATTTCTAAGTGATTCTAAATGACATTCCATAGTTTACGACCACAACTGGCTCCAGTCGGGCTGGGCCATTCACAGATAGGCCCCATCTTATCTGCACTTCTGGCCCGTCACCTTTGACTTCATGCCTCCCAAATACTCAGTTTACGACTGTCATTTAAATCCCAAACAAACCCCCATTGTCACACACACACACACACACACACACACACACACACACACACACACACACACGCCTGTATGTATGAGATTCTATTTTATCCTGCTGAAACTCATAATCTGTGTGTTAACTTAAACAATGTTTTATGAAATTATCATCATTATTCTTATTGTTCTATAAAACTTGAGTTATAAAACAATACTGTTTTAATAATTAATAGTGATTCAAACAATAGGGTTCATCAAAATAATGATTATATTTCTAGAACATTGTTATTATCCTTTATATTAATCATGTAGTGATGACATGTATTAGTATTAAGGCTGATCAGTTTGTGCATCCTTCCATTCTCTTTCATTCTTCTCATTTTCAAATGATCTTCAAATGATCTCTTTCTTTCATTGCATATCAACCAATGTTTGTAAGTACAAACCGGATTCCAAAAAAGTTGGGACACTATACAAATCGTGAATAAAAACTGAATGCAATGATGTGTAGGTGCCAACTTCTAATATTTTATTCAGAATAGAACATAACACACGAAACAAAAGTTTAAACTGAGAAAATGTACCATTTTAAGGATAAAATATGTTGATTCAGAATTTCATGGTGTCAACAAATCCCAAAAAAGTTGGGACAAGTAGCAGTAAGAGGCTGGAAAAAGTAAATTTAAGCATAACGAGGAGCTGGAAGACCAATTAACACAAATTAGGTCAATTGGCAACATGATTGGGTATAAAAAGAGCTTCTCAGAGTGGCAGTGTCTCTCAGAAGCCAAGATGGGTAGAGGATCACCAATTCCCACAATGTTGCGCAGAAAGATAGTGGAGCAATATCAGAAAGGTGTTACCCAGCGAAAAATTGCAAAGACTTTGCATCTATCATCATCAACTGTGCATAACATCATCCAAAGATTCAGAGAATCTGGAACAATCTCTGTGAGAAAGGGTCAAGGCCGTAAAACCATACTGGATGCCCGTGATCTCCGGGCCCTTAAACGACACTGCACCACAAACAGGAATGCTACTGTAAAGGAAATCACAGAATGGGCTCAGGAATACTTCCAGAAACCATTGTCAGTGAACACAATCCACCGTGCCATCCGCCGTTGCCAGCTGAAACTCTACAGTGCAAAGAAGAAGCCATTTCTAAGCAAGATCCACAAGCTCAGGCGTTTACACTGGGCCAGGGATCATTTAAAATGGAGTGTGGCGAAATGGAAGACTGTTCTGTGGTCAGACGAGTCACGATTCGTTCTTTAAAAGTTCTTTTTGGAAATCTGGGACGCCATGTCATCCAGACCAAAGAGGACAAGGACAACCCAAGTTGTTATCAACGCTCGGTTCAGAAGCCTGCATCTCTGATGGTATGGGGTTGCATGAGTGCGTGTGGCATGGGCAGCTTGCATGTCTGGAAAGGCACCATCAATGCAGAAAAATATATTCAGGTTCTAGAACAACATATGCTCCCATCCAGACGTCATCTTTTTCAGGGAAGACTCTGCATTTTCCAACAAGATAATGCCAGACCACATTCTGCATCAATCACAGCATCATGGCTGCATAGGTGAAGGATCCGGGTACTGAAATGGCCAGTCTGCAGTCCAGATCTTTCACCTATAGAGAACATTTGGCGCATCATAAAGAGGAAGGTGCGACAAAGAAGGCCCAAGACAATTGAACAGTTAGAGGCCTGTATTAGACAAGAATGGGAGAGCATTCCTATTTCTAAACTGGAGAAACTGGTCTCCTCTGTCCCCAGACGTCTGTTGAGTGTTGTAAAAAGAAGGGGAGATGCCACACAGTGGTGAAAATGTCCTTGTCCCAACTTTTTTGGGATTTGTTGACACCATGAAATTCTGAATCAACATATTTTTCCCTTAAAATGGTACATTTTCTCAGTTAAAACTTTTGTTTCGTGTGTTATGTTCTATTCTGAATAAAATATTAGAAGTTGGCACCTACACGTCATTGCATTCAGTTTTTATTCACGATTTGTATAGTGTCCCAACTTTTTTGGAATCCGGTTTGTGTATATATATATATATATATAACTTGGTTTGTGTATATATATATATATATAACTTGGCATAAATATTCACAAAGTAGTCATTTAGTTAGTTCTGCATTTCAATTGAATCAATTCTAATCATAATCTTGATTTAATCAGCCTGGGAGAGGAAGCGATCCAACAATGATTATCTCTAACCAAAAGGTGTGCAAGACCATGATTATCATTTAAACAATACCTCAACCCAACCTACTGCGGGCCGGTATCAGCAAAGGTGTAAATGCCATTGATAGTCATTTGCTGACTTTTGGTCTGTCGTAGCATCACCGAGCCATATGGACCATTTCCCACACGTATCTTACATTTAAAGGCTATACCACATTTACACGTTAAAGCCAAGAAGAGTACAAAATGTCTAAGGTGAATTTGTGCCGTGTTCTTTTTGACTGATGAACACAAAGCACTTCATGTAATTTGTCACTGATACAGTGTTATAAACTTCGTTAGGATCAGTAGTGTCAATTTTTTTCTTACATTGGCGACCCACCCAGTAAGGGGTTGTCATAAAAAAGGAGAAATGTAAGAAAAATGGCTTCTTGTGGTTTTTTTTTGTTAAGTTTAGTTAAACCAATAATTGTTTAAAAAAATCTAGAAAAAGAAAATATGTGCAGAAAAGGATTTTGTTTATTCAATGTAAGCAGAAGGAGTTCTTATGCCAATTTGTGGATGAACTCATTTTGATATAGCTTGGGATGGAATCTGCGTTGTGGCAGTTAGTAATTGTTAAATATTTTTAGCTCTTCCCTAAGAATACACTTGTTTTGCTAATGTTGCCTTGGTTAACAACTTACTGCATTTTATGCAATTCTCTCATGACAAAGATTCATGTGATATCCAAATAATATTTTGTTTGAAGCAAACTAAGCTTATACTGATAAATTACAGTGAACACATTATAAATTATACATGGAACAAGCATATGTAGACAAAAGTAAATTACTTATACAATAAAAGTAGTTTCAGAATTGGTAGAATTGTAGACCTACAGAGCTGTAAATGTGAACCAAAATTATGTTGGAGATGTAAACTACAATGTGATATTGATCTAGTTAAAGTTTTGTCCCATTAGATATGTTTTAAAGTGACTGATGACAGGCTAAGATTTTCTAATATAAGAAGACAGATCTATGCTTGCATGTCAGTAGAATGCCCTGAGCTAATGGAACAATTTTTTAGTCATTAGATTATTCATGTAGGTGTTAACTATGTTGGACTTACAATCTCTCAAGGTGGAATCGTATGGGTTATTTCTACCAACAATATCATTGCAAGGAGTAGAAATAACTCCTGAATGTTAACATTATGCTTCTCCCCATATTCATTCTTTAGAGGTGCTACAGCTTACATAAGTGTAGGCCTTTGGTAGAAATAACCACTGAAAGAGCATTACAAAGATTATACGCCTAGTGTTTTCAGAGGACACTCCAGATACACTGAGAACTTTTACATATGAAAAATGGAGGGGGGCAATTATTTTTGTTTCCCTTAGTTTTTCAGAAACACCTAATCAAGATGTCTGAATGGATGGTAAAATTGGCATTTCCAATGACACACAGAGCAACCACCAGTACATACTACTGTTTTTTTTAATGTCACTGTCTATGTATGCATATTCCCTACTGTTGGCTAAATATTGTACATGTATTTGCACACAAGACTGCACACAATTCAAGTTAATCATGTACATATTTTTGTACATAATTCATTCTTCACAAGTGAGCGAGGTGACCCTGCACATGTGCAGAGATTTGATTTTGGCAGAAGTACATGGAAGCATTGGAAACTCGTTATTTCATTTAATAGCTGTTCATTTGTGGTGGTGGTGTGCATGCATATATATGTGTAAATAATTGATGAGACAGCACCACCGTTTGTCATGGGAAAAAAAAAAAAAATCTGCGCTATGGCTACATCCAGGGATTACTACAAAATAGAACAGGTGGGTGCCCACTTACTTGGAGGATAATGTGCTTTGTTCTCCACCAACTGGTGGTTCCGGTATACTGCATACAAGCCAGGATCTTTGCAAGGATTGTAACACTCCTACTTTCAGAGACAGAGCCTTCAACAGTGAATAATTGCATAACTTGGAGGCAGGGTGAAAAGATTTAAGCATTGAAATGAGGGAGCTTCAAATCAGAATGGACAGTGCTAGACAGGCATCACAACTAGATATCCTGTCTACAGACACTGATCCATATTAACCTTAGTAATACTGGATTAGAGCCAATTGTTTACACAGGAAATGCTTTATCACGGGTTTCTGGTATAACCAAACTTCCAGTCATATAATATTCTATGTGTAACCTGTATGCCAGGGCCATGGTCACAAAAACCATTCACCGACCTTCGACGGTCAGATTAATTTCTTTCAGCAAATAAGACTAGTCCACAAGTCAACAATTGGTCTAATGTGGTGCTGCTCAAAGGACACTAGTCTATAACGACATCAGAGGTGATTTCAGTGTGAAATGTCTATCATATTTTAGCTTCCCAGTATGATCCACTTGGATACATAATCCCTTTCACCACAAGGGCCAAAGTTTTTGTACAAAAAATATGGAAGAGGATTCAAGGTTGGGATGAGCCTGTACCAGCTGATCTTATTGCGAAATGGCAGGTGGGGGAAAGTGAGATTCCGGACGTCCAGAGTGTAAAACTGCCTAGGCGTTACACAGCTTCAAACAATGATACCTCCTCCCTGATCAATATGCATGTCTTGTGTGATGCTTCAGAGAAAGCATATGGTTCTGTGTTTAAGTTTATATTTAAGTTTGTTTTGCACTTCATTTGTGTCTTGTTTGTATTTGGTATCTCATACTGGCATTCTTTCCCGAGTATATTACCATTCTTGTAACTTTCTTGGATATAAATTTTCAATATGCTTAATTCCTTTAAATTAAAACATAACGTATGGAACGTAAAAGGCATAGGTCATTTAATAAAGAGCACGAAAATTGTAACATTTCTTTAAAAAGAAACATATATTCCAGGAAACACGTTTATCTAATAAGTAACATATGAAGCTGAGAAAAGAGATTGGATTGGCCAAATATACTTTGTAATACTAAGTATACTATAAAACTATAACTATAAAAGTAGGGGGAGCTAGTTTTTGCTCTCTTTTTAGACAGAAAATAATTAAGTATTGGCAAGACAATCAGAACTCGCCAGTTCCTCCTGCAATAAAATGGGATGCAGACAAGGCTAAGTTGTGGGGTCACCTAATTGTTTATGCTGGTTTATGGAAAAAACTTGGAATACGGAAAAGGAAAGAGCATTCCAAGAAATAATTTTTTTACACTAAACAGCACTACTATACGTTTGGTAATAAACTCAGTCACCTCTTGAACTATTACTTAAAAGGAGCATGAAAAGAAAGAAAGAACTCTAAAGAATAAAACTATAAAAGCATTTAAGACATCTACTGGCAACCTGACTTTTGATCCCAGGACATAAACATGTCTTTTTCTGATTTCTATATGAATCTTTACATAGCTCATTAGAATGGATCAAATGAGGATTTGCTTAATTACTTGAATGAGACTTCTCTTCCCAGTATTTCTAATGATGTTAGGAGCTTTTTAAATTCCCCTTAAATGCCCCGATCTCAAGCTTTATATATGCATGCTCCCTCTGAAACCATTCTTCTGCATTTCAGTATTTGGGAATTCATATTACAATTATTCCCCTTTGATCACAAAAATTAACCAGAATTTTTCACATTGGTAGATTCTTCTAAATTCTTTTTTCGGCAGAATCAACATTATAAGAATGAACATCCTTCCAAGATTCAATTTCTTATTTCAGAATTTACCATGTTACTTAAACACGAACTTTTTCAAGAGGATCAATTCTTCAATTTCAAGGTATGTTTGGAATTATAAGAAACCCAGAATTAAATTTTCAGTTTTGATGAAACCATTGCTCTTACGCAATAAAGACTACTGCTGAAAAGATACCCAAGTCTCCTGGTCTTCCCTAGATATTAGAAGGGGAAAAGTTCACAACTCTTAAAAAGATGATCTCTGAATTATATGCTTTGCTGTCTGATGTTGGTCCCTTGATTCATGACTCTTTAATGATTACATGAATTGCGTCTTGATTGTGATAAGGAATGTGTACTGCATTACTGTATATACTTGGCCAAAAATGTGTACTACTGTTATGGTTTAGTCAGGTGACCACACTTTTACCACTGGCGAACTTGGTCCTCTCTCTGGAAATTTCTTGAGGATACTCTGTGACAGTGTTTTTAAAATTTAATTTGGTTTTATATTTTGTTTAGAATTTACATTTACTTTTGTCTTATTTATACCATTTATTGTCATTTGAATATGTACCAGATTTTGTTTGTTGTCGAGATACCTGTAACAACTTTTACAGGAAAATTTTATTTTAAAAAATTTAAAAAAATTTGGGAATTACAGGCTAGACCCCATACTTTATGTACATTAAGACTTGTTAACTGTACACCTAATCATTTAATGCTTATTTTTAACATTTATTTAATGTTAAAGATTCTACTGTAAATAAAGTTTCATTAGCAGATTAAAATGCAGTTACATACCTGTGTGTCAGAATCATCTATTAAAGAAACATTCTCATCTGGTGCAAATGCCATATGACTGTATATATAAAAAAATATGATTTAGTTTAAAATCAAAAGAATAAAATCAAGGAAATTTTAATTCAGTAGAAATTCAGTTGAGATTTCTCACATGTGAGATGAAAGTTTTCCATGTCCACTCTGAATTAAAAAAAAACCAAAAAACAGAAAAAAATAATTACAAAAATGAATGTTTCTGAAACTTTAAAGTCAAGAGCTGTACTTACTTGGGATCTTTCTTTAGTTTCTGTGCTAGAAAGACTATGTAGAAATGTTATATACCACAAATATGGAACACTTCAAATTTGTCAAGAAACAAATACTGATAAGTGTCCTTAAATCATTCATATCATACACTAATGGAATAAGTATAGACACACTGGAACAACGTGTAAATAAACAGAATAGGAAAACTGATCATAATCTTAATAGTAATAATAATAATAATAATAATAAATAATAATAATAATAATAATAATAATAATAATAAAAAATGCATGCTAAATTTAAAATAACTCCTCCAGTAACTGGATCAGATACTGTATATACCTTGTAAATGGCTGTTTAATTTCAGTCAGAGTATTTATAATTCCTGTATTTGAAAAAAAACATACATTTTGAAACATATCAAAATAAAGAAATATTTGGTTATTAATGTATGTTATTTTTGTTGGACAGTGATTTTTCACACACCTGAATCTTCCTGAGTACATACACCATGCTGAAAATATATTGAAAAACAATGTATAAAATTAGGTTTTGCATGTTACATTTAAATATGTACAGTGTGTATTTGGTAAACAGATACCGGACATAAAAGGTACCAACATGAGATCAGAAAGTTTGAGCTATAAAGTTTGTGCTAACTTCTGGCAATTATCTTTCAGTTAACCTACTTGCCACTCTCCAACTATAATATTAAAAAGTCTTGGAACATGTACAGTGCTGCAAATCAATTCACAAATGAGTTACAAATCAAGAAGTGGCTATGAATAGGTTATAATGGCCTAGGTCTACAAGTCTCCATCTGTGAACAGCTTACCAGAGGTGATCCATTTTGAGTCCGATTCCTCCCAATTAATTTTTTTACCATCATAACATTTATAGTGAAACAAATAAGTATTTGATACACTGCCAATTTTTAAAATCTTACCATTTACAAATGG
Source organism: Kryptopterus vitreolus (assembly GCA_030449085.1). Taxonomy (NCBI): domain Eukaryota; kingdom Metazoa; phylum Chordata; class Actinopteri; order Siluriformes; family Siluridae; genus Kryptopterus; species Kryptopterus vitreolus. The sequence continues at coordinate 5,067,274 of JACRUU010000018.1, forward strand.
AGTGATCTGTAATGGAGTGATCTGTATATATATATATATATATATAAAATTTTGGTGTCAAAATGTTGGCCCCCTTCCTGATTTCTTGTTGTTTTTGCACGTTTCTCACTCTTTAATGTTTCATAACATCAAGCAAATTTAAATATTAGTCAATGATAACATGAGTAAACACAAAACACACTTTTTAAATACAAGTTATTACAAACATAAGGCCAGATATTCTCCTTCTGGATTTTGGTAGAGAGCAGAATTCATGGTTCCAATTATCACAGCAAGTCTTCCAGGTCCTGAAGCAATAAAACATCCCCTGAACATCACATTACCTACTATATTTTATTGTTGGTGATATGATCTTTTTCTGAAATGCTGTATTTTTACAACAACAGACTTAATTGGACACATTCTAAAAATTTAAAGTTTTGTCTTGTTAATGAGTATTTTCCAATTCCAAAGTCTCGGGATTATCAAATGGCAAATCTTTTCTGGCAAATCTGAGACAATATTTTATATTCTTTTTGCTCAACAGTAGTTTTAGTCTTATTTTTCCTATCCTCTTTCTTGTGGTGGAGTCATGAACATTGCTTTTAACTGAGGCAAGTGACACCTGCAGTTCTTTTAATGTTGTGGGGAAATTTTGGTCCCACTCTTGGGAACGTTCTCCACCGTTCCATGTTTCCACCATTTGTGGATAATGGCTCTCAATGTGGTTTGCTGGAGAGCCAAAGCTTTATAAACAGCTATATAAACTTTTAGAGACAGAGATCTCAATTACTTTCTCTCATTTGTTTCTGAATTTCTTTGTATCTGGGCACAGTGCATATATTTTGTTTTCTCTTAATAATAATACCCTTGTTTTAAGTTTACTCAAACTTTTTCCTAAGCATTACTCGATATTTTAAGTGTGACTGACAAAAAATAGGAAATCAAAAAAGGGGCCAACACTTTCATACAATTGTGTGCGTGCATATCTTTTTTTTATGACAACACTGAAGAAATGACACTTTCCTATAACGTAGGAATAACGAGTATAACGAGTGTACGACAGTGTTAATTTGAAGTGCCGTCCAAATAACACCACAAAGCCATTCATGTCTAAACTGCTGCCCACAAGTGAGTACACCCCCCCCAAGAGAAAATTTACATATTGGGTCAAATCTCTCCCTAGTGTCATGTGACTTGTTAATGTAACAAGGTCTCGGGTATGAATGGGGAGCAGTTGTGTTAAATTTGGCGTTATCGTTCTGACTCTCAAACTAGTCACTAGAAGTTTTACAGTATTTGGAGGCAGAACTCTTCTTCTGAGATCTTCTTTTGAGATCTGAGATGGTGTATGCTATAAGAAGACCCTGAGACTGAGCTGCAGCACAGTGGCAAAGGACAGGTTTCACTCAGAACAGACCTCACCATGGTCGACCAAAGTTGTTGAGTGCACAATTCAAAAATAGCGACCCAAAACACAACTCCAAGATGACCACCAACATTGTAAAAAAAAAAGCACCGTGTAAAGGTGACGAACTTGCCAAGCATGTCTCCAGACCTAAACCATATTGAGCATCCTATTGGGCCATCCTGTCCATATTATTTTGAGGAGACAGCAAATTTAGTTATACAGCTGTACATTCACTACTTAACATTGTAGTAAATTGACATTTCTTCGTCGTCACATAAAAGATATATAATTTTTTTTATATTCTATGCTATAATGTATGCTTCTTATGTATGCTATAAGAAGATTGCCAAGACCCTGAATATGGATGAGGGGATATATATATATATATATATATATACACATATACATATATACACACACACACACACACACACACACACACACACACACATATATATGTAAAGCACGTACACACCTGATTAAATGCAAATACATAGTGTTGAGGAGCAACTAATGGTGTTATGTAATTTAATTACAAAATAAATATACATTTAATTTTTCCTTTTTAAAAAAAAAAAATTTCAGGGGAAAAAATTGCCTATTTCTGCAATGAAGAGTTGGGGGGAAAATTCCTCCCCTGCATAGACATGTGAAAGGCTAGTTAAAACAACATGCAAATGCAGTGTCGGAGTGCAGTGTCCGCCAATGTTGGAACAAACATTAGGTTTCAAAAATCATTATGCTTATTGGCAATAACCTTTCCATATGGGGCCATGTGGGTTTAGTCAGCTCGGTTTTTCCCTTAAATTAAATATTCATAGAAATAAAAATATATATTAAAATTAACCAATTAAAAGCAAATGTCTTACAAAACAAGTATATGCTTTCAACAGTGCTGTTCTCATAAATCTCGCAACTGAATCTCCACTACTCAATTTTGCAAGCTGGGAAGGCAAATTCTGTTGAATTGCATCCATATTTATAAAAAGCCAATAAAACCTGTGTCACCTCAAGCAGCTGTAATTCATCTGCTCCAGCATAGACTTTGTTCACAGCAGTTTGAATGTCATGCCTAGAGTCAAAAGTAACCTGCACCATTTTTCCAGTGATCTTTCCATGATGTAGAGGATGCGACATATGGATGCTCAAGATCTTCATATTATCATGTTCTAATTTGAGAGGGGGGGAAAGATAAGATATTACCATTGCATAAAATGGGATGTATAAAACTGCTCAAAAAGATTAAAAGCACAATGTTGTATTTTTTTCTTTTACTTCTAGGTTTGTCTTTTAAGGACTGAATTAACTGCTTTTAACTCACCCTGTAAACTGTAGGAACTGACAGCATCTTTAGGTAAATTAATAAGTTCCCACAGGGTTTCCTATATACAGGTGCAAGTGTACAATGAATAAATTCATGAATTGTTTCATATAAGTATGCAATTGTTACATAATGAGGTTTTTTTTCTACAAATATATAGTGAGGAAAAAGTATTTGATCTCATGCTGATTTTGTACATTTCTGGCTCACAGGTGTCTTTCATATAGGTAACCAGCGAGGGTTACAAACACTCACTTGAAAGATCCCAGCTGGCTATCTGTATTAAAGGACAAATGTCCATCAAAGCAGTCACTCAATCAGATTCCAGACTCTCTACCATGGCCAAGACCAAAGAGCTGCCCATGGATGTCAGGGACAAGATTACAAACGTACACATGGCTGGAACGGGCTATGAGATAAAATAATTGGGGCTCCATGCATGATCTCACATCATGGAGTTTCAATGATCATGGGAATACTAACGAATCAGTCAAGAACTACATGGAACTATCTTATCAATGATTTCAAGGCAGCTGGGACCATATTCGCCAGGAAAACAATTGGTAAAAATTGCCAACAAGGATTTGTCCACCAAGTATTAAATCATGTTGTGAAGAAGAATAAACAACTTTATTTTTTTTTTTGTTGTTGTTAATCCGTTTCACCATTAAAACAAACTATTAAATTGTGAGTTTTTTTGTCAGAGAGCAAATGTACAAAATCAGTAGGGGATAAAACATTTTCTGTATGCTTTGTTTGTTAAGCCTTAGTCCATTAATTCAACCTAATTTATGATTGAAAATTTATAGTAAAATCTAATACTGTATGAAAACTCACTTGTGGGTTATTTACGTAGAATCCAATGCAAGATGTACCAATATTAAAGTCTATCCAGAACTTTTGCAAAAGTTCATCATCTGGTTTAAACATCTACACTCAAAGATAAAACAAGAAATAATCAGTTAGAGCAACTTAAACTTTTTTTTTCTCTATTTATATTAAGTGTAACATTTTGATTACCTCGGTGGTGTCTAGAAATGCATTTATGCATGGATATGAGAACACTCTGTGTACACCAGAAAAGTGTTATTCAGTAATATCAGAACATCAAATGTTGGTAATAGATATTACTGACTCGATATATAACCAGGGTAATTGCATTATCATGAAAAACTAAACACAAACCACTTACCTGCTTAAGCTCCCAAAATAGCTATTGAGTTCATTCAAAAATATCCTACAATCCTTTATACAGACACAAATGATATAATGCAAAACAGGACAAATATAAAAACAAGTCATAATTTACACATTCTGATGAATTGCTCATTACTGCATTACATACCGTTTCAAACTCTTTGACCCTTATTTTTGTGAAAGTTGCAGCAAAGCTTTTGTAGCTGAACCACTTGCTAGCCATATTGCCCCTTATTTTTTTTGGTGTCATCCGACAGAGTGCCTCAGAAATGGCCACCTGCATTTCATAATCTAAGCAAAAAAACATAAATAAACATAAGGTACTTTGTTTTTTAAAAGTTAATTTACCTGATATATATTCAAAGACAATTTTACTGAACTGAAAAGGGTGACCTACCACCAACATGAATTATCATTTTGGAAAACTCCTCTCTAACAAAGTACAAAAATAACATTCAAATTCTGAGTAAAAAAGGCATAAAAATAAACAGAAAACACTAGAAATGTTCTCTCTTGTAGAAATGAACTGTGAAGCTAATGCCACTAGAAGGCAGCATTTGTCAAATACAAGTTATTAGAACGATAGATTCACGTATTTATTCTCAGTAAACTTACAGCAGAGAGCTATGGTTAAACAGGCATATTTGTTTACGAGTGTCTTTTGGAGCACTATCCAGGATTGAATTTATTGTCTTAATTGCCTGTTTGTAGAGGGGGTGAAAAAACGACAACTGAATTGTGTAGTTATTGTAGAATTTTATTTAATTATTATATTAATTATATATTTTAAAATTGTTTCTAAACCTACCTCTAGACGAAGACTGAAATGTACATCCTGATCAATCACAACAGTACCAAACCTTAATATAAGAATCTCCAAAATTTTAAGTTTGCCTGCCGCATGCAAAATCAGAAAGAAACCAAGTTACCATCACAGAAACGACAAAAAATGACAAAAAAGAAAAATGTGTGGGGCCACCTTCAACGTTTCCCTGGCAAATCTTCTGAAAGAAAAAACAAACAAACAAAAAAAAAACAAATAAAGGGTTCATATAAGCCACATGCGTGCTGCAAATTTGTGTTATACATTATGGTTATCAGGGGCGCCGCTAGCAATTTTGGGCCCTAAGAAAGAATATGAGGTTTGGCCCCCCCTTCCATACTCATTTCGCCCCAAACATACAAGCCAACCTAAATCTTTGTAAGTGAATGGTAATGACTTATTATTTTCGTTATTGATATTGACCACTGGGTATCAGTCTTTAGTCAGACACCTACCATGGGTGTAGCTAACAGATGATTTATTGTTCATTTGTAAATGTAACAGAAAAATAAAGTAAAGTAATCATATTGATAGATTCATAAATGAAACATTCTTAAAGATTAAACATTCATTATATTAATGCAAATATATATTATACAAATATATAAACAGAGGGCTAAAATTAAATACACTGCAACAATGACTTGGCAATCAAAGAGAGACAAAATAAGTAAGTTAGAAACAGTCTTTTGTTTAAACTGCCAAAAGCTTAAAAGAAAAAATTGATCATCAGACTGTGTATGAGGTAGACACAGACCTCTTAATGAACTAACCAGGTATTCGCTAGCATAAAGTTACATGGTGGTAGTTATTTAAAATCCGCTAGCATAGCTAGCCTACAGAAAATGATGCAAATTAAAGATCCAGATCTCGACGAAAATGACTTCATTAAAAGTATCGGTAACAGTACATCAAACGTTCCGTGAACAAACATATACCTTTCTTTTAAAAAAACTGAGTAATTGTCGGTCTGTTTTCCCTTTTTCTGCTCTCTATAACCTCTCTTTTTGGTTAGCGGACCGGACTTCTACTTCTTTGCTGCACTCGAGGACATTTCTGCCCGTACAGTTAACAGACTGATCTTACTCAGCAGCGACTCTCTAGGCTAGGACGGAACCATTCAGCGAAAGGGAGGGGGTAGTATGTAATTTGATCGGAGATGCAGAAATAAGCCGTAATTATGTTTCATTTTTAAGAAGATACATTTTTATTTTCTTTCATATAACGGCTAGTGCTGTTCTTACTAATAAAGCACAACTCTGGGGACCCCCGAAGTGCGTGGGCCCTTAGAATCGTCCACCCCCCATCCTTAGCGGCGTCCCTGATGGTTTATTTATACAAAATATATAAAATACGCGTGTTTTCTCAAATGCGGCCCCATTACCATCGACACCTCACAGAACACTTCCATTAGTCGCATAGGAGCCTTGTTTGGTTTCTGATGAACTTTTAGATGCTCACACACCATCTCAAACCAAGTAAGCATGTATTGTTAAAAGAAAAAAAAAACAGACCGTTTGTTAGATTAGTCAATTAAATAAACCGCTATGGAGTTCATCTTATTTTTATTTTTGTACTTTTTAAACACATCAATGCAAATAAAATGTCACTTATCTTGATCAGTAAACCATGCGAAATCAATTGGTTGGTGTAGTCTTCGTCTTTGGAGATGACTTGTTCAAGCGCCCGTAATATAAGTATAACATTTTTGAATTCGTTTACATGCAAATCCTATTGACGAAACAATTACATCCAGTGAGCAATATCTTCAAAGAAAAAAAAATTAATGAGTCATTCTCTACGTATGCTGCATAACAAGAAAGAGTTTTTTAAAAATATAATTTTAACTGTGCTAAATATGTTTGATGAAACAACTCAAACAAAATTAATTTAACAATGGCATACATAAAGCTTTGTTTTATTTCTTGTAGTTCTGTGTATAGTGACAAATTTAGAAACATTTTACTTGGAGAAAATGAACAGTGATAAATTCAATATATATATAAAAGGAATTTGTGTCATGAATTTAGGCTTTCATTTTATGTTTGTAGCTTGCTAGCAGCTTTACATAAATGAGGTGATTAAGTCTGGATTTTGATAATAGTTCGCTTTAATTAATGCACCATAAATATTCAAATATTTCGAAGTGTTTTAAAACCAGATACCCTGCATGCAACGAGATCCAGTTGATCAATCACTGACGCTGTTGATTTGTCCCCCAGAATACATAGAACGACGGAAGTAACATTGCTGGTGGTGAATGCAACCTCCAGTCTGCTTGCTAGCTGTTTGGACCAAAAAAAGTTGCCCGTTTGATTATGCCAAATCCTCGGTTGTTAAGGTAGATGGCAGCTCGTTTTTATTGTACAAATTATTTCGCAATAAATACAAACTATAGGTATATAATTTATCCATGCTCTCATGTAAGTATGCTTAAAAAACAGTGTGTTGTCAAAATACACTTACACTCATAATTTTCGAACGGACGACCTCGCAACAGGCAAACGGGAACAGGTGCGGTAGATTAGAGAGTAATGGTCTTAAGTACGCGTGGTTAAAGAGTTTGGGGACTTAAATGTGATGAATTTTTCCGATAGCATTTGCCTGCACGAATTTTATGTACTATGCAGGGGTTTAAATCTGTCCGATGCAGATTTTTCTCAGAGCAAACAACTGCCTGAAAAGACGGGCATAAAATAAGATTTTTTTTATTATTCATGTGGCTGAAAGAAATAACCGTATCTAAATGTTCTAACCATATCTAAATATAACTTTCGCCCCCATGCGCGTAAAAACAACCTATTTAAAAGACATTTTTGAAAAATGACAAGATAAATTGTATAGGGGAAAAAAAGAAAATATAATAATAATAATAATAATAATAATAATAATAATACAACATTAAGTGTAATTATATAAGGTTTTTCCCCCAGTACAAATGCTGTATAAGCATTCGCCGGCTAAAACTGAAATTGATCGGCTGTTTACTGTATGCGCTCTGTTTTGTTTGACCGGTCCTTTTTGTTTTGTGTCAGCAATGCACAATGGCATTTCGTTTACATATAACAACTAATGACCTCTACTATATCATACACTAAGTTACGAATGTGTGTGCGACTAGCTAACATTTTGCTGATACCTATATAGACTCAAGTGTCATCTATAACTGTATTTTATAGCTTGCATTTTCTTCTAAAAACCTGCAAGATTTATTTTCTAATTTTTAGAAGAGTAATATATAATTCAACACATACAATATAATTTTGTTTACATATTTCGAGATGACTCGTTCATTAGTTGTGATGTAATCCGTCCAGCATTTGTACGGTCGTGAATAAAACGCTTCATTAGTTTACGTGAGTGGTACGGTTCAGGTAAAACGAAAGCAGTCAAACATTGCGTTTACTTCAGGACTGCTGAGTAGGAACAGTGTTTCGGCACTGCCTCCCTTTTTTACACAGGGTAAACAAAGCAGCAGACATAGAACCACAGAACTCATCGCCCGTCTCCTGAGGCGCACCTGTAAGAGCATAGCACTAAGAGCATAGCAGATGGCTTGACAAATTAGCCAAAGTACTACTTAATTTTACAGTTCCACTACGGAACACATTTGTAAAGATCGCTGCATTTAAACATTTAAACGCTACCATTTAGAGCTGTTTAATTCCTAACTAAATTCCCCAACGACAGGAAAGGATTCGTCCACAGTTTTAGTGACATAGCACCATGTCAATTTCGTCAGATCAGTTTGACAACTCAGACTGCGTGTGCTCATTCGGAATGAAGCTAACGTGGGATATCAACGACCCTAAACTTCCACAGGTAATATAATTTATATACTTGTTCAATACGTTCATTACAAATTATCTAAGACATTTTCGCAGTTTTTTAAATAGTAAAGCATATAATAATACTAAGATAAGTATTATAGACAATAAGTTTAGCTTGTTATGGTATTAGTTGTTTATATTTATATTTCTCTGGTTATTTATTTGGTTACATTTTTGGTTACATTTCTAATTTATCATACTTTAAGAAACAAGTGGACATTTAAATGACTAATTATATTCACAGGACACGAAGCAGTACGACGCGTTTCAGGAATGGACAGATGGTTATGTTCGGTACATATACAGTTCAGAAGATAAAAACGCGCAGCGCCACTTGAGCGGCTGGGCTATGCGTAACACCAATAATCATAATTGTCAAATCCTGAAGAAATCGTGCTTGGGTGTCGTGGTTTGCTCCAGAAATTGTACACTGGCTGACGGCAGCAAACTCCAACTACGGCCTGCCATTTGTGATAAAGCTCGCCAGAAGCAGCAAAGTAAGTTTGACAACGTTTAATAAGGCTGTCACTATCTTCATTGCCATTTTTACGCAGAATATTTAGCTGGTGCATTTACGATCTGTTGGTGTGAATAGAATTTATTTGTAGATTTTTGTTTATTTATTCTGTTGACAAAACTCACCGACCACCTCTGAAATTGGCATTAAATAGTGTACAAAAAAGATTATGCTTAAAGACATTTAAGCAAATCTCATCTTCATTATATTCCTAAATACACCTTTTCCTCGATGTATTTGTCTCGTACATGTATATGGTTCAACAACGCCTATCAAATATCTTATCAAAACTAATTTAACTAATTTGCCACAGCAATGAACATAACCTTTTCTTGCTCTTGAGAACTCAAAAGGGTTTCTCCACAGTGGTCGAAAATAGCTGTCATCCGAAATGCACCCCGAAGTCAGCAGAAGCCGGTGTTTTTTTTTTTTTAAACATTTATTGACCCTAATGTCAACCAGAACAAAAATACCTAATTTACGGAAAAACATAAATGACTAAGCAACAAACGTCTTTAATTTTACACAAGCTTCAGTTAGAAACATACACAGTTTCAGGTGTTGCTTGAGCGATGAAACCCTTTTAAGATGTTTAATTCATTTGATATACAATGTAAATGTTCTAATGTGCAAAAATAGTGTAAAGAACAAAGTCTGTGGGACAATTGTTGTTAATTGTAATTTGTCTCTAGAAAAACTTTGTCCAAACTGCAGCTCAGCTCTCGAATTGGTTCCGTGCCGTGGCCATAGTGGTTATCCGGTCACCAATTTCTGGAGAGTAGACAGCAAGGCTATATTTTTCCAGGTGAGTTTTCCAGTTTTTACCTTTGTAGCCACAACATGGTAGGGCACATAATCAGTTTATATCGTTTAAATATAAAAAAGCAAGTCAAATTAATTACATAAGTGAATAAATAAAAATATTTTAGAAGCATTTGTAAATAATCCAGATTACATCTCGGATTTTTTTAGGGGACTGGATTGTTATTATATGACGCGATTAAGAAAGAGGCAGCATATATATTGCTGCCAGATGCTCCTTATAATTTAAACTCTGCATTTATAATTAATAATTATATAAGTTGTTATTCTGAATTGGAGGTAAACTGGATATGTTTATAGGCTAAAGGCGTTCATGATCACCCGCGACCCGAGAGCAAGTCGGAAACGGAGGCAAGGAGAAGCGCAGTAAAAAGAAGACTGGCTTCCCCTCACTTCTCTCAGAAAAGAAGACTCGTCGAACCAGAGGTATTACACCCCCTCTACTACTACTACTACTCCTTCTACTACTACTACTACTACTACTAATGCTTCATTATATGTGCACTTTTAAATAGATGAAGTCTGATATAAATGTTTACATACATTATAAAAAATCATATTTAATATCTAAAATTGATATTTAATGTTATTTAATATCATTATATCTGATTAAATCCCACCAATATACTACATTTTACAAAATGCTCCATGACATAAAATAAAGCTTATATTTTACATTAATGTTAAACATACAACTGTCAACTCTGCTGCAAAGTGGACCATGTCTGTCATATTTAGATCTAGTATATGAATTAATCACAATTCAGAACAAGCTGAATGAAACTTGAAGGTCTTTTCTGTTTCCGCAGTGTCATTCCATGACAGCCAACCACCATCAACAAGCTTCATTACATAAATATTTATAGTAAACATACTTTAGAAGTTGGCAGTGTAATCTTAAATTGGTTGACTTACGTGAGAGGAAAACTGTAATAAAGTCAACACTATTTTTAAGACAAAAATAATTCATGATCTGCAATTAGCCGTTATTGTGCTCGCAGTAGAAAAAAACATTGATTTTGTACCTTTTTATGCCTTTATTTCATAATGTTCCTTATTGAAATGACTGGTTTTCAGAAATGAATTACAAATTATTTATGGTTCTAACTGTAGCAACCACCTACTCAAAGAAAACAACAATTGCCACTTACAATTTACAGTATTCAATAACTAAATACTGCCTCAGGCAGACAAAAGTCTCATCCAAAGACTTTTGTCTTATAAGATATAATATTTCTAATACAGGCATTTTCAGCATATTACGAGGGAAATAAATTGTGTTATTATTCATTTTGGCATATCTGGGAGAAACATGATTGATATATAGTTAGAATAGTTTAAATACAACATTATAGTATATCCCTCCATCTTATCTGTCGGCTTCTCCCGTTAGGGGTTGCCACAGCGGATCAGCATATTTTAGTTATCTGCATATTTGGTTTGGCACGTATTTTATGCTGAATGCCAGCATTAGGAATGCACTGGGTTGTACAGTCCCAATAGTTGGGGAATTACAAATGAGAAATTGGGGGAAAGAAAAATAGAAAGAAAAATAAAATGTATATGTATAATTAATTTCATTTAATAACTAATAACGTTTGTGCCGGGGCACAGTGGCTTAGTGGTTAGCATGTTCGCCTCACAACGCCAGGGTCCGGGTTCAATTCTCGCCTCAGCCATGTGTGTGTGGAGTTTGCATGTTCTCCCCGTGTCTCAGGGTTTTTTCTCCAGTTTCTCTGGTTTCCCCCGGTCCAAAAACATGCACTGTAGGTTGATTGGCACCTTGGAAAATTGTCCCTAGTGTATGAATGTGTGCGTGTGTGTGTGTGCCCTGCGATGGGTTGGCAAGCCTTAATGTCCATAGACGCCTGAGATAGGCACAGGCTCCCCGTGACCCGAGGGAAGATAGGATAATGTGGTAGAAGATGAATGAATGAATTAATAAACTTTTGTCTAAACTTTAAATACATTGATGTGGCATCTTTCCAAACACCTCAGTAGAAAAGCAAAATGAATTATATATATATATATATATATATATATATATATATATATATATATATATATATATATATATATATATATATATATATATATATATATCTATATATATCTATATATATATATAGTGTGTGTAGTGACGTGTTTACAGACTTTGTGATCTAATGAATATAATGTTTTTACCCAGCCTGGTCGCTACCACGATATGACCTTCCCTAATATCCACCAGCTCACCATGGAGACCCCTGATCGCTTCAGTATCATTGCTGAATCTAATTTCCCTATTCAGACGCAGCACTACGCACCTTTCCAGAACACTGACCCTTACAAGTTTCCCTATGACACACATGGCCCAACAGCCATGGCCGAAGCTGTAAGCCCTCTGCAGAAGCCTTCTAATCATCGTCTCTACATGGCAAGAGCCCCATGTGGATATGACTTTGCAGGCTACCTCAGCTCTTCACCCTACTCCACAGCCTTGTATAAGGACCCTGTCAGCCCTCATAGTGAAGTTGAAAATAAAAGCTGCTCTGGCCTGAGTGGAATGCCTCACACAACCAGTTCACTTCCAAGCCATGAGCGCCCTTATCCAGATGCGACCACCAAGCATCATAGCTGGAAACAAATCCTGGGAAAAGGTCCATATGGAGAGAGAGGGGAATACCCACAGATTTCTAGCAATGCCAGTCATTATTATAACACTGAATACCCCTGCAGGTACACAGGACCCACTCAAACTACTCCAACAGCACTTCAGACCATCATAACCACCACCACTAAAGTGTCCTACCAGCCCTGTCCCAAACCTTCCATGGTAAAATATGGTGAGGGCATCTATGACATGAAAGGGCTTTCAAACTGTAATTCTCTCTTGGAGGAGCTGTCTCCAAACTCCTATTCTGAACTGAAACGCCCTGAGGAGGATTCAAGCGTCATAAAAACAGCTCTGTCCTACCAGGATGCAACCCAAACAAAAACTGAAAGAACAGAAAACTTTGAAGGCTATCGTTACAGCAGTTATAGCTCCAATAGCTGCCCAGAGAGACTGGCACATCCATACAGGTTTGAAGGTGGAGAGTACTGATGTTCTGCTTCAATGGCAATTACCAGGGGATACTCATAGAAGCAGAGACATTTTTAAATAAGCAAAAAAGAAACTTTTTTTTTCTGAAATATACACTACCAGCCAAAAGTTTGGGCACACCTTCTCATTTAATGGTTTTCTTTATTTACATGACTATTTATTTTATATTTTCACTGAAGGAATCAAAACACATGAACACATATACGAATGTGTACGAATGTACGAATGAACACATATGAAATTATGTAGTAAGCAAAATAGTATGAAATTACTCAAAATATACTTCATATTTAGATCCATCAAAATAACCACCTTTTGCTTTGATTACTGCTTTGCACACTCTTGCCATTTGTTGAGCTTCATGAGGTAGTCACCTAAAATGGTTTTCCATCTCATCCCAAACCATCTTGATTGGGTTTAGGTCAGGTGACTGTGGAGGCCAGGTCATTTAGCGCAGCACTCCTGTTTACTCTTTACTACATAATTCCATATGTGTTTGTTCATTGTTTTGAAACTTGAGTGATCTACAATGTAAGTAGTGATGAAAATAACGAAAACCATTAAATGGGAAGGTGTGTCCGAATTTTTGACTGGAAGTGTATACAACACACACACACACACACACACACACACACACACACACACACACACACACACAACACACACAACACACACACACACACACACACACACACACACACACACACACACACACACACACACACACACACACACACACACACACACACACACACATATATTTATTCTTATCTATTTATTGTATGGCATTCAAACTTTACTTTTAGTTAAAAAGATATTTGTGTAGTTATATGATCCACATTTGATCAAATGTGCAACACAAACATTTATATTGCTTATATGGAACTACATGGGCGACAAAATTGTTACATAAAAATGCATTTTGTATGTTTGTATATTATGAGTAGAGGTCTACTGGAGTAAGATTGTTTTTGATGTAAAAAACAAGTCTAAGTTGAACTTGAATTAAATGTGATTCCAAATTGTTCAGAATGAATATTCAGTATTTTACTATGATTAATAATTAAAGGCTTAAATGTAACAAATATTTGTTGCCTGAATAAAAATAATCATATTTTTGTTTTATGTAACTGATTAACATGGGTATCTATACATGTATTTTACACAAATAATGGAAGCTTTAGCAGAAAAAAATTGCTCCTCTCATAGGTAATCCCACAGAGGCACGGTGGCTTAGTGGTTAGCACGTTCGCCTCACACGGCCAGGATCCGGGTTCGATTCCCGTCTCGGGAATGTGTGTGTGGAGTTTGCATGTTCTCCCCGTGCCTCAGGGGGTTTTTCCCCGGGTTCTCCGGTTTCCCCCCAGTCCAAAAACATGCACGGTAGGTTGATTGGCACCTTGGAAAATTGTCCCTAGTGTATGAATGTGTGCGTGAATGTGTGTGTGTGCCCTGCGATGGGTTGGCATTCCATCCAGGGTGTATCCTGCCTTAATGCCCATAGACGCCTGAGATAGGCACAGGCTCCCCGTGACCCGAGGAAGATCGGATAAAGCGGTAGAAGATGAATGAATGAATGAATGAATGAATAGGTAATCCCAATGGGAAGAGGAGAATACATTTACTGACATAATAAGGGGCCTTGTGGCTCAGCAATTTTAATGCTTAAAAGAGAGTGACATTTTACTGGCAAGAGCAATCTAATTCCACTGTCAAAAGGGATCAAGTATAATCACAAACAGTTAATCATCTGGTTTGTCAGGGAATAACTTTAATCTTTGAGAACAGCCTTAAGGCACAAACCTCTTTTGCTCTGTAGTCTCAGTGTGCACAAAGATGAAATACTGCTATAGAGAAAAAAAGAGAGATTATAAGGTCAAGAAAGGATGAACTGCTAAATGTATGTGTGTGTCAGATGTGAGAGAAGGAAGGCCAAGAGTGTATAAATGCCAGTAATACTTGTTGCTGACAAAATCTCTTCACACAACAATTACATCTGAAAGAGAGATGAAGACGAGGGCAGAAGACAAGGCGCCATAGTATCACATGCACATGCAAACATTTTTCCCCTGTATTACCAAGACATACAAAAACTGTGTATGCAACTATGTATTTTAAGTACACAATCTATGTCAACAAACAATGCTTAGAAAAAAATATTATAGATAATCTTCGTCTTGTCAATGACTTGTCAATCCTTTTCAGCAGTATTGGATTGACAAATGAAATTATTTTGTGGAACAATAAAGATATTGATATATTTTATATAATTTATTTATATCAAAAGCTAAATATCAAACAATATAATTTCTGAATTAATTTTCTGATATTCATGTTGATCAGAAATTACTTTTAATCTACTGAAAGTGGTGAGGGGTGCGAAACCTATTTTATGCACATGAGAGTAAAAGCTTCACTCTCATCTGATCTAACAAAAGCACAAACTTATACAAACAATACACATCAGACAAATTTAAAGCAACTGGCAATATCTCTAACATTTTTGTATGTATTCAAAACACTTATAAGTTTTGATTCATATTTTGTCCTCTTCTACCTTTTTTGGCTGCTACCCATAGTGGATTATCCTTCTCCATATTCCTTGGTGACTCCTGTCTGACCATGTCTGTTTACTTGTGTATTACCACTGCAAATAGGAAAGGGCTCAGATCCAAACCTTACTTTAATTCCACTTCTAAATTAATTCAGTATATCAATCCTACTGCAAACTTTATTGCTGTTACATTGTCTTCATCCACTGCTTTACCTGACTTCCTCATATCTCATCTTTTCACCTTTCAATCTTGTTTAACAATCTAGTTAAAACGCCATGGCCATTTCTCTTCATGGCCATTTTCATGTCTCTACTGGTATATTACC
Source organism: Kryptopterus vitreolus (assembly GCA_030449085.1). NCBI lineage: Eukaryota > Metazoa > Chordata > Actinopteri > Siluriformes > Siluridae > Kryptopterus > Kryptopterus vitreolus. Next base: position 5,083,139 of record JACRUU010000018.1, read on the forward strand.
TGGTCCAAACATCTTTCCACTCTTAATAGCTGCTCTTACTTCCTCCTTAATAATCCTTCCCACTTCCATCTCCACATCATCCAAACTCTCTCCCCCCCCTCTCTCTCTATCGCTCTCTCTCTCATAAGTTCATTTCTAGAGATCTTTTCACAATGCACATTGTCTCAACGCAGCTTTACAGAATGTGAATTATAGAGCAAAAGATTAATATAAATATATTAATATATGTATATTAATATAAATTATAAAGTTAATCACAAAAGGGGAACCAATACTCATTTGGGTGACATCAAGAGTGTGATTATAAATAATACAAAATACCAGAGAGTAAGAAATACCATGAACACTTGAGTATGTGATTGTGATTGTCCTTTCTGCAGTTTAATACAGTCAGTTGAAGTTGTGAAAGCTAAAGAAGTCAAATGTTTAAAGTTTACATGAAGCCATATGTGGTCCAACACTAGATGAGCTGAGATGTTAGATGATATTTGATAAAATCTCTAGATGATTCAAGATGTTTGATCTCTCATTTTCCTTATTCATCAGCTGCTCAAAAACTCCATTCACCTTCTCAACACACTGGCCACGGCAGTAAACATATTTTCATCTATATCCACAATTTTTGCTCTAACTTGCAGCACATCTCTCCCAGCTCAGGCACTCTGCCTTTCATACAGCTCTTCATATGCCTTTTCCCATTGTCCTCTTTACCTGCTGCTGCATCTCTTTATACTCCTGCCTAATTTTCTTATCACTCTCTTCCTCTTCATCTTCTTCATCTCCAAATATATCCTACAGACCACCACCCAATGCTATGCTACATTACATGCCCCCTACATTCTTCTTCCTCATCGCACATTCAACTTCCAGCTTCAAGTTCATCACTCTATCAGAAACTCTCTACACTTTTACTGTACTCTTCCTTCAGGATTACCACCATTTCTACTACCATATAACAATATCACAGAATAGTTTAAACACTCCTCCAATGTTCCTGGCCTTTCTCCTTTTCCATATGGTCCCCTGAACACACAACATGTATACTCTTCTACACTCCATCATATCAGATAATTCTCTCCCTTAGTAGAGAAAAGCACCAACTTTTAAACTATTCACCCTAACTTCCATTATCATAAACTTCTCCTTTTCCTTTTGTTTCTGTACTAGTCGTCCCTCTTCCATTTTTAAAGATTTTAACCTTTAGTATTTACACAGACATGAATAATATTAAATAATATTTTTTAAATAATTATATCATTTATTAATTTACTAATTTATATAATGTTAATTATAACTATAACTATAACTATAACTATATATATATATATATATATATATATATATATATATATTGTTCCATCTTGGAGAACTAGCCACAACTCTTTTGTGGATGTAAACGTTCTCACATCCTTCTGTCTCCTCATGTGATCCCAGACAGCCTCGTTGATGTTGAGATCAGGGCTCTGTCGGGGTTGTTCCACTACTTATAGTTCTCCAAAAGGTAGTAACACAAAATATTGATTTTTATTTGATAGATATACATTAGCTAAACCATTGATTGCTTTATATGTCAATAACAGTACTTTGCAGTCGAATCATAATTTAACAGGTAGCCTGTGCAAGGATGATAAAATTGGTATTATATGGTCACATTTTCTGAACAGTGTGCAAACTCTGGCTACTGCATTCTGAACTAACTTTAACTTGTTAATTAATGAAACTGGACAACTATCAAGTAATGCATTACAACAGTCCAGTCTAGAGGTCATTAATGCATGGACTAGCTTTACTGCATCAGATAAAAATAAGATGTTTCTAATGTGGGAAAAGGCGATTTTTGTGAAATGATTGATATGATTTTCAAAAGATAGGTTGCTATCTAAATTAAAAACCCATGTCTTTTACTGTAGAACTAATAGATACAGTACATCCTACAGTACAAATTAAAGTTTACCTGTTGGAGTGTCTGTGTACCAGTTGAAATGTTTCATCTGGTTTTGTTAAGATATATAGCTGGGTATGATCAGCATAACAGTGAAAGTTAATCTAATGTCTTCTAATGATGTTTCCTAGGGATGTGTATATTGCGAAGAGACCAGAGGGAACTTATTCAGTAACATTAACTTGCAAAAAAAGGCTTAGAAACAACCAATACTGTGCAAAAGCACACCCATACAATTGATCTCACTTCTCTTAAATCCAACTAAAAAATCAGAAAGTAATCAATTTTGCCATGATTATGCCACAATTAAAACATCTCTCAAAAATGTGCACCAAAAATGTGCACCAATCAAATAATTACAGACCGAATTCGACTCTCCCATTTCTTTCAAAAATATTGGAAAAAGATGTGTCCTCACAAAAAAAATGTATCTGTGAGGATTTCCAGTCAGGATTTAGACCAAATCATAGTACTGAAACTGCTCTCATTAGAGTAACAAATAATCTGCTCCTATCATCTCACCAAGGTTGTATCTCTTTATTAATGCTACTGGATCTTAGTGGTGCGTTCAATACTATTGACCACAACATTCTTTTGAATAGACTAAAAAATTATGTTGGTATTAGTGGCAGTGCATTGGCATGGTTTAAAGGATACTTATCTGACCGGCATAAATTCGTGGAAGTGAATGAAGAGGTATCATATAGATCAGAAGTACAGGATGGGGTACCTCAAGGCTCAGTACTAGGGCCATTACGCTTCACGCTTTACATGCTACCCTTAGAAGATATCATCAGGAAACATGGTGTTAACTTTCACTGTTATGCTGATGACACTCAGCTCTATATTTCTCTATATCACAAAATTCAAATCTGAAAAACTGATGGAATGTATTATTGATATAAAAAACTGTATGACAAATAATTTCTTGCTGTTAAACTTTGAAAAACAGGTATTAATTATTGGGCCTAAAAATTTTAAACACAGTCTAATTCTTGATGGCTGCTCTGTCAATTCGTCATCAATTCGTTAATAGATTGTTAGGCTGCATTAATTAGTAACCGGAACCGGGAAAACTTCCCATAGCACCTTGCATCACAAAATGAATGGCATCTTCGCTTATATTAGTCTGTCTTCTGTTTATTCCGAGGTCATCATCATCACCACTCAGATCCAGTCTGTATCATGATCAGATGGTCACTGCAGTTCCCTGATCCAGTCCTTATCCAGATGATGATCATCACTGATAAACCACCATCATGAATACAGTTTACTAGTTTGTTGGTCAGAGGAGAACTGCCCCCAACCCGACTGAGTCTGATTTCTCACAAGGTTTTTTTCTCCATTTGTGTCACCGATGGAGTTTTGGTTCCTTGCCGCTGTTTCCTGTCACTTATGGCTTGCTCAGTTAGGAACACTTAATTGTTTAGAATTTTGTTAAGTTTTGTTTCTGTGTGTCATTTATTATTGTACAGCTGCTTTGACACAATCTCTATTGTTAAAAGCTTTATATAAATAAAGGTGACTTGACTTGGTAGAAAAGCATTATAAATGCAGGATGCATTATAAAGGCCCAGGAAAAAAAAACAATGACTGAAAAGTAACAAAAATGTGTATGTGTATGCGTGGGAATTTTTGCTGAATGCCTTTCAGACCTGGCATGTACCTGATAGTATCAGGCCATCAGGTACATCCTGTCTGCTTCATTTCACATGTGCACAGCATGTATCTGGCCTGTCGGTCCCAAGATGGTTATCACCTGTTTCAGTATTATCCATAATTACACTGAAAGCAGTGTGGAAATATATAACATACCTACACATTTAGAAATATATATTTCAGTGCACTTATCACACCAAGTCAGAAGAGTTCTAACAAGTTATAACAACTAAAACTGTCTTTTAGAGTAAATTATGCACACACCCACATAATAGTCTATCACTGAACCATGACCACTCTAATCTACAACTGTGATCCGATTCTTTTAAAAAAAGTGACTGACTGTGTATTGCTTAACACACAAGTTTCATCATTTTCTAAGCAAGTGAGCTACTTGTGTCTTAATAGACAAACAAATGAACTAAAAAGGCCTTGTGCTATCTTGGTTTCTGGTGAAATATCTTTTCTGAAATTTAGTTTTTAGAGTTATTTAAGCTTTTAATTGAGTGTTATAACAGATTTGAACAGATATATAAAACTCAATATTAACATAAATAATACATCAATTCAGGTAATAAGTATAATTACTAAGTACAGCTTCCTCATAACCGAAGATTTCAGCAGCATGATGTATTAACTTTGGCCAAAAACACCAGTAAAGTGAACTGAAGCCATTAGAGGCATCTATCAGCAAAGAAGAGTTCAACATTGGCATTGAATTGAAAGGCTGATGTTCAAGAACTTTTTAAGATATTAAAGAAAACATTAATATGTTTTAAGACTATAATCAGAATTTGGAGAAAATGCAAAAAACTGTGGCCTAATTTAAAAAATGTGTCAGGCAAGAATGTGTACTGTATAAATCTGATTCAATTATTTAAGGGGAAAAATAACAATTATTACAGCAAAATATTTGAAAAGGCATAGAAGGCTTACCAGAAAGATAAATTCAAATGCATAAATGTATTGTCAATATACACAAAAATAATTCCTTTTAAGGTTACCAGTATTGGGATATTTGAGCGCCCAAAACATAAATTATAATGAACATAATTTTCAAGGTCTGTGAATGAATTTGATTTATGCATTAATTTGTAGATAATACGAGAAAATTGTGGCACGCTGAATTTAGTTAGATAATAATGATTTAGTAACAGGGTACTCAACAGGTGACTTGTGAAATCAATGTTTCAGGACAGTATTATACACATTTTTAAGATTGAACTGAAATCAGGAAAATAGCAATTGTAGAAATTATAGATGATCTCTATTGTAGCCTGGCAGTGGATAAATGCACTAACAATACAGACATTGTGCATCTTATAGTCTAAGTATGCTTCCTTAATCTGTTGAGGAAATGTTGACTTTGCTTACACTAATGGGCTAAATGTTGAAACTAATGTGTAAATGTGAAAACTAATTGAAAATACTGCTTTTCTGACAGATCTAACATACCACTTAAATTCACATAAAGTTAATCAACATGGAGAGCAATAGATTCTGCCAGTGGTGTTGATGTGGCCTCATTTGAATCAAAGTGTGGCAAAGGGGGCGTTGCAGAGCTCCAGTTTGTCTTGGAATTCTGAACGGGTGTGGGGTTCACCAGGCATATGAGCGTGACCCACTCCGGACTCCCTACCAATGGTTATGGCCCATTTGCATGTCGCACTCTCTCAGGCCAAGCTGTGATGCATGAAGTTTCTGCCCCATTCATTTTCTATGGTAAAAGAATTCCGTGAGGGCAATTCCTTATAACAGTAATAGCACGCATCACACCACCGGGCCACACAATATCAGGTATTATCCGTGCTTTGCAAGCATCACTAATAAAGAGAGATTACAATAGTGATGCTTTGCAAGCATGACTAATGAATATTTTTGTATTATAGACTAGCAGCAATAACATATAGGGTGCAGTGTGCTGTGATCATGTTTATAGTCTTTACTGAAGTGAGTAGTGCTGAATTAGGAGTTCACAATCCTGATGGCCTGGGGGAAGAAACTTCTTCTAAGGAAGGAGGGGGTTTAGCTCAGTGGTCTAAGGCGCTGGACTGCTGATTGGAAGATCCGGGTTCAAGCCCAGGTATGGCCAAGCTGCTGCCCTTGGGTCCTTGAGCAAGACACTTAACCCTCTGAGCTCCAGGGGTGCCATATCATATAAAGGGCGCCACACCCTGTCCTCTGACCCCAGCTACCACAAGCTGGGATATGAGAAGAAAGATTTTCACTGTGCTGTAATGTATATGTGACAAATAAAGGCTATTCTTCTTCTTTCCTCAGCTGTCGCAGGTGGTAGAGCCTTTCTGGCTTTATTCACCTGGGTATGATTGTGAGTAGTCCAAGCTAGATCCTCAGATGTTGAACAACAAGGTACTTGCTCACTTTCTCCACCAGAATCCTGCTGATCATGAGTGTCATGTAGGGCTGCAGCTGTCTCTTTCAGTATTAGTCCAGGATTAGTTCCCACTGTTATTGTCAATGTGTTGAAGGGAGGAGAGCAGGATGTATGAAATGGCATCTTCTGGAGATCTATTTGGATGGTAGGCAAACTGTAGAGGGTCCATGGAATCAGGAATGGAGGAACAGATGTGTTTTTTAACAAGTCTCTCAAAGATCTTCATGATTATTGATGTAGTCATGGATGCCTAGGGGCATATAGAGACTGGGTGACTGGCTGTGTGTTTGAGTGAGTTGGTGCTTAATTAAAACTTAAAATAGACCTGAATAAGCTGTTTGTGTTTCTTCCAACTGTGGGTGTCCATGCTCTGCCACACAAAGGTATCCCTATTTGTTCAGAAATGCAGGAAAAGCATTTAACACAGTTTTGTGTTCTAAAGTCTGTTTAACATTCACTTACACACACTTTAAGTGCAGCTTAAAGACATATAATTTCAGCAAGGACATACGAATGTTCATGGGTGAAACTATTGTTTTGCTAAGTCAAAACATATACGTTATATGATATTTTTTTCAATAATTTTCTTTTATACAGCCATAATCTCTTTTTTGCTTGTTTTTCTCTATATGCCAAGTTGTGTCTGCAAAACACTGTAACTGGATCAGGTGATGATTCTTATATATTATCTCTATGGGAAATGAACCCTAACAACAGAGAACCTGGGTAAAATGAGAAGCTTTCCAGGTGTTTTCTGTGTCTGGGTTTTTAGTATGTGTGCTTGTCATGTTTTCTGTTAAAGCTCAATCATCTTTAAGAGTGTTCTTTACGCACACACGAAAACACAGATGTACACAGTTCCAGACCCTTCTACAAGAATTTCCCACAAGATCTTCCAGGTTCAAACAGAGAGCAGGGCATGTAAGTCATGTTTTGTCTGTGTGCTTATAGAAAGTGTGAATGAATCAACATAAAACATTGGCCCATATGTTTCATTCTTCTGCTTAATTATGAGTGAAGAATCAAGGCTTGAAATGTGTCTGTTTCATATATGAGTTGCTGAGTGTGAATGTCTCTTTCCTGCACCTTTTAACAACAAAGGAATTTAGTACAATAGACTCTTTTAGTATGTACAGAAGTTAATTTTATTTGGGGTGGGGAAAGGAGCTTCCCAGAATTTTATATTATAAGAGCTTGTGACCTGATGGATCAGGTTAAAACCTGATGGATCTGTAAGTTTAAACAAACATGTTGTGGTCAGAAAGAATAACATTTAATAAATGTCACAAATAATTATTTCTTATTTAATTTTAATATTGACAAATACATCTTCTCATTTACCATTTAGAATGACATGCTAATTCTAACAAAATTCTAAATGAAAAACACCCCATTAAAAGAAATTTTCCCTTTCCCTCACCCTGAGAGCATGCACACACAAGATTGCATAAAAACATCCTATTAAGTTCTTGAGGTGCTGAAAGGCAGGGTGTGTGTAAGAGAGACAGTAACAGACAGAGAGTATACATTTTGTTCACCAACTTGTTTAAATATGAGATTATGCATGGTGAATTGAATATAGTGTGCTAATGTCAGTCAATACATCTTCTAAGATGCCACACTAGTGAGGGCTTGTTGTGAAGGGGGCTAGCAAAAATCGTCCCATCAGCAGCAGCCATGAGTTCATAGTAGTCATCACCCACGAACATCATGGCTGTGGCCCAACACAAATACAAAAGCAACTTAGAAACCAGGTATTTGCTGTTTATTCCTATTTCACCAAAAGTTTGTCACACAAAATGTTTCTGATCATCAAACACATTTTAATATTAGTCAAAGATAACTCAAGTAAACACAAAATGCAGTTTTTAAATGAATGTTTTTATTATTTAGTGAGAAAAAAAATCCAAACCCACATAGCCCTGTGTGAAAAAGTAATTGCCCCTGCACCTATTAACTGGTTGGGCCACCCTTAGCAGAAATAACTGCAATCAAACGTTTGCGATAACTTGCAACAAGTCTTTTACAGCGCTCTGGAGGAATTTTGGCCCACTCATCTTTGCAGAATTGTTGTAATTCAGCTTTATTTGAGGGTTTTCTAGCATGAACCGCCTTCTTAACGTCATGCCACAGCATCTCAATGGGATTCAGGTCAGGACTTTGACTAGGCCACTCCAAAGTCTTCATTTTGTTTTTTTTCAGCCATTCAGAGGTGGATTTGCTGGTGTGTTTTGGGTCATTGTCCTGCTGCAGCACCCAAGATCGCTTTATCTTGAGTTGACGAACAGATGGCCGGACATTCTTTTTCAGGATTTTTTGGTAGACATTAGAATTCATGCTTCCATCTATCACAGCAAGCCTTCCAGGTCCTGAAGCAGCAAAACAACCCCAGAACATCACACTACCACCACCATATTTTACTGTTGGTATGATGTTCTTTTTATGAAATGCTGTGTTACTTTTACGCCAGATGTAACGGGACACGCACGAAAAAGTTCAACTTTTGTCTCGTCAGTCCACAAGATATTTTCCCAAAAGTCTTGGCAGTCATTGAGATGTTTTTTTAGCAAAATTAAGACGAGCCTTAATGTTCTTTTTGCTTAATAGTGGTTTGCGTCTTGGAACTCTGCCATGCAGGCCGTTTTTGCCCAGTCTCTTTCTTATGGTGGAGTCGTGAACACTGACCTTAATTGAGGTAAGTGAGGCCTGCAGTTCTTTGGATGTTGCCCTGGGCTCTTTTGTGACCTCTCGGATGAGTTGTCTCTGCGCTCTTGAGGTAATTTTGGGCGGCCGGCCACTCCTGGGAAGGTTCACCACTGTTCCATGTTTTTGCCATTTGTGGATAATGGCTCTCACTGTGGTTCGCTGGAGTCCCAAAGCTTTAGAAATGGCTTTATAACCTTTACCAGACTGATGGATCTCAATTACTTTTGTTCTCATTTCTTCCTGAATTTCTTTGGATCTTGGCATGATGTCTAGAATGATGTCTAGCTTTTGAGGTGCTTTTGGTCTACTTCTCTGTGTCAGGTAGCTTCTGTTTAAGTGATTTCTTGATTGAAACAGGTGTGGCAGTAATAGGGGGTGGCTACAGAAAAACTCAGGTGTGATAAACCACAGTTAAGTTTTTTTTTAACAAGGGGGGCAATCACTTTTTCACACAGGGCTATGTGGGTTTGGATTTTTTTCTCACTAAATAATAAAAACATTCATTTAAAAACTGCATTTTATGTTTACTTGTGTTATCTTTGACTAAATGGTAAATTCCATGCCCAGGAGGATTAAGGCAGTGCTAGATAACATTGGTGCTTACACAAAACATTGACAATTTGGACACAGTTTTGACATGTTCACATAGGGTGTATTAACTTTTGTTGCCAGATATTTCGAAAATTGTGTGTATGTGCATGGGTGTGCATGTGTATTTCTGACCGATTCAAATACTGACAAATAATTTATATATTTTTCTATTTCATGTTTATTTTTTGTAACACTAACCTGAGACAACAGATGCATGTTGAGAACAGATGTATCTATGTTCTCTAGTTTATGTATTTGGACTTTCTATACAGCAGCATTCTTCTCAATCTCCAGTCATCACTGGTGCTTGCTTGTTTAGATGATCAGTTGAAGCTGATACATTATCAAAGTTACCTGCATGAACATGATTTTTGGGGGGGTTTTTGTTGGCAAAAAGCCTTGGTCTGCAAGTGGCGCCTACGTGCAGATCATAACTGTGCGGAGTGAATGAGTGTTGGGTAAGTCAGAGCCAAAGAGATAAAAAGAATTTCATTGGATTTAACCTGAATAGTTTGGTTCAAAATAAACATTCATGACCATATCACTTCATGCACATTCTCTTCTGTGTGAGTAACAGGCTCAGTAGCAAATGGTAAAAGAGAGTTATGATAACATGCTTCACGCTTCACATAGAATTGGAAGGTGATGTGGAGGTTGTTACACATCACTCCAACAATCTGTATATTATTCCTTTCAGATGCTTCTATAAACTAGTCTTGTTCTTGTAGACCCATTTGTAGACCTCTTAAAATGTTTTATGAAGAATATTTTATACATAATAATATAAAGAAAGCAAGTGTTGCCTCCTGAATTCCTACTGAATTATCATACACAATAAATTTATTTATTGACCACAATTAGTGCATTTTGAAGATAGATAGAACCTATATAGAAACATCTGTCAGGGTTACGACAGAATTCTACACATCATATGCACCAAGCCACATATATGTGTGACTTGTTATTCAACGTGCCTCTTGCTTCTTGCTTGTCCCCTCATATCAGCTGTATGTCTATGCTCAACTTTGTTATATGTTTCAAGATTTGTTCTTTGTTCCTTTGTTAATTTTTGGTTTGGTTTATTTGTGTGTATGTTTACACTTCAATAAATATAATCTACACTTAAAAATATAATTTACACTTATAAATACTATCCAACTTAAATTTTAAGTTAAATAAATGGATTCAATTAAGGAAATCCTTTCCTGCATGATAACACAGATTTACCATTTATTTAACTTAAAATGTAAGTTGGATAGTATTTATAAGCCACCTATAATTAATTTATAATTTAGAATGTGTTGCACTCACAGATATGTTTGTGTGAATTGTGTACAGTCTAATTGTGTAGAATTCTCTTGCCATAAAACATCATCCAGTCAGCTGTACAGTAGAAGTGAATATGAAGTACAGTGAATATGACTGATACTCGTCTGAGATAAACCTAAGGAGCACACCTTTCCGTGAGAATCCTTATCTGTGTAGGAACCAAGAGCCAAAAATGTACTGTCATGAGTCTGCTGGCCAATGCATTGCCCCTCTGATAGCCATCTTATTGTCAAGATATTATGCATCACTCCTGATAAGCAATCTTCCACCTGCCTTTGCTTCACTCTAGATTCCAAGAGGCTCTCTCCCTCTCTTCTGTCTGTTTTTGATCATCACCAAGTGGCATTAAAAGCAAAACAGCCATTAGCTGGAAGCCACATCTGAGGCACACCAAAACGGGGGAAAGAGCGGGGGGTGGGTGGTGCTTGCTTTTCCTTTTTTAACTTCATTTTTAGAGGGTGGCAGCATTAGTGATGGTTATGACAAACACGGAGGCTTTACATTACATGTGCTCACATTACACTGATCTGGAGATTTATTTATATGCAAGGAGCAGTCACAGGCAAGCACAGAACAGGAGAGATGAACTGATTAACTGGTGCCACCTTTCATCAGCACAATACAGGAGAGCTATTGTTGTGTAATGGATCCATCCCAACTGCTCTGGAGCATAGAGCAGCTTTGAGATGAGAGAAAAGTATGAATTAGAGAACAGAGACTCATCTGGCCACATAATAGCTATATAACATGTGAGGGCTTTTAGGATACTGAAAGATAAAAGAATGCATTCTACTAAACATAGTCAAATCTTATAATTCTAATACATAGATATGTCATTATACTTATATACAGTAGAACATATATTAATTCTGGTGTTATTGGGGTTATCACTGGTTATTATATTTACTCTTAACAACTTATTCTTCCAAAGAATCTTCAAGAAATTGTTGTCACTTTTAATATCTTTATATTAAATAAAGTGTCAGGAAATATCATACTTCTGTGTAATGTGGTAAGCCTGTGTTTATATAGAGTGTTATATAGCAGTTTAAATGCATATCACCTCACACTGATAAGAGTCACTGGCATTCCTGTCTCTGTGTTCACTGCCATGTGCAGTATATTGTTTTTGTAATGACTCCAACCCTTGTCATTGGTCATTATGGTCATTATGTGTGATTATATATATATATGTATATATATATATATATATATATATATAAAATTTTGGTCAGGAAACAATCAACCACATATTACATAACACAAGAGGTAAATTTCATACTTACACAACCCAACAACTTATATTCAACACATAATTCTCTTAACTTTCCTATATAGAGCAGTCAAGTTTAATAATCATTTGTACAATATGACAAGACGTGTACATTGAAAAACCTGTATGAAATTATACAGACACAAAAAACTTACTAAACAGACAGTATGCACCCCCTGAAATATTCAATGCAAATGAACCCACTAAAAATTTTACATTTACACTATGTAATATACAAGATGAATAGATTTTATGTACAATACCGCTTTCAGATAAATTATATTATATTTATTTACTGACACAGAGAATGTTGAGTGAAGGTTTTGCTTAGATTAGAGTATGGATAATAGATTCTGTGCTGGGCAATGAGGTCTGTGGTGATCAAAGGAGGTTTCCTTAGTCAGTGTTGGACAAATAACACAAGCAGATAGCAAATACTTGATAAAATATAAAGATAAAGTAGACAAAATATTACTGCAGAAAAAAGTTCTCACTTAAAAAAGCATTTGCCCTCAATTGTATATAAATATTCAAGAACTGTGATTTATTATGGCTAAAATGTTTCTATTTTAATTTTTAGAACAGTATTATTGCTTAATCAACTTACGTTATGTGAAAAGCTTATAATGTTAGTCTTACAACAATCTATTAATAGAATTTCATTAAAGATACATTACCACCTTTCTTAGAAATACTACAACAACTACAAGACTCATAAGTAATCTTATTACAGGTAACTTAAAATAGTAAAAATGAAAATATAATGAATCGGTATGTTTGGCAGATATGGCAATGTTAAAGTGACAAGTGTGTGCAAATGTGCAATAGTTGTCCTTATTTTAAAGTGATCATTGTGCAAATGGTTGTCCAGTATAAAAGTGTAAAGTGTCAGTTTGTGGAAATGTTATGCAAGAGAGAAAGTAAAAAGTAAAAAATTTAGATATTAGGTGCTAGGTGTTTCTGGGTTTAGTATGAATGGCCTGCGGGAAGAAGCTCCTCCTCATTCATAGTCTTTGTTTCCTTCAAAGAACGCAACAGAGAAAAGAGTCCATTGTTGGGATGGATGAGGTCTTTCACTACATTCCTGGCCCTGTCAAGCACAACTTGCTGTAGATGACTTGCAGCACAGGGAGCTTGGCATGGATGGTACACTCAGATGACTGCACCACCCTCTGAAAAGGTTGTCTGTCTTGCATGGTGCTGTTCCTAAACCAAGTGATGTTTCCGATCAGGACACTCTCAATGGTGCAGGTGTAAAAGGTCTTTAGCACCTGAGATGGAAGTTTAATGTCCCTTAAGCATCTCAGGTGGAATAGATGCTGCTGGGTCCTTTCCCACATACCATAATTAAGTGTATTGTGTAAAGCTGCTTTGTGTAAAAACCTCTCTACAAATAAAACTGAATGGAATTGAATTGAGAAGTGGCCACACAGCCATGTGTGTACAGTGAGTGCAGCAGGGGGTTCAGAACACAACCCTAGTAGCTCCAGTGCTGAGGGTGAGGGAGGATGAGATGTGTTTTTCTGTCCGTATGGCTTTTGTGGTTTGTCCATCACTGCATCCAACTTAGACCAATATCTTCCTGGTGTTTGCTTTCCTGAATGCTCTCCTCACGTCATGCTCCAAGATGGTGAATGTGTTTGCCTCTCCATCTTTCTCAGCTTTCATGCTGCCTGTATAGCTAACTCTGCCAGTGTGATTAGCAGCAGCCTCAAAAGGTGTAAAATGTGTTTATGCTGGTCATGTGGGTGGTGTAGCAACAAGTTATACCACACATCTTAATGTTAGTTTCTTAATGTTAAATTTATATTGTTCTTTCATACTTACATAGAAGAACAGTAATATCTCTTCCTCTGACCACCATGTATAGGACCCTATGGACCAGAACTCTATGTTGAATTACTTCATGAGTTTTATCATTTTCTTCCAACCTTTTGTTTTTGCTCTTCCTATAGTGATGTTTGTAGGAGATTTTAATATTTATGTAGATGATTCAAATGATGCTTTAGGACTATAATTTATGGACATACTAAACTCCTTTGTTATTATACAAAACATTTCAAGACTAAATCATCACTTTAAGCACACAGTAGAATTAGTAATATCCCACAGACCATTATCTTATACTCTACACACTGCCTAAAAAGACAGTATGCTCAGTTACAGACAGGTGCGAAATGCTGATAGGGCTTGGCACCTGAGTAAACTAATAGGAAACTAGATTCCTTTTTAATACAGTGGCTAGATTAACAACAACTCATATATCTGAAAAGAGTATTCCATCACACTTAAGTAGAAATAAGTACTTTCAGGAACGTGTGAAAGAAATCTCGCAGTTTATAGTGATAAGAGTGCTGTCGTCCGCAGAAGACATCATGACCAGAAGGTATAAAGCCATATGTAATGGGCCTGACCCAAGCTTCTATGTGTTTAGTAAGCTATCTATCTGTATGTTTCTGTGTCAGATTATCTGTCTGAGAATTTAATGATGAGTTCCCAAAAAACAAGCTTTCAGGCCCACCTTGCCCGTGATTCATCTCAGCTGAGGATACACACAAGCTCTGTCTAGCAAGCTTGGAAGCAGAGCATGCTTATTCAGCTCTCAAGGGAGACAGATGAGAGTATTATGAATATTATTCTGTTATTTATTATTATTCTATTATTATGAGTATTATGGCATGTCTATGCACTCTCTCTGCTCCCAGAGGGCGCTTCTTGATAAATGCTCTCATTAGCATTCCTCATGGTTAAAGCCCCACTTCTCCACAGAAGACACTATCAGGAAGTATAAAGTCATATACAATGGACATGCCAGTTTCTGTGTTAAGAGATCTATGTGTGTGTTTTTGTGATAGATTGTGTCTCTAAAACTTTACTGATGAGCACCCGAAAACAAGAATTCAGGACGTGTGTCCGCCCTTGCCCCCAATTCATCTCGCCTGAGGATACACACAAGTACTCTGCTTGGGAGCAGAACAAGTCGGCTCTCGAGGGAGCCGGCTGTGAGTATTGTCAGCACATGTCCTGGAGAGCAGTTTTTGATGACAATGCTAGAACTAACGTTCTTCACTGGGCTGACATGCCACACTGCTTGCATCCTTGCAGTGTTTATTTCCCCTTTGAAGCTAGTGTTGTGTCCTTCACATACACCCTCATAAATCCTGGTCATGACATCGACTACAGACGATACTCCTGTCACAATAAAAAGGCAACATGATATATATATATATCAATAGATTAAAATATTTATTGCCATGAGTTGCCAACTCGTGATTAATAGCACATTAATAGCACGGTTTTCAATGTACCGTAAATGAATAATTTCCATGTGTCTAATACTCTAACTGTAACAGATGTAATAATTATATGAATGTCACTTAAATTTGCTTCCTTTAATAAGATTATTGATCATTTAATTATTTTCAATGTTAATTGTTAGTGGTCCTTTTAATTGTTAAATATGTTCCGGTTGATTTCCATATAAATCTTGTGTTTAAGTTACATACAGCAAACTGCAAAAATATAGTGAGTAGCTCATACCTGTTGTGAATGCACAGCTAGTAGGCATAATTTGGGGAAATTTAGGAAGCGTTCGTGGAATGCGTATTGCTGGTGTATTCTTTTTTTATAATAAGACTATCGCCTCTTTTATGTCTCATTGTAACATTACAAGGGGTTAAGCGTGACTCAGGAAAGGTCAATGCTGAAATTATCTGAGAAGGCCATGACTGAAGTTTCTTCTTTGGTGGCATTGTTGTCCAGGTTTCATTCGCAGACCAGCAGACCAGCAGATAGGAAAAAAAGAAAAAAAAAAACTATAAAAAAATGTGTGTATATATATATATATATATATATATATATATATATATATATATATATATATATATATATATTATACATACATACATATACTCTGAGTCTTAAATGCAGAGTATGTCTTTGAGTTGTTCACACATTTTGTTTGCACTGAATGTCCCTTCATTACAGTTCCATCCTTGTTGAGGTGTTCAGTCAGTGCTAAAATAGACAACTGCTCCTAAAATCTGTAGTCTTCAACCAATGTAAAAGTCTGTTGTTATTATACAGATCAAATCCATCATCAAAAATCTTGCCATTTGGCATATCAGTTAGTGGTTTATCAAGATGTTACTACTACTTTGTAATGGCAGTTCAAATCAGTGAATCAAATTTGCCTTCATACACTTCAGAAAACCATAATAAGAGGCTAAACTAATAAATTTAAAAAGTCCACATTTTAATGCTATATTTTTTCTGGCTAGGGATATATAGTTACCCTTCTGGTGTTCTGCTGGTAGACAGTTGATTGCAAAGATGAGGGCCCTCCAGGCCTTTGATGTGTCTGCTGTGATTTTATGCCTGATTGTATGATAAACATTTCACATGATAATTCTTGCTTTCTACACTGATGAAAGTGGCCTATACACCTGGCCAATAGAGACATATCAAATGTAGAATCACTAGACTATGTATTACTTGATCCTTCTACATACAGAATGGGAACTTTTCTTTATAAACACTAAACTGTGCATGCTAATCCTGTGGAATCTATCTATCTATCTATCTATCTATCTATCTATCTATCTATCTATCTATCTATCTATCTATCTATCTATCTATATCTATCTATCTATCTATCTATCTATCTATCTATCTATCTATCTATAGATAGATAGATAGATAGATAGATAATTATATATGTATATATATATATATATATATATATATATATATATATATATATATATATATATCATGCATGCATAGTATGTCTTGAAGTAATTTCTTGAACATATGTTTGAAATGAGGAAGACACACACACACTCATACACACACACACACACACATATATTGACCATTAGTTAGTCATTACTCATCAGGTACAAGTGTACCTTAGTGCGTGTTACAACCGGCTCCGCCCTCCACTCCCGACATGCTGGCACATACCCCCAACACCCGACTCAGGCCAGGGATCTGCCCGGCCTGAGCCAACCCCAAGGTGTGAGAGGCAAAGATGGTCAGGAAGCGTCCAACTCCATAAGCTTCGTGGTAGGTTGATGGAGAACATGAAACATTTAAACATTTAGAGGGAGAGACACTGTCTGTCCCTTCTGGACTTCCCTGGAGAGGGGTGGTGCGCTTGGCCTTGACGATGGGATCACCAAACAGAGAAGTTTCCTCTGCGTCCAACTAAGTGCTCTCAATGACTGGCTCATCCTTTTTTGGCTCTCGCTGCTCTGCACTCTCTGCTCTGTGACCCTCTCCTCGAGGTTGATGTCTCTTACCTCTTTAGAAACGAGTGCGCTGTTTACTCATCAGGTATAGGTGTTCCTTAGCGCTCGTTCTGTCTGCCCTCAGTGGGTTTTGTTCTGTCTGTGCCTCAGGGTTTTTTTTTTTTCTCCGGGTTCTCCGGTTTCCCCCGGTCCAAAAACATGCATGGTAGGTTGATTGGCACCTTGGAAAATTGTCCCTAGTGTATGAATGTGTGTGTGAATGTGAAGTGTGTGTGTGTGCCCTGCAATGGGTTGGCATTCCATCCAGGGTGTATCCTGCCTTAATGCCCATAGAAGCCTGAGATAGGCACAGGCCTTTCCCGATCTTTCCCGAAGGAAGATCGGATAAAGTGGTAGAAGATGAATGAATGACTATATATAATATATATATATATATATATATATATATATATATATATATATATATATATATATATATATATATATCTATATATATATATATGTGTGTGTGTGTGTGTGTGTGTATATGTATATCTGCATTCTAGTACATTAATAAATTAATTTTTAATAAAGTCTATGAAACATAGTTGTGTTAAACAAAAACATGTCAAATAATCCAAAATATGTTTTCAATTATATAAATTATTCATTTGCATTTTAAATAATTATATAATATGATTTCCATTTTTATTCATTGTCTGGTCCATCTCATCCCAAAATGAACTAGACTTAGATCTAGTGATAGTGTAGAAGCCACACACATTCTTCAGTTTTAAGGTTCACACACAGCTGATCCTGTTTCATTAATTAAAGACCTGACAATGATCCTAACAAATCCCTGACTTGCACAAGTGTCGAAATGTAAGTGTAAGAATTTCAGACCAAATTGCAGTTGTACCATATATTGAATTGGATTACTCTACTTTTCATTTAATTTTCAATTTGTTCTTTTATTTAATTTAATCATTATTACAACTCTATTTTTTCATATCTGCCTAAAACTTTTTTACAGAACTGTGCATGTTTATACTCCAGTGACCTTCAGGAGCTTTGACTGCTGTGACCCCAAGGCAGGATGGTGCTGAGTGTTTGAAATGGAGGAGTAATGAAGGGGAAAGTCAGACAACAAGCACAAGCTGCCTAACACAAACACACTGGAGAAAGCATTTAATGCAGACTTCACAGTGTTGAGTGGAGGCAACGGCACCTAATTCCGACCTTTGTAATTCGATGCACACTATAAACAGACATGCACAAGACAGACAGTAAAAACTCTATGGACAGGCACACCTGGATGTTGTGTGTGTTTTGGTAAAAGAATGACCACTATTGTTTGATTAATGACAGCAACAGTTAAAAGCTTACAATACAGCAGATGGGATTCACATTGCAGCTATGATAGTAAAAATTCTACAAAACCTTGTGCAACTGACAGATTAATGCTTATTACAAATAAATACTTTTATTAAAAATATTCTAGATATATCAAACTGTTTCTTTGTTTCAGTTCCCTTTGTTTCAGTTAAATGCTTGATGTCATTGTCACTGTGAAAGTTTGATTTGCTTTTCATGTTAATTTTACTAGCAGCCAACCATCCTGAAGGTTTTTTTTAAAAAGGAAAGGAATGTATTGTGATTTTCTTCACCTTGATAACTCCCCATTTATGGATAAAGCATGAAACTACTCAATAGCCAAACGTGAATAATACATGAGACTGTATTCACATGAGAGTATTCCTGACACTCCTGATATTCCTGACACATATATAATATGTGTCACACATAAACCCTTAACCTCTGGAACTTTCAATGCAATGTTTTGTAAATTATTTTTTGACCATGGCTTCAGCAATTGGATGAAACCAAAAATATCATTGCTGAAATTCCTACAGCAACCCTTCACATCCTCTATATTTAATTGAAGCTATTAATAGACTAATTGTAATTTGTGTATGGTACGTACTTTTCAGTTCACAGAGATAAATCACATGCTTAGTTATAAAAAGGTGTGAACACATACAAACCAAGCTATGTTAAGTTTTTTTCCCCCAACAATATTTCTTATTTCTTTCATTTGCTGTTGAGCTGGAAAGTTAACTTTCATTAAGATTAAATCAAACACATTGTCTTAACTATTATTCTTTATTCACATTTTATTTTCAAGTCATTTTCTGTGGAAAAATATGGCAGAGAAGATCCATAATACCAAGGTCATAATTTATAATAATTCTTTATGTTTATTAAACAGTGGTGCTGACTAAGTGCTGAGTTCAAGCCATTGTTCTTTACAAGGTCAGCTCTCTCTCTCTCTCTCTCTCTCTCTCTCTCTCTCTAACCACAATTGCATTCAGCCAAAGTGCTTATGGTAACTGGTAATGAGAAGATGTTCCTGTGCTAGAGTACTGAAATAAGCATCACGTGGTCATTGGGTGTTTCTGGTGTGTGCTTTCAGACACAACTCAATGCCTTTGAGAACTGCAAGGGTGAGAAAGTATCTGTCATTAAGCCCAGAAATGGAAGCCCTTTGTTAATAAAGCAAATATCAGATGTTTATGTCTCACTGAATTTAATAGCAATTATTCTGCCTACAACTGCCACTGCACCTTCAAAATATATGAGTTCAAGGTCAGGTGTAGGTGAGTTAAAGCAACATTTAAAATTTTTCCAAGAACAATAAACAAAAAGTGACGTGAGCTTGGGGTACAAAGAATGCCATTACTAATTATCATCTGTTGATTATGTAAAATTAGAGTTAGATTAGATGGAGAGTTGAGGAAGCCTTATGGCTTATATGTTATAGTGATTTTTTTATTATGTCTGCATAGTGTAATTACTCTCTGTAAATGAATAGACATGAATGTTTGGTTTCTAAATATAGTTAATGTTTCAGTAACCCTCCTGTTCTTATAAAAGAGCCAATTAAAAAGCAATAGATCCCACTGAGATATATTGAGAGTTAAGAGGAATTTGTATATGGTGTCCGCAGTAAAACAGCAAACTCAGCCCACAGCTCTGTTTATGCAACAAACGTGGGACACTCCAAGCTTGAAGACTACCTAACTTTGAGCTCAACAACCTCAGTACTGTTTGCTGTGCTGGAAAGTTTTCTGCACCAGTGACTGAATGTCATGCAGGTCAACAACCGCCTTTTCCATGTTGAAGGAGCGTTTGCTTTGCTGTTTATGTGTGTTGAATTCTATTAATAATAAATGTAAATAAAAAAATCTATTTTTCAATATTATAAATATCTATGGAATACATATGAAAAACAAACAAACTTTGAGTTATGATAATAAAATTATGTCGAAATATGATATAGATGTAAGTGAATGAAAATCATATATAAAATAAAACTTGGCCAGTTAGCTGTATGTTCTCTCTTCTAATAGATGTTTAATGATTTCTACTAAATCATGCTTAACTTACGATTGATTCATTGCCCTCAGTTTATGTAAACACAGTGTAATTGTGCTCTTTTTTCTGCTTTTGATTTAGTCTGTATGATTTTTTTTGTGTTGTTATAAGGATCCTTAAAGGCATCATGTGAATAATTGATAGACAAACCTAATTTATAGAAATATTATATTTAAATTGAATGTTTTCAATAATTTATTTA